>JAEQBH010001056.1:0-519908 GCA_016808115.1 Tetrastigma voinierianum | reverse complement strand
GACCTTGATTGGTCGGTTAATAGAGAGATCTTTGATCCTGGAGGTGGCATTTGAGGTAGAAACATTTAAGCGTTTTGGAATACCAGATTTAGATGAGATACACTCAACTCTATTCACGAATATCTTGGATATACCTCGAGAGGATATCTCGTAGTAAGATCTCTTCGCCATCAACAAATTATAAATACATTGAATAATGAGCATATTTAATAAATAATCCATCGAAAGTGACAGGGGGAAACAGAACCCTAGTCTTTAATACACAATAATTCATTAAGATCGATATTTAGTTGAAATTCACACAGTTGATTTCTTTCTCACAATACGTTATTCAGATAATATCTAAAAAGCACATCTTTGTATTCAATTCTCCTGTCCCTGTGGATCGATATCCGTACCTTTTGGGTACACTATATTACTTGAAAAGCGTATACTTGCACACATAGGCGTATATTCTACACACCACATTTCGGCTGTGTCGAGTTTTGGCGCCGTTCTTAGGAGACGAGTTTAGATTGATCTCTCTAAGAATAAAGCGATTGGATATTACTCACGAAATTTTTGTTTTATTTGTTATTACAAGTGCTCGTAATTTGGTATTGTTGTTTCGTGTGTGATTGCAGTTAAGTTTCAGTGAGTATATGCGACGACGAGACCAGGTCAACCAACACTTGTTTGATCTTGGGCGGAAAGAACTTTACCGCGAGGAATGCAGGAAACGGCGAGCAGATCGGAAATTTAGCAAACATGGGTGATAATGAAGATGAGTCCCGAGCATTGAGCAAAAGCAGGCCCAGAGAGGCCGGAAATGGTAATCATGGGAGAATCAAGCACCCGGTCGTTTATATAACGGATAATCCATACATGTTGCTAGAGTTTTCCCGCTGATTGTTCGAGACATTATCAGACGACCTTCATTCGAGCGAACAACGAGGCCCGGAAGTCGAGTAACGTATAGATCTTTGCCGAGTGTATTGTTTCATGGACTACCTCATGAGAACCCAAATATGCATCTGACCAACTTCCTTGAAGTCTGCGATACGATCAAGTACAATGGAGTTACTGAGGAGGCACTCAGGTTGAGGCTTTTTCCACTCTCACTAGGTGATCGAGCCAAGCATTGGCTAACAAGTCAACCACGGTTCATTACCTGGGTGGAACGATCACAGTGCAAAATTCCTAACCAAGTTCTTCCCACCCTCGAAAATTGCTCAGCTTGTGCAAGAGATCAATACTTTTGGGCAACTAGAGGGGAGAACACGGCGAAGAGCATGGGACCGATTTCACGAATTACTAAGAAAGTGCAGCATCACGAGACTAGCAGGATGGATGCAAGTCCATACTTTCTATAATGCATTTGGCGAGCGCTACTAGGCGATGATTGATGCCTGTGGAGGAACACTCACTGAAGAAAACCACGGACCAAAGCATGAAATTGGAAGATCTTTGCGGCTTGACACCGTCGGTGGCACAGGGAGAAGACACTCGGTAAAAGCCATGGGTGCCTGGGAATAATGAGGGTTCTCAACAATGCGGTTGAATCTGTTGCCACGGTGACCAAGCATTTGACTAGGCGGCAAGGTGCGGCAAATGCCATACGGATAACCCGTGGGAGTTGTGTGAATTACGTGGAGGGCCAATGATAACCTGAATGTCGGTCGGAAATCAAAGCGTAGAGCGGGCGGATGTATCGAGGTTGATCAAATCCAATCTAGCGGCCAAGGGCGATTATGGGGAAACAATTATCGAATCAAAATAGACCAGGGTGGCGTAATAATCGAATCGAGCGGTGGAATAGTCAAGGGTATGGATGGAGGAATAAGCAGACAATATGCCATCGAGGCAGGAATTTAGTGAACCCTTATCACGAGAGAAAAGGTGGACTTAGAACAAGCTCTTGCACAGATGTTAACCTCCCATTCTGCTTTCATGAATGAGACCAAGGCGAATATGCGGCGGCCAGACAACCCGGTGAACAATCAAGCGTAGGTGAAATCACGGAGAATACTGAGTAGATTGAATGGCAAACTTATTGTAGAAAAGGCAGTAGGGTTCATTACGAAACAATTGATAAACCCCGGGAGATGGGAATGAACATGTCGCGATCATCTTTGAGAAGTGGGAAGGAATTGGAACTACAGTCACAAACCCCAGTTGTAGAACAGTTAGAGACTGAGAAGGTCATCCAGCCGACTAGAATGATGATGCAGATAAAGATCAACTTAATGAGGCGATGCAGACAACTCTGCGAAGCAAGGCCGACCACCAATTCCATATCCACGCGCCTAAGAAGCATAAAATTGGATAAGCAGTTCACTAAATTCATGGAAGTGTTTAAAAGTTACACATCAATATCCCATTTGGCGTGCTGCGGAGCAAATGCCGGTTATGTGAAGTTTATGAAAGACATCTTTGTCTCGGAAGAGAAGATTGGGTGATTTTGAAATAGTTAATTCGCGGGAATATAGTGCCATCTGCGGAGAAGGCTGCCACAAAGCAAGACCCAGCGGTTTCACTTATTCATGCACCGTGGAAATGCAATCTTTGAGAGAGCTCTTTGTGATTTGGGTGCCAACATTAATCTCATGCCACTTGTCCATTTTAAAGCGGTTAGGATTGGGTGGGGCTCGTCGACTACGAGTCACACTTCGACTGGGTAGATCTTTTGAAACATCAGGAAGAGGGAGTAATGAAGATGTCCTCGTGAAGGTTGATAAGTTTATCTTCGATTTCATTGTTACTAGATATGGAAGAGAAGATAAGAAATACCCGTAATCTTGGATGAAATAGTTTCTAGCCGGCGGGACGTGATTGATGTTCGGAGAGGAGAACTAAAATTGAGGAGTGCGGGACGGTAATCAAATTCAACGTGTTGAAGCGGTGAGACATCGGCGAGTGATACTTGCTTCATAGGCGGAGATAGTAGAGGCTATAGTGTCTAGCGAAGTGGTCTCGTGACCCTTTGGAGGCTAGCCTAGTGGAGAATGGTCGAACATGAGCGAAGAGGCGGGAGGAATATGTTAAATGGTGGACTCTTCCCGGACCTAATAGGAGGAAATGCCCGAGATCTCTAGGTGAAGGGGCTAGACGCCGGTGCCATCGGTGGAACCGCCACAGATGGAACGAAACACTACCTAGTCATTTTGGAAGTATGCATACCTTGGGGTAGCCTCCACTTTACCGGTGATCATCTACGACATCCTTGAGGCCGGAATTAGAGGAGGGAGAAGTTATTGAGGTCCTTAGAGACCATAAAGATGCCCTGGATGGTCTCTAGCCGATTTGAAAGGGTTAGCCCTTCACTTTGTGCATGTTGTTTTGCGCTAGATGGGCACCAAACCTTCAGTGGAAGCACGGCGGAGGTTGAATCAACAATGAAGAGGTGGTCAGAAAGGAGGGTGTGAAATGTTTGGATCTGGGGTAATTTTATCCTATTTCAGACGGTGCATGGGTTAGTCCAGTTCAAGTGGTGCGAAGAAAGGAGGAACAACGGGTCATAAGAGCGAGAGAACAACATAATGCGCCTTCCCTTGAGCGATCCAGGTGGAGGATTTGCATTGATTCTGAAAAGCGAACAAAATACCAGAAAGGATATTTCCATTGCCATTTCTAGATCGGATGTTGGATCGATTAATGGGTCATGAATACTATTGCTTTTGGATGGATACTCGGCTACAACCAAATCGCTATAGCCCCACGAATCGGGGAGAAGGCGACATTCACATGTCCCTATGGTACGGTCGCATTGATGGATGCCCTTTGTTGTGCAATGCACGGGCACATTTCAAGATGTATGATGGCCATCTTCTCCGACATGGTTGGCCCTCATGGATGATTTCTTGGTATTGGGTAATTCATTTGACAACTATCTGGAGAATTTGAGATCAGTTTTGATAAGATGTGAGGAGACCAACTTAGTACTCAATTGGGAGAAGTGTCATTTTATGGTACAAGAGATTATTGTGCCTCGGGACATCGGATTTCTTGAGGAATAGAGGTGACGGAGCGAAGGTGGAAGCAATTGAAAGTTACCTCCACCCTCGCTCATTAAAAGAGTTAGAAGCTTTTTTTTTAGAGACACATTTGGATTTTCTGAGCTTCATAAAGAATTTCTCTCAAATTACAAAACCGTTGTCTAACCTTCTAGTCCAAGGGATCCCATTTGAGTTTGATTCGCAGTGTTTGCATGCATTTTCAGTGTTGAAGGATAAGTTGATCCTCGCTCACATTGTCGTGGCTCAGTTGGTCTTTTCCTTTCGAACTTATAATGTGCATAGCGATTTTAAGTTAGATCATTGAAGTGAAACTTGAAAATTTTCCAAGTAATCTATATGCCGTGAGAACTTTGAATGATGCTCGATTAGATTATACCCTACAGAACTTTTGGCTATTGTCTTTGCCTTTATGAGTCGGGCCTTATAGGTGGTAACAAGGTAGTAGTGCACCTTACAGATCTCACATAATTAAATGTGATGACTAAGAAGATGCCAAGCCTCGATTAATCCGGTGGGTTCTTTTGTTGCAAGAATTTGATGTTGAGATTAAAGACAAGAAGGCAGCGAGGCCTAGTGGCGGATCATGCTCACGATTGGAAGGCAGTGATGATGTTTAGTGAATGTGAATTTCGGATGGGAACCTCACCAGCTATTGAGGGACAAGAGGGGCGGTTCCATGGTTTTGGGTCATGTGGTATTTGGTGGCCAAAGGTAATCCCTCAGAATTTAACTATCAACGAGAAAAAGGGTTTTTAAGCCCGCGAAACACTACTATTGGGAGGAGCGATCCTGCAGGACATTCTTGACCGGGTGATTCGGAGATGTGTGCGAGGATGAAATGAACGATTGATTTTAAACCCTTTGCCACTTTACCACAATGGTGGACATTTTGGTGGCCATGAGCAATGACCAAAGTTCTCAGTCGAGGGTTTCTACTAGCCTACCTTATTTAAAGATGCTTTCGTAACCGTATCCACATGTAGTGAATGTCGACGAATGGGGTATTTCTAAAAGGACGAGCCGCCCATGCCCCACATTACGGGTGAATATTTGACTTATGGGGGCTAGATTTCATGGGACCATTTCCTCCATCTTACAACAACACAGTATATTCACCTGCTTGGTAGACTATGTCTCGAAAGTGGGTAAAGCCATTAGGCCTGCCTGCGATGCGAGTCGTGGCTCGATTTCTTGGCGGCCACATATTCTCACGATTTGGAACCCCTCGGGGCGCGATCCACGAGATAATGGTACTCATTTACGCAATAAGGTGATTGACAAGGTTTTACAAAAGTATGGGGTGCAGTCATCGCAATCTCTTACCTTATCACCGCGATCGAATGGTACTTGAGTGTCAAATCGAGAAATTAAGTCTATTCTTGAGAAAGGCTTGTCAGTTCCGGAAGGATTGGTCTAAAAATCGAAGATGCACTCTCGACGCCCGCCTGGCGTTCGAAGCTCGCTGGTGCGTGCTGATGGACTCGTGTATGGCAAAAGCATGCCCTTCGGTGGAATTGGAGCGTGTCGGGCCCCTCTTGGGCGACTCAGCCCGATTGAATATGGGCGGTGCACTAGGCGGTGAGAAGCGGCCTCCCATTTCGATGAACTAGATGAATCGAGCGAGAAGCTTATGAAAATGCCCGTATTTACAGAAAGGCAAAAAGCCTTGCATGATAAACACATCACGGGAAGGAGTTCAGCCCGAGACCGTGATTCTATTGTTTCAATTCCGCTTTAAACTCTTCGGAAAATTGAAGTCTAGATGGTTCGGGCCTTTCCACGATTGCAAAGTCTTTTCACATGGTGGAGCAAGGTCACATCACGAAAGGCACATTCCACGATAACCACCGCGGTTGGGCCGTATTTTGGAGGAGAGTTCCATGAGGCTTGGATCATTCCTTTATTGCATGAGACGAAATCTGAAGTAGCGGGTCATCTGACTCGGGTCCCAGAACTGTTGGATCGGGGCCGTCGAGCTAAGCGACGCATTAAACACTCAGCGCTTCTTGAAACCTTAAGTTTTAAAGTGACATTTTTATTGTTTGTTTTACAATTGATATTAAGTTTATTGGCTTTGTCGATGTCGATTGTTTCTTCTTGGTTGTTTACTTTGAGGACTGTGACATGCGATGCGGAGGATCCGTTTATCGGTATTACAAGTCGAGTGTCCCATTTACAGGGAGGGTCTCATAAGCAGGACTACTTAATGAAATTTTAGAAGCCTTCTCGTAGCGTGTGACGTTGGGTGCATAATGGTGGCGTTCCAAGCGTCAGCGGCGTTTCAACGTCGCGGCGATCAATTTACCCTTCTGCGGGGCGTGCGGCGTGGATTTCCAACGTCGCGGCGTTGATTCAGTATCTGCGGAGCGTTGCGGCGTGGTTCCAGCGTCAGCGGCGTTGAACCCACACTCTGCGGGCGTCGCTGGCGGTGAGTTTGCGTCAGTTGAAGTTAAACCTCTGCGGAGCGATGGCGTGAGATATCGCGTCGCTGGCGTTAATTTTATGTCTTTGGAGCGTGGCGTGTGTACCGCGTCGGCGTTGTTTGAATCTGAATTCTGCGGAGCATTGGCGGCGTTTGCCGAAACGTCGCGGCGTTGCCTGTTTAAGGCCAAAAATAGCCCATTTGCTCTTCGCTGCGTACCCACTGCTGAACCCTAGCAACCTTGCGCGCCCCCATCCTCACCTTCCTTGCAGGCTCTATCCACTTAGGTGGTAGGCTCGTCCATTGCCCTCCGACCTTCTCTTTTACCCTACCGGTTCATTTCACCCCTTGCATTCACACCACCACACTTTCGGTTCTCACACTAGTATAGTCATCTAGGGTTATCATTGCATTCACAGTCGGTCTCGGAGTCTTTTAGGTTTACCTCCCTACTTTGTCATATTAGGTTATTGTAGAATTGTTGAGTCCCACGTTTAGGGTGTTTGAAATTGTTAGTACTTAGTTAGTTTCGATTTTTTTAGTGCACACTAGGTGTTTGTAGTTTTGTATGGGTCGGTGGGTGCTTCAATTGTTAATCACCACTTTTTCCCATTTCTAAGTCCTGCCGCTAATGTCGGCAAGGCAGAAGTGCTACCTCAGCGGGGTGGTCAAGCGGACCGACCCGCATGATGTCATCACGGTTCGTGAATGAGGTGCCGCCCGATCGGTTGGCACCATCTGCAAAAGCGTCGTTCATTAAGAGAAGGGTTTCCACCCGTAGGACGACTTCTTATAAAACCATAGCGGATAAGGGATGGCGAGCTTTGTGCGACCTCATCAGTGCGATGAGTGTGGTGCGAGAGTTCTCACATCGCATCCCACATCGAAAGTCACGGTGAGGAATGTTGGTGGAAGCCGGTCTGGAGTGGATCAATAGTAATATAGTCTAGATCATGTCCCCTCCCAGGCAGTTCGATCGACTTCTGACACCAGAGCTACCCAGAGGTCATTCGGGTCTTGACTAATGGTCGGGGTGGTGGAAAATTAACAACGAGGGCCATCGGTCCATTTCAGGCCAAACATTTGGCCTTTATCCTAAGAGTATGGCATCATTTCATCACATCACGCCTCGTCCAGGCGAATGAGCGTGTGTGAAGTAGCGATAAGCGTGCCACAACTCAACTATGCCATCATACAGGATATACCTTTTGATGTTGGGCAGGTTATAGAGGATGCCATCCTCCATAACCAGGACGCCAAAATGAATCTGGGGCACCCTTTCCTCATCTTTGGCTTATGCAAACGAGCCGGGGTGCCCCTTGATGACAATGAGACATGGCTCCACCTCATTAAAGCCATATCATCCAGAGGGACAAGCGGGTGTCAATTGGAGAGACCTATGATTAGACCATGAGCCCTCGGGAGCCGGGCAGGCTTCATGACTACGGGCTCGTTTGGACTCTGGGCGTCCCAAAGGGACATGGGCGATCCTCGTCTCATCCCACACCTCCGCCACCACCACCACCCAGGCCTGCGGAGCGGCTCCCTCAGTCCTCGCTGACCAGGGCCGGTGCTCTCACTTGCGGCGCTTTGGCGCGTGCGGGGCGAGACCGGGGCACTTTCGGTCCTCGTCACCACGGGATATGGACCCTCCCGTGCGATATGCGTCTTGTCTTTGGCCAATCAAGCCATCATTCTTCGAGCCAGCGGTGATCCTTGCCAGGCCCGAATCGCCTGACTTCGCCTATCACAAGCACGCCCACCACCACATTTGCGGTGATCAGAAATTCCTTTCACCCTCTACTATTCGTTTATTGCTAGTGGGGACACTGGGTATTTTGTTTTGGGGGGTGTGAGTAGTGATCGAGTTTTTGTTAGATTTTTTTAGTTGCGTTTTGAATTTCGTATTTGTGTAGTATTTTTGTTTCGTTTAAGCATGTTAGTTGTGTTTCAGTTTACTTGTTCAATTTACTTTGATGAGTCATGTGTTAGTTTTTGTTTGCGTGTATGTTAGGTCCTTCTTATACGTAGTGGTTTCATGTGTAGGTCGTTTGTGTATGTATGCCCATGTTGTAAGTGAAGGATCAATTTTGGACCGAATCCACTATGGGCATGGGAAAACGGATGCATATGATGTTTGATGCTCGGGGTAATTAGGTTGAATAGGTGGAGGGTTTAGTGAACCAATTAGGGTAGTCAGAAACCATTTCTCGAATACATCCGCATTCACACACTAATGACAACCGAGGTATGCATAGGTGTCGAGACTCACTACTAAAGCTCGACAAACCTTGGTAGTCTCTAACCACCTAAGTGATGGGGACACCTAAACAAAGAGGATTATATATTTATTCAATGTGAAAATAAAAAAATAAAAAAGAAAATATATATATATATATATATATATATATATATATATATATATATATATATATATATATATATATATATATATATATATAAACTTAATGAAGTAGAATAAGTGGATAATCAGTCGGAATCAGACACGGTCAGAGGGCCTTTCAAGCCCTAATGCCTAAGCCAAGCGGTGGGAGTCATTGACTTCACTTGCCCGCTACATGGGACCGAGAAGAGTGGATCATTTCACAACCTAGACCGTTGAGTTTGGTTAGTGTTAGGTGAGTTTGAAGGGAATTTAATGCACGGTGCCCTTGTATGACGGTGAGGAGTCACCGATGGATCCCATTCTGGGAACACTCATCTAAAACTTCTTGGCACTAGGTCTTCTTCATTTTTTTTTAGGTATTTAGGAAATAATTAGATATTTTGGTATGAATAAAAAGGGTGCGTTCTTATCCTTTCTTAGTTAGCTTCTTCCAATTAGGTGAGTTGAACTTAAGTTTGGGGCTGTCGGAACCTAGGTATACACTAGAGGTCATTCATTCGACGCACATAGGGTCCCTGGGAAAGGTTATTGAATACCATGGAATTTGAGGCACTATTCACTTTACCTACATGCAAGGTTTTTTGCCGAGAAAAGTCAAACATCGTATTGCATCCTGTGAACTCCAGACAAAGCGCCCGGTGTGTGAGTCGATTTATTTGATCCTCACTCTTGACATGTGCCTCGCTAACCTCGTGTTAGACTTTAGTACATAGAGTGGGTGTTAGGTTTAGAGTCAGTTCTTGCTTGGGGACAAGCAAGAAACTAAGTTTGGGGGTGTGATGAGTGCCTAAAACACTCATATTATACCCGCGTCGGTTTTTCATTTTCACGTTATTTTATAGTTAGTTTCATAGTTTTTTGTGGCTAGACTCACGGGTGGTGTTTAGTGTGGATCTGAACATTGGAGCAAAAGGCATTTGTTGGAAGCAATTTTTGTGGAGCATGAGGCATTGCATGAGGTGGAGCGTCGCGGCGTCGGCGTCTGCGACGTTCCCACGATCACGGCCCGTTCCGCGGTCGTGGCGTCAATGTCTCGCTGGCGTTCCGCGTCGTGGCGTCCCGGCTGTATCTTCAGCGTTGGGTCAACTATTGTGCAAGTCAACAAGCGGCAACGTCGCGACGTTGCAATGTCGCGACGTCGGTCACGAGGGATTACGCTTTCGACGGTAAAAGCAAAGGGCAGCGGTTTAGAGGCGTGGGAAGCGTGCGAAGATTGGGTGGCGAATCGAGAGGCGGCGACATCGTCATGAAGAGCGAACTTTGTATTGTTTCTTTGATTTAGACAATGGAACTTATGTTTTATATATCGCAGACTAGTATTTTCTTGGTCATTATGTTCTAGATCTATTCCTAGGGTGCTGTTGAACCCTGTCATATTTTCATGGATTAAAGATCAGTAATTTATATTATTCATTTGTTTATAAATTGTTTGAATCTGCCTTATATCTATAATTCATTTACATGGTGATGTCTGGCCAACATTAGCATAGTCATACTGGAGATCCGAGATTCGAGAGATGAGGGTATTCAGAGATCTAAGTAGAGCAGCCTTCAGTTGATTCGGTTAATAGAGATATTTCGATCCTGGAGGTGGCATTTGAGGGTAGAACATTTAAGCGTTTTGGAATACCGAGTTGGGGTAGAGATACACTCAACTCTATTCACGAAATAGGCGGATATACCTCGAAAGAGGATATCTCATAAGTAAGATCTCCTCGCCATCAACAAATTATAAATACATTGAATAATAGCATATTTAATAAATAATCCATCGAAAGTGACAGGGGGAAACAGAACCCTACTCTTCAATACACAATAATTCATTAAGATCGATATTTAGTTGAAATTCACACAGTTGATTTCTTTCTCACAATACGTTATTCAGATAATATCTAAAAAGCACATCTTTGTATTCAATTCTCCTGTCCCCGTGGATCGAAACATCCGTACCTTTTAGGTACACTATATTGCTGTTAGCGTACTTGCGCACATAGGCGATATATTCTACGCACCACATTTTGATTCGTACTCCTTTACATCAAAACCACGATTTATTGTATAAAATCATGACACAAACACCCAATTAGGTCTACCTTCATGGCTTGCACAATTGGGTTTCTAATTCCCACACTTCAGTTCCAAGATTTGGGACCGATCAAAGGACCGTTCAAGGCCTCAAACCAACCGAAACATCCTGGCTTACTTAAATCA
The DNA here is from genome assembly GCA_016808115.1 of Tetrastigma voinierianum. Taxonomy (NCBI): domain Eukaryota; kingdom Viridiplantae; phylum Streptophyta; class Magnoliopsida; order Vitales; family Vitaceae; genus Tetrastigma; species Tetrastigma voinierianum. Next base: position 508,873 of record JAEQBH010001056.1, on the reverse strand, counting down.
AAGGTAAAACAAGTAGGATAAAACCCCTACCTCACGGAGTTTTTTTAAAACTCCTAAAACCGGTGTCACAGCGTAGTCCTCCATTGCGTCAGTTCTTTCCTTTTGGCCCGACGAAATCCATTGTCGGATTAGCCATAAATCTAGAGAAGAAACCTTATTCTCTCCCCAAAATGAAAAATATCCGACCCTTTGCATCCTTTCTTTCCCCCTTCACGTTTTTGGCTCTCAATTAAAGGTAGGAGATGACACTATTTGGATTTTTGTCTTATTATCATTTAAAATTTTCATAATTCCATTTGCATCATTTCTTTCCCCCTTCACGTTTTTTACTCTCAATTAAAGGTAGGAGATGATACTATTTGAATTTTTGTCTTATTATCATTTAAAATTTTCATAATTCCATTTTCTTTGTATAATCCTCTCTTGGATTTTGATACGTGTACGATCTTGTATTACATCCCATTTCCATCATCTCTCTGCTCATGCAACTTATTTCACATGAGTACATGTTATAGGTGACTTTTTTTACATCACATGTCGTTTTTCACGGCACGGTACCATTGCCTTGGCGGTCTGGAAATTAAATCTCGGGTGTGGTCGGCGTGGTAGCTAGATTTGTGAGGCGATTCCAACGGTGAAATCAGTACTGTCATGAGATCTGAAAATTGGGTTTTGACCCGAAGTGCGATTTTGCCTTTTTGAGAAAATTGGAATTTTCTCGGGTCTTACATTCTCCCCTCCTTAAAGGAATTTGTCCAAAGTGCGGACAATCTTGTCGCTCCCATGCATACAGCGTGCACTATACCATGCATGGAAACTCGTCATTTAAATATTAAGCGGTAAACCACGTACCTTCATCCACTAGCGAGAATGGATAGGTAGCGCATCGTGTCCTCTCGCTCCCCACTTTGACTCCTCCACTCCACGGTGTACGCCATAACACCTCGCTAGCCTCACGGTCTGTCGCAAACGATCCCGGCTACCCAAAAATGCTGCTTGGTCTCTCCTGAAGGTCCGTCCATATCGACCTCGATCTCCCGATCCATTTACATGAAATTTGGATCTGAGTATACTTCAGAAGCTTATGGAGGCGTGAAATCTGCTCGTGGACACGACATCTTGGGCGGTAGAGTCAATGGAGTGCATATGATTTACCCTCTCAGATATCTCGGCCCGATAAACCTGGTGATAGCTTCCCGCGCTTATTGAACCTGACAATTCCCCTCTTAGGCATCACCTTCAAGAATACGTGATCCCTAACCTCGAACTCTAAGGGTCGACGTCGTACATCTGGATAACTCTTCTGCCAGCTCTGAGCCGTGAGAAGACGTTGTCGTATCAAGCTCACCTTCTCGGAGGTGTCTCTAATCAGATCAGGACCAGTGATGGAACTGCTCCGCCTCGGTCTAACATAACGGTGATCTACATGGCCTCCCATATAATGCCTCATATGGTGCCATCTGTATACTCGCCTGGTAACTATTGTTGTAGGCGAATTCCACTAAGGGCAAGTTCTCTTCCTAGCTACCCTTATGATCCAGGACGTATGCCGCGCGGCATGTCATAACACACCGTATAGTCCTCGTACCATGCGTACGTGGGTGGAAGAAAATTTCGTACTCATGGTCGGTAGTGTGCTGTAGGCACGGAAACTCTTCGAAAGTGCGTTTGTAAACCTCGGGTCCCTATCCGACCATATGGATCTTGGTACTCCCATGTAGCCAGGACTATCTCTGAATGTACAACTGCGAAATCTCTCGATGAAGGTCATCATACGGCTAGAAAATGTCCGACCGTGAGCGGTCCACTATCGCCCCATACCACATCATGTCTCACGATTGTCAGTGGCAAGTGGGTCACAAATCCATCGTGGCGTGCTCCCACTTCCCTTTCGACCCACCTCAATGGGTAAGTAGCCTTCTTGAAGCAGAGTGCTCGACCTTAACCTGGCGACACATGGACCCATCGTCGCACAAAGTCCCTACGTGTCTCCTTCATCCAGCTCAGATAGTCTTGTGACAGAAGATCTTGGGCATCTTTGTGTGCCACACGGATGCCACGACAATCGAGAGCAATGAAACTCCTTCAAGAATCTCCTCTCTCAAATCGACCAGGCGGGGAACCACTACCCATCCCTATATCAAGACTACCATGCGTGTGGATGGTCCGGCCCTCGTCACCCCATACCTGGCGTACTCGGTCCACTGATGGACACTATCTCCGGCGTCTGCCCTGGGACTCAATCACTCACTCCAACGGAGGCAGTCCAGCCACTAAACTCCCAAACGTGCCTATATGCTTTCGTTGTCTTTATGCCTAAAATTGTCCCACAGTCTCAAGCATCTGCCACTCAGGGAAGCTATACTAGCCAATGCTCCCGAGACTTAGGCGGCGCGCTCGACCACCCGCATTTGCCTTACCCGGGGTGGTAATGCAAAGTAAGTCATAATCCTACAGGAACTCCATCCATCACGCCTCATATTGAGGTCCGCTATGTGAAAATATACTTAGGACTTTTTGTAATTAAAGTACACCTCGAACTCGGCCATATAAGTAGTGATGCCAAATCTTCAAGGCGAAGACTACGGCCGCTAACTCCATGTCATGTGTGGGGGTCAATTCTACTCATGATTCTTATTGTGGGGAACCATAGCTACCCTACCCTCCCGGACTGCATCAAAACACATCCCAGTCCGGCCCTCGAGGCATCACAATACACTGTGTACCCCTGTCCCCTGTCCGAGACTATCAAGATAGGAGCTGAAGTAAGTCTCCTCTTCAACTCTTGGAATGCCTCCTCACATCGGTCATCCCAATCAAATTTGACTTCCTTCCGGGTTAATCTCGTCATAGGTGTTGCCAATCGGGAGAAATCCTCAATGAATCTCCTGTAGTACTCATCTAATCCCAAGAAACTAAGTATCTCGAAGACTGACTTCAGCCTCTCCCAACTCATCACGACCTCGACCTTCTCTAGGTCCAATGACACGCCTGTTGCTGACACCACGTGTCCCAAAAATCTCACCTCAATAAGCCCAACTACTTTTCTTTTGAACTTAGCATCGGTGATGGTCTCTCGATAATTGTGATACAATCCTCAGTGATAATCAATGCTCTCACTCGGTAGGGATAGATCAAGATGTCATTACGAAGACCGACAAAGCGGTCTAGATAGGGTTTAGAATACCCTATGCATGAGATCCATGAATCTTCTTTGGCGCATTCGTCAATCCAAGGCATCTTAGTAAACTTCCAGTGCCCTCGCATCGCTATTTGTCTTAGGGATATCTATCTCCTAACCCTCGGTGATGGTAGCCAACGATGCGAAAGGTCTATCTTGGAAGTAGACTCGTAGCTCCTCTTAACCGATCAAACAAATCATCAATCGACAATGAATTAGATTCTTGATCGTAACCCTGTTCAACTGTCTGTAATCAATGCACAGTCGAAGGGTCTTGTCCTTCTTCTTTGAAAATAGAACTGGAGCACCCCATGGTGAAGTACTCGGTCTAATGAACCCCTTGTCCAGTAACTCCACAGCCTTGGGCTACGAGTTCACGCAACTCAACCGGTGCCATCCTATGTGGAGTCATAGAGATGGGCGAAGTACCAGGGTGTAACTCGATACCGAAGTCTATGACCCTGTGCGGAGGCAATCTCGGTAGCTCATCCGGAAAAACATCCACATACTCGCAAACTACTCGAGGTAGATCTAAGTCTGGTCTCTCCTCGATCCCTCACAGAGTGGGCTCGCTAGCCAACCCGTTAACTATCCACGACACCTAGACTTCATTATCTTGTCTAGGGCAAAATATCATGTTTGTTCCCCTGAAATACCACGTGAGTACCATCCTGGCGTGTGGCGGTAACCCTCACTACGCTCCTGATCATTAACAACCCTGGCCAGTCAGCCAATCCATCCCTAGGATGACATCGAACTCTGACATGTCCATGATCCTCAGGTCCACTGTGAGTAGAGTCCCCGAGATCTCCAATTCGCAACCACGACATATCATCCCTATTCTCGCCCTAATCCACACAGGGAGAACTCCGCATCTGAGTTCCTCGAGGTCTCAACCTCTAAGCCCAACTCTATCACAACTAATGCAGCAATGAATGAATGCGAAGCACCAGAATCAAATAACACTCTTACCCATAGGTGAGATAGCAAAAACTTACCCTGTATAACTGGCTGATCTGCTAACTTAGCCGACGGTGTGATGGTGTAGACACTCCCCTGAACCCTTGACGTCCCTTTCTATGGGCCTCGTCCTGCTCAGCCCATTACTGCGGCCTCCTGCGGCACACTGTGCTTTGGAGGTGGGTGTAGCTCCTGGCTGGCTGGCTCCTCGACTTTTGTGCACAGGCGTGGAGGAATGTCTTTATCCTCTCCTATCCTACCGATTTGAGGCGTGTTGTCCCAAAACCACAGGATCCTGTCTCGGGGTAATCCTTCTCATATGTCAGGGTAGCGGCAATGGTAGCCTGCCATCACGCCCTAGCCCTAGCGAAAGCCAGTCGATCGAGTCCTTGGCCGGATGGCGCGACTCTGGAACCCTCGTGAACTAGAAGCCCTCTGCTTCTTTCCCGAACTAGAAAATACGACTCTCCTTATCTTCCTACTAATACCCGCATCAGAGTGCTCAGAGCATCCTCTCTCTACATGTGATTCATTTGTCCCAACCATGAGTCCATATCTATTAGTGAAGTCTACAATCCTACTAAATAGACAACTTCAGCCCATTCTCAAATCTCCTAACCTTGGCCATGTCGGTGGCCACGTAATCATCAGCAAATCGGGCTGGCTCCGTGAATCTAGCCACATAATCCACATCCTGATCATCATCCCACAGCCGACTCTAGGAACTCAAGGCCTTCGTATGTCTCGCAGTATGCGGAAAATAGTACCATGAACAGCTCCGGGAACTCTGCCCATGTCATTGCCTCTAGATCTCTAGGGTCTTTGGCTTGATTCCATACTTCAGGTCTCGATTCGTGCCACGGTAAGTGAGCTAAAATCAACAAAATTTATACACTAAGTTCCTCCTAACTGTAGTAGTCAAGCTGCTATGATATAGTGGTCTAGGGTCGAACACGGGGATGGGTTTTCATCCTATGAATGATTTGCATAAGTGCAAGAAGGTAAGGCTTTCTATTTGGACTTTTTGGATTTTGTTTCAAAAACAGTGTGATGAGTTTAGCCCCGATTAAGCTGTAAAAAGCGAAAATGAAGTGTGAAAAGTTAACTTTGAGATTTGGGTCACCCCTAACTTGGTAACTTAGGGCAAACAAATTGTCCTCGGGTTTATCTGCGTTATGACAAGCAACCTATAGTCAAGCCTAGCCCAGGATCTATGTTTAACTGGCAAACCTCACCCTAAAAACAACTCCTATTTGAGTTAACACGGGTAACATGCATCTATGGCCCTTTCTGGAGTTTGAAACCACAACATTGACATCATTTGTGTGGCTCGTAAAGACCATCCCAAAAACCACAGTGCATCTAGCAATAAGTATACCTTTGTATCCTAAAAGCATGGTAAGTATTGGCCAAATTAATGACATTAAATATTCACCTAGTTTTGAGAAGATAGGGGTCATAAACCTTACAGTACACAGCAACTTTTAACCTGAGAGGACAAGCACACGCTATGCCCCGCCCTCAAGCTGGCAGCCATCTTGAGAAAGAGACTTGCCAGAGCATACGCAGGTTGTCATCCTCCAAGAGGGTGTTTGGCGACATAGAAAATAAGGAAAAGAGGAAGAAGAGAAACACCAAGCCACAACTAAAGCTGCGAAAGATATTTACAAAAATAAAAACTTGCCAAAAATTGCTTCCTGATTTGTTGCTTAGGGTTACAAAATTGGAGGGCTTATATAGGCCGCAATGCATGAAATACCATAAAGCCTAACAATTTGGCTAAATTTAGGGACAAGGAGTAATACACAAAGTGAAGTCGGTTTGCATTAATTACAAAAAGTGTGACAAGGCGGTGAATTTCGCTAAGGCATACAAATTTTCTTGTAAGCGAAAATTTCGCTAGGTATGAAATCACAAAGAATAGCAGCGGGAAATTTCGCTAGACCACTGTAATTTAAGCTAGCTAGCGAAATTTAAGCTAGCTTAGCGAGAAATTCTTGTGATGTAGTGAAATTTAAGCTAGGAATAGTCTTTTAGCGAAAATTTGGATGCAAGCGAAAATTATCCAATTGTTAAGATTCTTGAAATTTTCGCTAAGGCTACGAAAATTTTACGGAAATCCCGATGAAATTTTCACAATCTTAAGCGAAATTCCACGGAATTCTTGATCTTCCACGACATTGCCTCCCTACTCCTCTCACGTGATTTTTCTTCACTTTGCCTTAAATTTCTCTCTTTGATTTTTGGTATGATTGATGGTTGGCCAATTGGGTTGATCTTCATGATTCATCCATATGTCTCGATGTCGAACTCCCGAAATACGCCAAAAACACGCAAAACAACCAAAAATAACCTCTAACGGCATTAGTGATACTAAGAGAGCTTGAACACTTCAATTGGCATAAATGACATGATTAGCGGCGCCACTTTACTGGCTTATCTAATATAGGGTTCAAATAGCGCACGGGCACTAATCACCCCAACAAACGTTGCTGGTCGCCAACCATTACAAAACAAAAGGAGATGCATGTAGTGATTTTCAAAAAGTTTATGGGTTTATGTACATATAAACATTACCTTAAAGCGAAAATTGACCTGAAGTTTGGCTTAGGCAAAAAGAACCAAAACCATACAAGAATAATTTGGTCAATATTGGTTCTATGATTCTCAGCAATTTCCACCTAAGTCTAATGGTTCACTACCTGTAACCAGATTAAGCCAATAAATTGCAAAATTTGTCCCCTCCCCAAACTATGTGACATGGCCTTAAGTTGTTAAGCGACCTAGATATGGCTAGTTACTCTCTTCTTTCTTTATTCAACTACAATGTTGGGTGCAATGCTTAAAATCAGAACTTGCCAAAGTCCAGTGTCTTGATCACCGATGACTCTGTAGTGGGTTTAGGGCACCAAGCCAAAGGATCAACGACCACCAAACTCTACGAGGCTTCGCCGGACTAGAATGACTTAAAATCAAGCACTGCAAGTGGTTAGACTCTACCTATCCACCCATGTAGCAGACACTAAATCGATGACTCCAATTAAGGCTTAGGGCATCGGGCTTCAAAGGCTTTAAGCCACTACACCCCACGGACCGTGCTCGGGTTTCAAGGCAAGGCTTCACGACTTTATTTTTCTTTTTCTCTTTTTCTCTTTGCTTTTTCTTTTCTTTTCCTTTTTAGAAGACTACATTGGTCTTCAATGTGGATAACAAAAACCTATCCTAAGTTGCCAACATACCTAAGGCCGGCTATGCAAAGCGAAAGGAGGCAAACAAATTTAATGACCTATTGAAACAATGGTGTGCGATTATTGAATTAGCTTAAGGAGAAATGTTCAAGTTGAGCATCTTTGGCGCAGTGCGACCAAAAAGTTGTTTCAAGCATGGAATTTGTTCTAACATAAAGGTGACAAACAGGGGTTTCAAATTTTCGACACAAGGCAATTCAATTGTCGATTGTAGCAATTCAATTGTTCGATTGAAAATAAAACTGTTGCACATGGTGGAAGTCTAAGCATCTGGTATGCAAAATCTGTTATGTCATAGCCGAATAGCTTTTGATATAGCCAAAATGGCTAATACATGAATACAAAGCTAAACATAAAAAAAATATCACTATCACTGCCTACTATGGCTATTCGCAAATCTAATCAAAAATCGGTGGCGGGTTGATAAAAGTGAGTAGCTAATACAAAATCATAAAGAAACTAACCACCCTCATTTGTTGTGGTGGTGGGTAGATGCAACAATACTGTTCTTGATATCCATCAAATGAGAACACGTGAGTGGTGGGCTCCTCTCGTTAAGACAGGAAGATTCGGATCAAGTGAGGATCTATTTGACGTAAGTGACCTTGGGCGACCTACGATCTGGCACACTGTGTAGTTGCTAAAGCATAAATAGCATCCATCACACCTGCTATCTCTCGCGAGCTGGCGTGAACATACTCAGGTGAGTGGTGTGCTGAATAAGATGGGCCGGGTGTATCTGCTGCAGCTGCGGATGTGGTGTGTGGAGGAGGAGATGGAGGTGACATCTGCGGAGCTGGACTCCTCTGTATCTCGGGCTCAGGGGCAGGCACATCGTCTCTATGGGTCTCGGCCACCGGGCCCAGAGCACCTCCTCCACCGGTCCTGGCTGTCGGAGATGGAAGATACGGGCATGGTCATCACCGCTCCGGTGTGAGAGACCAGAGGGCTATCGAGACTCTCATCTCGATGCGGCTCCTCTGGGAATCCCGTATGCTTTCGAGAACACAGCGAGTGGTCTCGGCATCGATGAGTGGAATGCTCTTGCTTCGTCTTAGGTCCTTGGGATGGACCTTTTCCCTCGAAATCATCCAAGGAGGTCATCCACCGGCTCGGAGGCCCGAACCAATATCTCAGAATCAGGTAAGAGCCTCGAAGATGGCTCCTCCATTGCGTGTTAGCGGGAGCAGACTTCGTTGGAATAATGGTCGATCATTAACATCTGAGGCGGGAATTGCCTCTATAAATCTTTGGTCAGCTGTAGTGTCTATGGCCAGTGCTCAGTCCATCAGTCAGGGTGGTGATACAGATCTAACACTACGCATTGGCGGCGGTATCTGTGAACCCAAAACAACTGAAATATCGACCGCTCTGAGTACTCCGCGATCATCGATAGAAGCGAAGCTCAGCCCGACCATCTGCTCCCTCGAGAGATGTCATAGAGTGATAGAACTACGGCGCCACTCGTGGTGTATGCGCCTCGGTCGTGAAGGCGTTAGTGAATAATCCTCGATCAATCTCATGGACTCCTAAACACGGGATCGACCCTCATTTGGGGACATCATAATCGACTCTGATGAAAATCTCACGATGCGTCGTACATTCCCGGTGGGGTTCCCTACGAACAACGGCCTCGACGGGTACGGAGGTGGCGGTGACAAACGAGAAGCGATGATGTCGCCTACTGCGTGATATTATTTGGTGATGGGCTGCGGCCAGAGGAAGATGAACTGCGGGGCCCCGATGTGCGGGCCAGCTTAGGCCCAGGCCTCTAACTCCCTCTCCCAGGCCTGGTGATGGACCGGGGTCCCATGCAGTATGCAGTATCAATGAAACCCACGGGAGCTCCTGGGAATGCGCCTCGGGGCCGTTGATGTGCTGGGTGGGGCGGAAGTACGAGTTTGGGGCCTCTCGCTCAGTGTCTGGCGAATCGATAACCAGCGGCCGAAGCGGGGACCACCTCAGTCGAACCATACATCCCATCCCAGATAAAACTGCGGAAGAGGGCTGCTCACGAAAATGCAACTAAGGCCGAATACGGGCCGAGGCTCACTAGGGTGGCGGGCACTCTGACTTGGTGGGTGGGCCGAGCTCACGGCTGACTCACACCGGCTCTGGAATAGCCAAATAAGGCCCGGTAAAGGACCAACCACTGGAGCAGAGGTGGCTATAGATGCAGCAGGCAGGCCCAGTGTGGCGCAAATGCGGCTGCAGCGATGGCGGTGAGCGAGCGGTGGAACAACGGTGAGTGACCCAGGCTAGGTCATTGGTGCTCGAGTACTAAACTGGTGCGAGGGCGTGATGGAGAGCTCGATCCCGGGCTCGGTCGAGGTCTGATCGGTACGAGACTGGGATGCAAGCAAGAACAGGATCTTGTAATTTCTGGCCGAGCGAGAGGCAGTGGCTCGGTCGTGCGAGGGCAGGCTGAGTGGTGTCGGTTGCTTTCAGGCTGACTCGGAGAATGACGCGGTGGCTCGAAGAGACTAGGAGGGAAAATCACAGTGAATGAATGGCCATCCCCCTCTTATAAGCACGAGATGGCGGTCGAAGTCATTTGCATAATTTCGCTAGTATAGCAAATTTGGCCGACTTGCCTCCACACCCAATTTAAAATTTTTAGATTAATTATTAGTACTATATGAAATAAAATTATTATAAAAAAAAAATTATTATATATAAAACTATGAAAAGGTAAAGTTGAATTCCAAAATACTATAGTATATAGTAATTACTAAAGAAAAAGCGCTAATTAAGGCTACATCGAAAAATAGCGCAGTCTCATTAACTAAATTAAGACAAAAAGCAAAATTGTTGAGCGCAATCCGGTTTTTGAAAACACGGACGAGTCAATTTCAAACTACTCAAGGGTCAAGGAGAATGATCTCCTCGACCCCTGCCCGATAGCACAGGTTGACTCCGTAGTGTTCCCCAGGTGTCGGTGTTTAAGTAGTCCTCGCATTAGCTTTGAATTGAGCAATTGGCTTCTTTGATCAGTTGCGTGCTTAAGACCAATATCTCTTCATCTCCTTGGCTAATTATATACAATTCTGAACCATTACTTCTGCATACTAACCATTTGAAACAACTTCATCGGTTATTTGATTTTTTATTTTCCTAGCAACTTTTGCTTGTTGAATGAATGTTTAACTCCAGGTCATGTTGCAAAGGTAAGTTGCATGACTCCATTAGGCAATTTATTATTGCATTGTTGTGACCGAAATGGTCTTCCCTAGATGATTGGAACATGATTGGGTTCACTTGCAATTGGCTCGGTGTCAGCGCTACAAAATCTTGGTGGTAAATTTGTCTATCTTCACTAAGACACATCCTCAACTATCCCCTTAGGGTTTTAAGCGATCTAATCGGCCAATGAAAGTGTGATGTTGGTAGGTTTAAGTTCACCTAAACCTAGCGCTGTATCTTGAATCACGACGTGGGATTCCTGCGGCTCTTAAATCAAGCAATGATTTGTCTATGCACTTCCACGATATTATTTGAGTGTGAGATCCTGGATCTGTATTTGACGAGGTGTTGCTGGATTAGCGCGACTTGTTCGAGTGAAATGCCTTCTTCTCATGCCTCATCCACTTCTTGATTGTGCAAAGATCTTTCAGAAATTTTGCATAAGCAGGGACTTGTTTGATTATGTCCAATAGAGGTATGTTAACCTTCACTTGCCTTAGGACTTCTAAAATGCCTGCTTGTTGAGATGCCTTCTTCTTACTTCTAAGTGCTGTGAAATGGGGTGCCTCAGGTGCTTCATTGAATCCTCTTTGGAAAATGTGTTATGACTCCAGATTCTTCTCTGTTCACGGGTTTCTTCAACGGGTTTAGGCGTAAGTGATTAACCTCTTTCACTCCTCGGGGTGATTACGACCTTCACCTCATCATTCTTTGAATTGTTAGATGATCTACGCATAGTTCCCTTTGGGTTTAGCCTTTGTTTGAAGGAACCTTCCTCTTTCTTGTACCTCCGACAACTTGTTGATCTTGGTGATTCAGATCTGCAGTTCATCAATTTTACGGTTTAGGTGCTCTTTAACCCTCTATTCTCTTGTTCGTGTACTTTCTACGAGTATCAATCCTTTATTGCCGAGTTACCGCATTAATCCCTTTTGCTCTTCCACAAAATTACCCACCACATATAAATTTAAAATGGCTTGTTCCAGAATGGGGATGGTGGTGGTTGTGGTAATAGACAAAGCGTGGTTTTGGCACAGGGTACATAGGCAGGGGGAGTGGGTTTCCAGGAAAGATTAGGGTGATTCCTCCAATTGGAATTGTAGGTATTGCCATATGGGGCATTGGGTTGTGGTGGCTTATATTGTCCTACAGTATTTGCACATTCTGACATCAAATCCTTCATTGAAGGAGCCTGGATCTTATTGGATGCGAAGTTGGAAATTGGTGCGGGATTGCAGCTTGTGCGGTATTTTCAATCCTTGCACACGCACTTCATGGAGCCTTTTCCTTCAGCTCTTTGCTTTCTAGCTAAGGTTAAAATTCTAGCTTTCATTTCTATATCTACGCGTGTATAGTCCTACGGGGTTCATTTGGGGAGCCTCATTGTTTCCATTTCTCTAGGGTTAGGCTCATCCCGACCCTTGAGTTTCAGCCACATAACATTGAAATCGCTGGCTTCGTCGGGATGCTTACTTAGAAAGTCTCCTCCACATGGTTTCCAAGGCGCCTCATGGCGGGAATAACACCACCATAGAAATGGTTTACCGACATCCATCTATCAATGTGATTGGGCATGCACTGATGGTCTCCATAAATCTTTCCCAACACTGGTAAAACCTCACCATCTTGGTACGCAAGGTGTAAATTTGTCTCTTCAAATTATTGGACTTGTGGGCACTGAAGAATTTCTTTAGGAATTCTGCCTGCAGCCCAGCCTAATTTCTTATGGTTCTAGGCCTCAATGAGTTGAGCCAAATCTTGGCCTTGCCCTTTAGGGTCGATTAAATGCTTTAGCAATGTCCATGTCCATCATTCCTTTCTTAAAGGTTGTGCATATTTCCTCAAAATCCCTAATATGGTGTATGGATTTTCATTTTCCTCACACCATGGTATGTGGGAGTAGGGGTACCCAGTAAGGCCTCCTTTGCTACATCTTCGTGGGAGGTATGCGGAGAACTAACTCTAGGAGGGTGAATATGGTCCCTCTCATGGTTCTATAAGTACATTGGATTAAGCTGAATTTTGGGCGACTCTGTGTTCCTCGGGCGGTGGATCCATGGTATCGAGTGTATACTGTGACTTCCTTGGCCCAGGTCGAAGTTATTATGTGGTTCTATGTAGTCTATTTTTGTGTGTCTCTATCCCCCTTTGGAAGACATAAACACACATTACAAAATTTGTAGAGACAACAAGAGTACCAACAAACTTGCAAAAAGGGTTATTATTCTTCTCAGTAAAAGCGATTGTAAGAACAACGGTGCGATTCTTTGCAAAGTGATGAACACTTGGCAATTCCTGCAGGCGGGTTAAAGAGGTACAGGTTACCTTCACTTGTGATGTTGATCCACAAGTACACTTCAACCCATCAAACGTAATTTGGCACCATCCAGAGCAACGGCATCATTTGATTAGTGCCACGGTGGTGACTAAAATCAACAAAATTTATATACCCTAAGTTCCTCCTCTTTAGCATTAGTCAGAAACTCTCTGCTAATTCTGGTGAGTCTAGGGTCGAACACGGGATGGGTTTCATATATGAATGATTTGCATAAGTGCGAGAAGGTAAGGCTTTCTATTTGGACTTTTTGGATTTTGTTTCCAAAAGCAGTGTGATGAGTTTGGCGATTAAGCTGTAAAAAGCGAAAATGAAGTGTGAAGAAGTTAACTTTGAAGATTTAGGTCACTAACTTGGTAACTTAGGCGAACAAAGTGTCCTCGGGTTTTATCCTCGCGTTATGACAAGCAGCATGGTCCAAGCCACAGCCAGAATCTATGTTTAACTAGGCTCACCTAAAACAACTCCTATTTGAGTTAACAGTGATACCTTAATATGGCCCCTTTACAGTTTAAACCTAACATTCGACATCATTTCGGTGGCTAGTAAGACCATCTAAAAAACCCTGGTACATCCCCAACTTAATAGTATCTCTATATAATCTAAAGCATGGTAAGTATTAGTGCAAATGTGACATTACATGATATTCACCCTAGTTGAAGATAGGGGTCATAAACACGATTACACAACTTTAACACAGAGGACAGCTTTGCATATGCCCCACCACCCGAAGCTAGCTTCTTCCTTCTTCCAAAGAAAAGAGCAGCGAAGCATCTCTTGAGTTGTCATCCTCAGAGGGTGTTTGGCTGACCAGAAATAAGGAAGAGGAGAGAGAGAAACACCAAACCCTAACTAAAGCTCTGAAAGATATTCTGAAAATAAACTTGCCAAAAATTGCTTCCTCGATTTGTTGCTTAGGGTTACAAAATGGGAGGGGCTTATATAAGGCCATGATATGTAAAATACCATAAAGCCTAACAATTTGGCTAATTTAGGGACAAGGAGTAATACACCAAAATTGAAGTCGGTTTGCATTAATTACAAAAAGTGTGACAAAGTGATCTTCGCTAAGGCATACAAATTTAAGTTAGGTAGCGAAAATTTATTAGCTAGCGAAAAATTTGGCTGAACAGCGAAATCCTGAAGATAGCGGCCAGGAAATTTCGCTAGACCACGGCAATTCGCTAGCCCCAGCAAATTTCGCTAGCTTAAGCGAGTAATGAGAAATATGAAAGCGTGAAATTTCGCTAGAATAGTGCTTTGCGAAAATTTGGGTCTAGCGAAAATTGTCGATTTCGCTAAGATTCTTGAAAGTACCATTGCATTTCTAATTTCGCAATCCAGTAAGTGCCGCCAATCTTGTAATTCCACGGAATTGTGATCTTCAGCACGTACCTCCTGCTCCTCGCATTGATTTTCTTCCTTTGCCTTCATTCTCTCTTTTGATTTTGGTATGATTGATGTGTGGTTGACAATTGGGTTCAAATCTTCATGATTCATCATATATCTAGATATCGAACTCCCAAAATGCGCCAAAAAACACGCAAACAACCAAAAATAACCTCTAAACGGCATTAGTGATACTAAGAAGACTTGAACACTTCAATTGGCATAAATGACATGATTAGCGCGCAAAAGCACTCAAAACCTATCTAATATAGGGTTCAAAATAGCACTTTTTGGGCACTAATCGATCTCACCTCTAGGCCCGGAGCAGCGGCTAGTCGATCTGGTAGCGTCAGAGAGTAATCTCCATAGCCTCTAACACCTTCGGCCTGCATGAACCAGCAGTGCCTTGCCACCATCGGATCTCACTCCCCACATGAATGTTCAAAGGATGATGTACTTTGAACCTCTGGAGGTTTTCGGACCTCCACGACTACCTGCTACACCAGCACGTGCTATATTTGCAATGCAATGCATAGCCTCAGCAAAGAGGCGCTAATCGAATCTTGGTGGTGCGGCCGGTGCAGAGTGGGCGCCCTTCCGTCCTCGTCCTCGACTAGCCATCTACACGTGTCGAATGACAAGTTAAATTCAATGCAGTATCTCTAAGGCATAAACACAGCCCCGAGACACTATTCATATACAGAAAAAAAAAAAATTCACATACCACGTTAATGCATTCCTAGGAAATGCAATATAAATATCCTATATATTAAATCATACACAATAAATTTTTTAAAATTTTTGTACTCTTTTTTTTTTTTTTTTTGAAAAATCTTGTGAGCTTGATGCTCATGGTAGTGTTCATGAGCAGGTCCAAAGCCGGTGACTCGGGAAAGCGATTATCTTGAGTCAAAAAGCGAGTTTAGATTGCACCCGAAGTGCACGGCTGCCCGACTGCGCACCCGGAGTCGCGCTAGGCGAAATGAGCGCTGCGTCGTATCGTGGTGGCGCAATGGCGCCGTGTCCACGGCCTTGGCGGCGGCCATCGTGGCTGGTCGGCCCGGGTGTCAGCGACACGCTGTTTGCCTTGTACGCCGATGTCGTGCAATAATACGTGTGCGACACAAGCCCTATCTAAATGCCTTTTTTGTCACAATGCACTCTTGTGTGTTGCGTCTATTCTCTAGCGGCCGGGCTTCTCATTTCGCGATACAATTGGTGCTGTGACGACGGCGACAAGCCTGCGCTCACGCCCGCGATACACTTGGTGTATTGCGACACACTCACTAGCCTTCATCTCTGTCACAATACAATTTGGTGTATTGCGACACAATCCTCCCCTAGCCAACCTGCACTCCAGAACGCCTATGTCACGATACAATATCACTCCCAAGACCTAAGCTACCTCCTCCTGTCACGATACAATCCAGTTGTATCGTGACCTTCTCCCAGGCCAAACAGCACACCCTATTGCAAAACACCTGAACCCAGTAACTTTATGTTGCAATACAATTCCCCAGCCCAATTGCACTCCCAAAATGGCTATGTCACGATACAATTTCCATTGTATCGTGACCGCGATTCTGGCGATATCTAATCGATTTACTTCACATTTTTTTCCATACATTTTTTTTTTCATTTCTTCTACTGGAAAACACCCACAAATATACATATATATATATATATATATAATTTTTTTCATTTTCCCACAAACCAAATATATTTATTAAAACTTACTTTCTTTATTTTCTTTTTTTTCAGGTTTACAGCACATGAGCTCTGAAATTCTCCACACGTCTATGTGCTGTCCAGTACAACACACATTCCTCAACATAACACTCCAGGTTATGCACACCCTTCACACATACATACACAACAATCCATCAAACAATCACATGATCACACATAAAACACATGCATGCAGTGTTCTAATCCTATCCTGTGACTTCCTAGGTAATCACATACCTAACCCTAACATCGAGCCACACCAAGTAGTGATATTCTTATACCTAAATGACTCTGGCCTTAGCCCAAGTCCCTAAATCCCTAGGTTTTCACTTACCTAAGCTCTCATGCAGAGGCTCCAAGGTAATCGTTTTACCTAAGCTCGATACCATCTTGTGACCTTGAAAGCGGGGTGTCGGGTTGATAACAGTCTGACCCTCGAAAATACTTGTGAATGTCGAAATTGGCGATACCACTCATGAAAATTGGGCAGAGTCTCCTTTGTACAGGGAGCTCTACCCAAGTACCACCTGTCCCAACATCAACATTAGAAGACATATACATGAGTAAAAACGACCACTTGGGCCCATACAACAATACTCATCAATATACACTTACTATATACCATAGTTTCAAGAGTTAATAATTTACTCTTATACAACATATATTAAAATTCTAGGAACTAATACATGTCATACATCCTTAAAACCATCAAGCCACAACCGGCTTTCTTCAAATCGGCCTCCTAAGATGAAGCGAGTCTCTCGTACGCTCCTGTGCTGAAATAATATATTCCCTCGACAAGGTGAGCTAATGCCCAGTAGTGGAATCACCCTAAATGGGTTACTCCCCACCTAAGTGCATATGTCATGATCCAATATAAACACACATTCAAGTAAATGTGTGATCCTACTTAAATGTCTAAATGACCAACCCATGTCCCGAGTCCTCACCGATTCTCTCACACTTGCCTAAGCAATGCATGAGAAAAATATCATTTTCAAAAAAAAACTTGTTATTCTTGAAAATACACTACCAAATCTCGGTAAAAATATAGGACTACCCTCAGGAACCAAATGTGTTAGAACCTTCCAAAAAATAATACATGATCCTCAGACGTGTAATTGTAGGATCATCTCTAACACCATTCTCAGAAAAATCATCATGTGAAATTCCTTTATGACCATGTTCGTTTTGGAAAATTCGTAATGTACACACGCACCTAATTTCTAGGTTACCCCGGTGCATATGAAATGCATTATGTCATTTCAACAAAATTTATATACCACATGCAAATATATCATCATGCATATATTGATACACAACAACATGTTATGTAAAATCTCAATCCATTTCACCAAAAATTAGCTCTCATAGGCTAATTAACAAACACGAACAATTCGATTTGAATTACTCAACCAAACACATTTTCTCACAAAATATTTCGTGAACAGTGAAACCCTCGGGTTACTGCCACGGTCAATCATCCAACATCGGTTCCACTTTGTGAACCCGAAATCCATGACCATTTTCGACTCATTTGCGTCAAAAACCGCGATTTATTGTATAAATCATGACACAAACACCCAATTCAGTCCCTACACTGCCACGGACTGCACAATTGGTGTAACACCCAGGAATTTGTATAGGTATAAGTTAGGGAAAATAATAATGATAGGAATTTGTATAGGTATAAGTTACAGAAAATAATAATGACAAGAATTTGTATAGGTATAAATTAAGGAAAATAATAATGACATGAAAAAGGTATAAATTGGAAATAAAATAGGTATAATGACATGAAAGAGGTATAATGACAAATCATAATAGGTATCAATTAATTTAATGACATGAAAGAGGTATAAATTGGAAATAAAATAGGTATAATGACATGAAAGAGGTATAATGACAAATCATAATAAAATTATCAGACAATTTAATGACGAAAAGGTATAATGAAGATCATAATAGGTATAAATTAATGAAAGAGGGGTAAAAAGGTAACTTCTTAATAGATACCTCAAGTATAAATTGGAGTAAGAAAAGAAAATCATTTCTATTCTTCTTTGAATTTCTCTCTGGCGGGTAGAATTCCAGAGGATGTACGGCTTTCGGATCTAGGGTTTGAAGAACAAATTTCTCTAGGTAAGATCTTCCTCATTTTACTTTTCTAGATTTCTTTGATGTAGATTCTTTAATTTTCTTTCAGTTTAGATCAACCCTGAAGAAATCAGATTTAGATTACACTTTCGTTTTTTAGAAATAAAATAAAATAAGGATTGGTGGTGTCATATTGAATTACTTTAGTATGAGAATGAAGGAAATATTTAAGGATAAATTTTGAAAGAAAATAATGATAAACAAATAAGATAAATTTAGAAAAAGGTTGTTTGTATTTGATAAGTATTTAAGATATATGTATTTTAAGCCAGTAAATATTTTATTAAGGATTGAGATTTTATTAGATAAGGAATATGATTAGAAATAATTATTTAGCAATTATAGGAAATAAGATCCGTTAATAATACTTGTTGTCAAGTATGATAATTGTTAGGTAAAAAGGCTAGACGAGTATTGTGTAATAATATAATTTGTAAAATAATATTAATATTATTTCTTTCTAGTAAAAGATTTGGATTCGGATTAATAGCATAAAAATAAATAAATTATTAAAATAAGATCGAAGGAATATAGGTTTTATAAAATTAGTAAAACTACTAATTCAAATAGTTATCATTTTGAACAATTGTCAATATGTTTGAGGTAGACAAAAAATAATATATTGTTAAGAATATTAAATTATGAAAGTTTTAAGAATAAATAAGTAATGATGATAGTCTCTTCCTTATTATTTTAGGAGAAATATTTCATTGAGATGAAATTCTTCGGATTAGCTCTTTCAAAGCTTTTGAGTACTCCTTTGAAAATTAAGGGATTCATCTGACTTTTCGAAAAATTATTATTTTTATATATATGTACGTGTAAGGGATATTAATACGAGATCTTTAAAAAAGAAAATTGTTTGTTTACTTCATTTGAGGATGAAAATTGTTTAAAAGCCAGATTATATATAATCTTGGTTTGTGAAAAGTTTTACTTTTTTTTATTTGATTATTCATGGATCAAGGAAAGTAGTTTTGTATTATGATTATGCTTGAGATTTGTTTGTTTCACGAAAGAAAATCGTGGAAATATGATGTTTTGTAATTTGAAATTTTGAATGAAATATTTGGCTTCACGGTTGGATTCGGCCACATCAACGGGAATAATAGTTGACACTATTAATTGCGCTGTCGACAGGGAAATAATAGTTGGCCATATTATTTTGTCGACGGAGTTATAATAGTTAGCGGCTACATTTTCTTGGTGGGAATGTAATTGATTTGAACCCCGGCCTCTAGGGGTTTAGGTTAGGATTACTAGTACTGGTAGTGTTTGGTTCCGTCCACTTTAAAAGGAACAATTTAAATAACCACCCATTTGAAAATTCCCACATAGCGGGCACCATTTGATATTTGATGATCAGAGAAAAATATATTTGAAATGTATTTGATTTTGGATTTGATATGAAAGTGTTTGAATCGAAATTTGATATGAAATTGTTTGGATCACATTTGATATGAAACCGATTTGAAATGAATGTGAGAGGCTGAAGTATATTTTGTTAATGTTCAACTTATTTTGAATCAAAAGTTTTTGATGAAAACATTTCCTATTTAATTATATCGATTGAAAACTTTTTGATCCATGAGACTGTATTAGTATTTCTTATTGAGCTTTAAGCTTCGCTCCATTCGTTGACATATTTTCAGGTACTTTTAGTTTCCGCGAGGAGTGATGGCTAGGTTGGGGATTCGTCATCATTAGGATTTGATTAGAACTTTATATTGGATCATGTTGAACTCATAAGTTCATGTTTATGTGAAATGTTGGGTTTTGAAAGTTAATTGAAAAAGTCACTTGGATGAACATTCCTTTTTATATTAGTACAAAGTTGGATTTGAGAGATCTCAAATATTGTTATATTACAGATTTCTTTATATGACATGCATAATTGAGATTTGAATATTTAAGTAATTTTTATCTAGACATGAAATTTGAATTTGGAGGTATAATTTGAAGGTTGCGTTCTTGAATATGTGATTGGTAGTGGACAAAATCCGATTTACAAGAAAGGTTAGTGTGGTTGTGACACCAGCCTTAGGCGAAGGCTGAGGTGTGGTGGCAGTCATGCCCCTAAGGTGGGTTTCGGGGAGTGACAATTGGGTTTCACAATTTTCAACCGGTTGAGATTTGGGGCCGTCAGAAGCGATCGTTCAAGGCTTGAGCCAGCTGAAACATCACCCAAGCACTTAAATCAAAGAGGTAAAACCGTAGGATAAAGCCCTACCTCTAGCGGCGTTTGTGACTCGCAAGCGGTGTCGCGCGTAGTCATAACTCGATAGAACCACTTTCCTTCTTGGCCTTACGAAATCCGACTGTCGGATTAGCCAGAAATCTAAAGAGAATGATCACCTTCTCTCTCTAAAAATGAAAAATATCCAGCCACTACATCCTTTCTCCTTCGTTTTTGGCTCTCGAACAAAGGTAGGAATGTCTTATTTGGATTTTGTCTTATTATCATTAAATTTACCGTAGTATTGCATTGTCTCCCTTCTCTTGGATTTTTTGACACGTGGCATGATCTTGGCGAGTCCGTTTCACATCATCTCTGCTCATGCAACTTATGTCGCGTAGTCGTGCGTATTTATCGTGACTTTTGTCGCATCACATATCGTTTACGGCGCCCAATCTTCGGTCGCCGAAAAGCGTCACCGAATTCCGGCGTCTGAGTCGACGAAATTACGACGTGGTAGCTAAATTTGAGGCGATTCCAGCGGTGAAATCCCGTTTCGTCATCGAGATCTAGAAAAATTTGGGTTTTGACCGAAATTCTGATTTTGCCGTTTTGAGAAGAATTGGAATTTTATCGGGTCTTACAAAATTAAAATATAGAATTAAAAACTAAATGAAATAACTAAATTATAAATACCTCAACCTTGTGATGATGAACAATTCTACACTTAGTAGATATCTTGATGAAGCTTTCAATTACATAACTTATAAGAAATTTTAACTCGGGAATTGTAGAAAGGGTGGAGTAAATTGTAAAGAATGTGAAGATAAAATGTTGAGGTATTTATCGCATCGATTAACAAATCAATTACTTATTTACCCCTAAAAGTAACCGTTATATAGTTGTTGAAATGGGTATTATAGGTATTAGACATGAAAAGTAATAATAGTGAATGATTTACTTATTGATCCTTCAAACTAACCGTTATATAGTTGTTAGGAGGGCTATTATTGATATTTCATATGCAAAGACTTTTCGCAAATAATATTATATAGTTGTTGAGAGGGTGTGTGTAATTTATATGAAAAAGGAGAATTGGCACAGTGGGTAGGTTGTATAATTCGGCATTATCAATTTGTGACATGTACGGGTTGGCACCCTTAGCCTAGCACAGCTTGCTCCTTTTAGGTGTGCGACTTAGCTGATTAGGCCGTGCGGCCCAATCCGTCTTTGCGGGCCGAGCCACGGGGCCAAAATGGGCGGCTCGACTACAGACGAGTCCCAGGTCACTTTGCACGGCCTGATGGCACTGGTCGACCGAGGCTTATGGGTATCTCGAACAATCATTTGGCGATGCATGAAGTAAGGCCACCTTGGCAGTTTTTTAAGTGGGCTAACACAACCACAGCATATTTGTTAAGCTCGCGCAAAAGTTAGGCGTGAAACTTTCAAACGTTACTGTTGAATGGTCCCAGAGCGGAGTCATCCTCATTATATCCCAATAATAACATGTTATTCATTCAGAAGAATATGTATATCATAGATGGTGGTTAAGTTATCATCGTAATAATTAATTTATAATATTAACAGCATACAAATTCATTCTTTCAAAAAAAAAAAAAACATAAATTTCATTTATATTTGAATAAAAAATATTTTTCAAATACTCAATCTCGTATAATAATGGGATATCATATTTGTTTGAAAATCTATATTGCTAAAAGATATAATTATATTAGGAAAGAAATTAATATATAATTTTTGTTAATTATTTTAAAATAACATTATTTTGTTATTAAAACTAGTTTAAGTAATAAAATTATTTAAAATATAGTGATAATTTAGTTATTAAATTTAATTTAATTTATAAACTAATACAACTTCATTTTTATTTAAAAAAAACATATATGATTGAATAAAATTTAAGGATAAATAAAAAAATGAAATTGTAATATGAAATAGAATTAATGAGATAAATAAAAATATGTTTAATATTAAAGCGCCAATTTATTTAATTATAAATTTTCATACAATATTTTTAAATATTAGATTATCATATAAATTATATTAAAAATATATATTTAGAAATTGAAAATGAATAGTTAAAGCGATAAAGTTTAATATATTAATCGTATATTATAATTATTAATATTTTCATATATGTACAAAAGAGAGCCAAAATATCAAGGATTTGTTCAACTCAGTCTTTGAAAATATCAGTACAAAACAGTTAGTAAAAATTAAATAAAAATTAAGATAAAAAGGCTAGCAGGTGATAACTGTTGGGCCAGCAGTGGGGCCAAATTGGTGGCAGATTTATTCGATTGTAAATTTTCTAACCCAACCCTTAAATAATTGGGACTAAAGTGGGCTGATTCATTGGATTCAACCCATATTGTCAGCTCCAATTTAAAATAAGAAAATTAACACAGTTTTTTAATTTAAAAAATGGAAAACATAAAATATACTATGGTGGTGTTTGTTTTTTGACTTAATGCTGAAAGTTGAATAGCTTTCAGCATGAAGCTGTTTGTTTTTTAAAAATTTTACGACTTATTGCTGAATTTTTTTTAAAAAGTTATGAATAAAAAAAGTGAAAATATTTGACTTTTTATATTCATTTTATACTAAAACAAGAAAAACTCTTTGTTATCCAACAAGAAGAAGGGCTAACAATAAGCAATACTTAGGGATATGTTAGAGAGGGTTTGGGATGACGACCCCACGTCACGACTCGGCTTCATTTATTTTTTGATTAAACATGCATTTAAAAATTAAGCGGGCGGGGATGAAAATTCTCAAGCCCGCCCGTTTATTGATTTTTGTTTTAATTTTTAATTTTAATTTTTATATTTGTTTTTATTATATTAAAATTAATATATTTCATAAAAAATAAAAATATTATAAATTTTATATAAATTATTTATTAAAAAATATTCTAATTATTATTATTATTTATATTAAAGTATAAAATAAAGTAATAAAAATTATTTTTAAAATATAATCAGGGCGGGACGGAAGTAACAATACATGAACCAGGTCGAATCCAAATGCAGTTTGAGAAAATAAGCCGACCTGCTGCAAAATCGAATTCTGATTAAATAAACGTGTTATAAGAAGCGTCTGGGTAGCATAAAATCTTGTTAGTTGTCATCCACCTTGGCTTTATCCAGATGTTAAAAATAAATAACTTAATATTTAATGTTATTAAGTATTATTTAGTATTAAACTCAAAAAAAATTATATTCAGAATTAAGTAAAAAAAAAAAAAACATGTAAATTACCAAATTAGTTGTGCCGGCAAGAGGACCAAAAGAGAACATTGGGCTGGGCTTGCCCCGGGCCGAGCCCAAAGAGAACAGTCCAAACCAAGGCATCAAAATGAAGGTCAACTGACTCAACTCAAATAATCCATCCACGTCAATCCCTTCATCGCACGTGTCAAACTCTCATTGGTTTTTCTCTCGTGGCACCTGCCCCCTATATAAGCGCCAAAATCGGAGAGAAAGCGCAGGGAAGAGAAACCCCGGTTTCAGATCTATCTTCTCCATCTCAAATATCTCTGTGGGGGGCTCGATCTCCTCAATTTTGGATCTCCACGATCCTCTCCGGCGAGGTAGGGGCTCCTATTTCATCTCCATATCCGTTCACCGCCTTCTTTTCATTCCATTTGTCTGGTTTTGTTTCGATTGTTTATTAGATCTGTAGCTCATTTCTCTCGGAGTTTTGAATATTTGCCGATCAATTCGTGTTTGTTGCTGGTTTTTGTATTGTATTTCCTGGATTTCTTTATTGGTAGGTTCTGTTATAAATCGAGATCTGTACGTAGATTTGTTTTTAGTTTATTGATTTAGGTTCCTTGCGGTTACTGTGATATGTTTGATTGCCGAGAAATCGTAGGACGAAAAGAAATGGAAGTAGAGGCTTGAGTTTTGTTTAGTATTTTTTGGTCCTGGAAACGGATTACTTCTTTCTGACCGAAGGAGTGGTGAAGGTGTCCATGGGGTGAAGGGAAGGGAAGGGATTTAGAATGAAGAGTGAAAAAAAATGTTTTTTTGCTATAGATACGAAATAAGATGTTTACATTTATTACGTGATGTTTTAATGAAATTAGTTTTCTAAATAGGTAGATTGCGAATTTAGTAGAAATTGAGAATTTGGGTGTTTGTAATTCCAAATTGGGTCTTCTCTAGGTATTGTGGAAAACCACCTTGAAATTCAATTTTGAATATTACCTCATAGAAGAAAAAAGTTCAGTTTAAATCTCCAAATTTAATTTGCTCTTTGATTTCATAAGATTCTAAACTGAATATGATTTCATAGTCCTCCATGTGTAAGGAGAATCCTGTTTTTCCTTGGAATAATTTGGTATTTTAGATTGGTTTCTCATTGATTCTTATTCCATAAGTTTATTTTTTATAATCAATTTTGTTGTTGGATAAGAAATATTTGAATGTTTGTTTTTGGTGAATTGAATGTTGCATCATCTACTATATTGCTATTGATTAATTATTTATTTAAGTTTTGGTGAATGTTTGTTTTTGGTGTAGCTTGTTGGACCAGTTTAACTTAGGCAAGATAATATGGGAGGAGGATTTAGGGTGCTTCATCTTGTTAGGCCATTTCTTTCCTTCCTGCCCGAAGTTCAGAGTGCTGACAGGAAAGTCCCATTTAGAGAGAAGGTTATATACACTGTGATCTCTCTCTTCATCTTTTTGGTATGCAGTCAGCTACCACTGTATGGAATACACTCTACCACAGGGGCTGATCCATTCTATTGGATGCGTGTTATTCTTGCCTCAAACCGTGGAACTGTCATGGAGTTGGGAATCACCCCAATTGTGACTTCAGGATTGGTGATGCAACTCTTGGCTGGGTCAAAGATTATTGAAGTAGACAACAATGTTCGTGAGGATCGTGCTCTCCTGTAAGTATCCTTTTGGTTAAGTTCTATTTAGGTTTTTGGTGAGATGTGATCCATTTCTTGTATTATCTCTGATTGAGAGAGATTATTCTCCCTGCTGCATTTGTTACATAAATGATGTTTTAACTTGTACAAAGGCCTCCAATAGATCTGCTGTTTTTCTGCAATATATTTCATTGTGCATGTACTCTATTTTTCCTGCTTGTGCTTTTGTTGCTGCTTGTACAAGTTTCAGTTTTCAGGAATAACTAAAGTGGATTTCAATTTTTTAGGATTTCGATTTCCTTTTTATAGCCAATCTGATTTTCTCTTCCTCTCAGAATAACTTTGTAAACTATTGTTCAGATTGCTGTTGGTAAACATTTTTCATATATTCTATCAGAGATGTGGCGATCTTGATCAACTTGGAGTTGGAAATAAATTCTTATTACCAGTTAAACTCTGCACTTTGTGACATATTTGTGATATGTTTAGATGAACTTTTGCAGAAAGGATATGGCCTTGGATCTGGAATCTCTCTTTTCATAGCAACTAATATCTGGTGAGCGTCTGGTTCTGTTTTCAGGGATTCCTTTTTTCCAGTTTATGATTTGGAACATGGATCATTAAATAATCTTTACTGTCTAGCAGCCTGTGTCTGGTGAATGGTGGTCTCAGTTTCTTGGTTGACCATTAACTCTACTGTTTGAAAGTTATTGCTAAAGAATTGTTTTGATCCATTGGCAGTGAAAACATCATCTGGAAAGCTTTTAGCCCCACCACTATTAATAGTGGTCGTGGAGCTGAATTTGAGGGTGCTGTTATTGCTCTCTTCCATCTGCTAATAACTCGGACAGATAAGGTTCGAGCGCTACGGGAGGCTTTCTATCGGCAGAACCTTCCGAATGTGACAAATTTGCTTGCAACAGTCTTGATCTTTCTTATTGTTATCTACTTCCAAGGGTTCCGGGTGGTTTTGCCTGTGAGGTCAAAGAATGCTCGTGGACAGCAGGGTTCATATCCTATTAAGCTGTTCTACACCTCCAACATGCCCATCATTCTACAGTCAGCTCTTGTTTCCAACCTTTACTTCATATCCCAGGTACGTGAGCTTTAAGCTTGTATGCTAGAGTTGGGGTCATTTTCTTCCGTTGTTATACTGACAATTTTATTTGTCACAGCTATTGTACAGGAGGTACAGTGGAAATTTCCTTGTAAATCTCTTGGGCAAGTGGAAGGAATCTGAATATTCGGGTGGTCAATACGTCCCTGTTGGTGGTCTTGCTTATTATATAACTGCACCGTCAAGGTGATATTGTCATCTTTTTCCTATATCATCTATGTTATGCATTGCATTTTTGTTTGTTTTGATGTCCATTTGCTATGTTTGCTTTCCATGCTCTCTCTCTCTCTCTCTCCCTATTCTCATTGATGATCATATTAACGTGCTTTGACAATATTTTGCAGCTTGGCTGATATGGCAGCCAATCCTTTCCATGCTCTCTTCTACCTAATCTTTATGTTGGCAGCCTGTGCGCTTTTCTCAAAAACTTGGATCGAAGTGTCTGGATCCTCTGCTAGAGATGTTGCTAAGCAGCTGAAGGTATGAATTAGTTGGGACTATACTTTTCCTTATTCTATCATTCTGTTTCTTCAATATTTTTGTGCTGTTATTGAAATGGTGGTTTTCTTTTGGGAGTCAAGGATGTTGTGATGATAATATGGGACTTGTTAGCTTGCTAAAAGCAATTTCCATAATAGTTGTTCTCGTGTATTTACCTTGCAGGCCCTGTATCTTGATGGGCCCAGTCCTTTTTGGTAGTGAATCCCAATTATGGGAACCATTGATACTTCGATTTGGTTGGAAATTTCCCTTATATAATACTGCTTTTGCCAATAAAAAAAAAATTGATACTTCGATTTGGTGATATGCTAGGCATTGTGAACAAAAATTACTAGTCATATTTCTTGTCTGCATGCATGCATCATCCATGATTTTTTTTAATGTAGATAGGTTGATTGGATGGGTCTGGGTTATGCAATTTACTACCAGCCAAAAATTAAAATTGCATTAGGCTGAGGTGCTACTTAAAATACCTATTCCATGAAATAGCTAACCAAAATGATATGCAATTATAATGACTTTTAGTACAATCTGTTCAGGTTTTGGAAGTATTCCTTAAAAAATTGTCTGGTCAAAAGATACATTGGTGGCGGATGGTCATAATTTTATAGAGTTCATCAATTAATTTGAGAGAGTTATGCAATTGAGGGTTCTTTATAGTTTTTTTTTATTATTAACTATTAATATATTTTATTGGTAATCAATGCGTGATTTGGCTTGCGGGCCATGAATTAAGATCACAGTTTAATACAAATTGTTAGCAGTGAACAAACCAACCCCATCTGAGAAGAGGGAAATAGAAGAGGCAGAAGCAAGTGATGGGCTGTTTCTGGACCTTGAAAAAAGTGAATGGAGAACTCTTCTCTTTCAGTTTCAGTTTCTGAACTTTGTGTTGGATTTATACCTTGCATCAGTAGTAGTGCTTTATTAAGCTATATAATTTAAACATTATTCTGCCACTCAGGTTGTGTCTTTGAAATCAGTGCTCATATTGTCTTGAACCTTCCCTTGCTTCTCATTTCGGTTTGATATCATGTTGATTTGCAAAACAGTCCAGCTACTGTGTCTGTGTCTAATTTTCATGAAACATAGAGGAACACATATACTATCTATTGCACCATATTAATTTGTCAGTTAATTAAATTCTTGAATTTTCAGGAACAACAAATGGTGATGCCTGGGCATAGGGAGGCAAATTTGCAGAAAGAGCTAAATCGCTACATACCAACTGCAGCGGCCTTTGGGGGTATGTGCATTGGTGCATTAACCGTGCTGGCAGATTTCATGGGGGCAATCGGGTCGGGCACAGGAATTCTGCTTGCAGTAACGATAATTTATCAATATTTTGAAACATTTGAGAAGGAGAGAGCCAGCGAACTCGGCTTCTTTGGTTTTTAAGTAAAATCCCATCCATCTTTTCTCTGTAGAGAATGAATCGGATTTGGTGGGTGCCGAAAAGCTCTCCGGCAGTTTTGGTGGGAGCTAAAAGAGAGATGTAGTTAGATCTTTAAATTTAACACCAAGAGGTTTTGAGTTTAAGATGCTACATAGTTTGTTTTTTTCTTTTAGTTTCTGTACTGCATTGCATGGATACAGAAATGATCATCACAGCAAACGAACACGTTTTTATCCAAACGAACTGTAGAACTCTCTAGCAAAACTTGACCATCTGTTCTTAGTGGGAACTGGATTGGATTGATTTAATTTGATCATATCAGTGTAATTTTGGTCATTTGCTTGCATTTTTTGTTCATTGAATTCAAATTTAGAGAATTTATCTTACCATGTTTCTCCTCTTTATTCGTCCTTATCTGCTGTTGATCCGTTTCTATGGTTTGCTTCACCTGCCGACGGCATTGTAATGCGACAGGGGCTTCAGTTTTGGCTGCCATTTACGATCAGTGCGATGTAATGTAGCGCTTGAAATTTACGTTTCACGTGTGTTAATATGATTTAAGCCTTGTTTGGATAGTTTTCTTTTAGCTTTAGTTGAAGTTAAACTTACTGATGATATCTTTAATCGATGGCGATCATTGGTCTGATTTTAATGAACTGTGAACCATTTGGTTTATTTGTTTCCTGAAAAATGAGAATAATTTTTGAAAACATTGTTCTTTTTTATTGAATTTAATGGTTTTTGTTTTCTGTTTTTATCAGAAAAAAAAAAAAGGGGTAATGAAATATGTTTTTCTTATTATTTTTGTTTTTGAGAACAAAAAAATAATTTTTAAAAACAGTAACCCAAACAGACCTAAACTTTTGCAATTTCCATTGTTTTATTTACATTGATTTAGAAGTTTTTTCTTCTAAAAATACTTTGTTATGCTTATTTTGTTTTTAGGTTTTTGGTTTTTCTTTTACGAAAAAAGAAAGATGACATTTTGTAAGAGTTTAGACCAAACATATAATTTATATATGAAAAGAGTTCTGAAATCATGAGGATCATCAAACTGAAAATGGACCCAAATCTACAATATCAAGACAAGTGTTGACAAACCTAGCTTACCTATTCTTTTTATTGTCCCTTTGTACATCAAATTTCCATTATGTTCAATGAATATCAATATTCAATACCTAAAAAAAAAAGGACAAGCAAAAGAAACCCCCTGGACAGTGCCAAAGTGTTAGATTACATCGAATTAAAAAATATTGATTAAAAAAACATGTTTACAAAATTATTGATTGAATCATTATAGTTTGTGATGACATTGAATTTAGGTAGATCTAGTCTTTGATGAGCAAGTGTTTAGTACAATTTAAAACTCGCATTTTGAAAAGACGAGTTCAGTATGCATTGAACTCGTCTATCAAAAAGACATGTTCAATGTAAATTTATAACTCGTTTGTTGAAAAGACGAGTTTAGTATAAATTTGAACGTCATTATAAATATATAACTCGTACATTGGAAAAACGGGTTCTTTGTAAATTAAGACCCCGTTTATTGAAAAGATGAGTTCAATACAAATTAAGAACTCGTATATTGAAAAAATAAATTTAGTGTAAATATATAATTCGCTTGTTAAAAAAACGAGTTTATTATAAATTTAGAACTCGTTTGTTAAAAATAAGAGTTCAATACAAATTTTGAACTCATTTATTTAAAAGACGTGTTGAATGTAAATTGTGTAAGTGGATGACAACTAAAAAAAAATAATTTCTTAACACATGTGCTGCATTTTAATCAATACTTTTAAATACGCATGATTTTAATAGATATTTATTAAAAATATTATTATTTTTTAAAAACGTCCCGCCTGGACATGAAGCCTGAAAAGTCATAAGAAAATACAAAAAAGGCTGAAAAAAGTCATTGCAAAAATACAAAAATTTCAGAGGGCTGGCACATGGACTGTCCAACTGTCAAAAATTTCAGCTCCTAGTCCTAGCTTGTGTAATTAATCATCACTGTGAGAATTTGAATTGGGCTGTCAGGGCCCACTGTGTAACTCCTGGTAATGATATTACAAGCTCACCTCATTAAAATCCTCTTCTCCATTAATTGTATTTGCAGGTTTGAACTCATGAACACCATGTGAAGTAGGTTGGAGGTCATCAATTTAATAATTATTCTGAAGAATCTAGGAAAAATTTGTATTATATGGTTCAGGTTATAATAAGAAAAAATAATTATGGTTTAGATATAAAAAAGAGTTTTGGTAGTATATTTAGCACATGTACTATCATAATTACTGGATATACTATCATAGCTATTTTTATACCTAAACCATATTTATTTTCCCTTGTTATAATTTTAACCATGTAATACCCATTCTTTATGCATTCTTCATACTAATTATTAAATTGATTACCTGAAACCTATTTTTCCCTTTTTCTTTTTCTGTTTGTTTATTTTTTATTTTTTATCTTCAAGAATATTCAAGTGATAGTTTAGGATTTTTTTTTACATGATATTAATGTTATGCTTGGTTTAATAATATTAACATTTTTAATTAAGCATGTTTATGTTTTCTTTTTGTTAGGGCTAAAATAATTAATATCAGTCTAATGTTAAGGCTATATGGGTTCGTATGGAATTGGAGAGAAAATAATGTAATAGGAAAAAAGTAACAAAGAAAAAAAACAACAACTTCAAACTCATTTAATCATTCCATTTTTTAATTTAAAAACCTAATTTACCAAAAATAGTCATTCTTAATTTTTTTTTATTATTTTTCAAAATAAAAAGATTGTAAAAGAATTTAGGATCTGATTTTAGACTAAGCTAGTGTTTGTTTTTTTGGATATTTACTGAAGGCAAAATTCTTCGTTTTCTTTATTGTTTTTAACTTTTATGAGGCGAGATTTTAGAAAATTTTGGTTCAATAGAAAAAATCAAAATATTTGACTTTTTGAATTTTTCTTAATACTTTTTGAAATTTTTTTTTTAAATATTCAAATATGAACAAATCATAAATTTTATGATCAAATTAAAACTCTTATGATTTGGTTTCATGCTAATTAAATAAAAACATATATATATTTAAATAGTAATTGATTTTTTATAGAAAAAACAAATAATTAAATATTTAATCCTATTAAGTCTTATTTAAAATAAAAATTCTATTTAGCATTAAATAAAAAGAACAAACCTCATCTAATATTTTTATTAAGAAAATTTGAAAAAAGTTATATATATTTATTATTTGAAGAAAGTAGTGGGTTCTAAACAGAGAAAGAGGAAGATAAAAAGCTGGTGAAGCAGTAATGAATTTTCCCATCATACCTTTATAAAAGTTTCTTAAGGGCATGGTGCCCTTCAAAAGTGGGATAGTTGAGTATTATAGGATTGACTTATGAAGTGAGAACATTTTGAGATATTATCATTATCTTCCCACAGCCCCTTCTCATTTTGCTTTTGAAATTATTGCTATTTAACTTTCAAAAGTTGCAATAAGTGCTACTTAGAAAAATAAAAAAATAAAAAATATTTATTTAATGTCTAGTATCGCCTAGAAAATGAAAGGTTAAGGTACATATATGAACTTGAACTCAATATTATCGAGATCTTTTTTGGGGAGTGTAGGTCTAATAGAGAAGCAAAATCGGGACAAATGGATGAAAAGTCGTGTGTGCGCCATTATTATATTAAAGGGGACAATATCGGATAAAGACTGGAGTCGTCAAAAATGGTATTAGAACATGATCTCCGATCAAAAGTGTGCTTACAAGGATGCTGGATTGTAGTGCATCATATCTTCTTGAGACATTGAAAGGTTAAGGTTCATATATGGACTTGGAATCAACACAATTGAGACATTTTCTTGAGATCGTCAGGCTAAATCGCTTAACAAGAAGCAAAACTGGGTTGGACTGGTAGGAAGTCATATGTGCGCCATTATAACCCTAAACCTGACAATATCGGGTAAAAAGTTGAGTCATTATCGGGCAAAAATTTATTCATTTTTAGTTTAATTGTTTATGCTTAAAAATTGTTGAATGTTAAGCTTTTAAAATTTAATAAATTCTTTAGATCATGTTTCGGTATTAAAAAATTAAAAGAAAATATGAGGAAAGGGAAAGAAAAAAATAAAATTGATTTAAAGTTGATAAATTTCATTCAAACTAGTCACATTTATTTTCTTTCATTAATTTTTTTTTCTTTTAGTTATATCTAATTTTCTTTCATATTTTTCATCATAAAAACTAAGTAGTAAGTATGATAAAATAATTTTCTTCATTTTTTTTTCTTTCTTGGATACTTTCCCTGTGCCAAATGTAGTGTTATTAAAAAGATACTTAAGAGAAGCCCTATTAAAAGAATATTTAATTTTTCAATATGATTTTTTAAATAAATAAATTAACCGTCTTTGAGGCTTGGCTCAAGAGGTAAAGAAGTAGGTTGGGCATATAAAAGAATCAATATCTTATAATGTAATATACAAAGTGAATAAATATAAAAAAAAACTGTTTTTTAAATTCTCTAAATTTTGTTAAAAGATAGAAATTGTTTTCTAAAAATAATAAAATTATAATTATAAAGACATTTTTTTTTTCAAGACCCTAATATCACATTCCTTCTCTCCCACTTCATACTTTATTTACATACCTCTTTTATAGAAAGAAACTTTTTTCATATACTTTGAACTTTAAAATTTTCAAAGAGTACTTATTTTAAGTTAGAATCCAAAGCATCAAACTTAGGTGTGACACTTTGCTAAAATGGGATGAATTACTTTTAATTATTATTTGTTGTACATATAAAAAATATCATAACTCATATCATGTTCCACCACATTCACATTTTTTCTCCTAATAAATAAAAGTTTATATATATATATATATATATATATATATAATTATTAAGAATATTGGAAAATTATGTATAATTTAAATTTAAAATTTTTTTAATGTTAATATGAAGAGAAAATATAATTAATACAAGTTTGAAGCAATATTTAATAATAATAATAAATTTTTATATCTATTGTTTATTTTTCTTTCTTTTTTTTTCTTTCATTTTTTCTCTATTTTTATTCTATGCAATTTTTCCATTGAACTTAAAAAGACAAAAACCAAACACCCAATAACAAGTTTTTATTATACCAAAACTTTAATTGGAACAAAATGGGTAGAATTGTTCTTTCTCCTCCACAATCCACCTCCTATAATTTATAAAAAAAAAAAAAGGGATAATTTGATTGATTGACACTAACAATACATTCTATAGAAACACAAATTCGTTAAAGGCTTAAAAGGATGACACGATATCTTGATTAATAGTCTAATGAATTGGCTCAAAGCTTACACATTTGACAACCCTATAATAACTAAAATACCTACGACTATAGTTTTATAGTATATTGATGATCTTGATTTGATTTGTTGCCTCTATTTAATTGAATATGCTTTGTCGTTTGGATTGCTCGCACACTAGTAAACATTGCAACGAGGCGACAAAAAATCAACTATTGTACCAAGACAACATAACCACACGTCGCAATAAATCGACGAAAAAATCAAGAAAAAACAAATTAAAAACCCAAATTTATATGAAAAACCAATTTTATTGAGGAAAAAATGATATAAAAAAGTGATTTGAAGCTAAAAATAACAAAAAAAAATCATTCCTCCAAAACTTATCCCAAAAAAAAAAAAAAAAAAGTATGAATAATTGAGCATAAATCATCATCCAGAGAAGAATGACCTGTTATGCATGCACATGTTACCAATTCCTCACACACAAATATTCTTTTTCACTGTAGTGTTGCTTTTCTGGTGGTGTACTTGCTTCACAACAAATGTGATGGTAGATCACAAACACATTGGCCCTACCTTTTAGGATTTTTTTTTTTTTTTTTTCTCATTTGGAATCTTATTTTCTTCATACTTGGTTTTTGTTTTGGACTTTTCTTACATCCATTCTAATTTATCTCCATATGCATTGCCCTGTCCACTTTTTCGACATTTCTTTAGTACATTCAAATAAAGGCAATAAAGTTTTTCTGTCATATTGATTAGTCATTTTCTTTCACCTTTCTTTATATTTAAAAATGATACTTTTTATTTTTATTTTTTTTTATTTGGGTACATTTTCTTTATATCTCAAGAAGATCCTTACCTTCGGAGATCATTCGATGCCGGCAGCATCAACCTTATTTTTACCGTTGAAGCGTTAGTGATTGATGAAAAGAATTGAGCAATTAAATTCAATTGGGTTTTTGATGGAAGAAGTTTGTGGTTAATAGAGTTGAGGAGAATTGGTCTCGCTTTCGCGTAGAGCTTGGCCAGATGACACGTAATTTCTTGTGTTTTTGAGAATAATTTCATTGATGTATCAGTACATGTGCCAAACAAAGTTGTGTGGAGATTGACATGCTTCTATGGTTTTCCCGAACGTAACAGAAGGAAGGATTCTTGGAATCTCCTCCGTACCTTACACGGTAACTCTTCCTTACCTTGGTGTATCCTCGGAGATTTTAATGATCTATTGTCTCCTGGCGAAAAGATGGGTTCGGTTGAGCATCCTAACTGGCTCTTTCGAGGCTTTTCAGAGGCTATAAATGATTGTGAACTTTACGGCCCAGAGCACATGGGTCGATTCGTGTGGGAACGAGGTAGAGGAACTACTGCTTGGGTTCAGGAACGGCTGGACAGGGCCTTTGCATCAGTCTCATGGTTTGAGGAATTTCCGTTGAGCAGACTTACCAACTTACTTGCGTCCTCTTCTGACCACTCCCCAATTCTTTTAGAGCTGGATTTCACACACAAGCCAGGTATACTCATAGATTTCGGTTTGAGAATTTATGGGTTCGGGAACAAGACTTCAACGAAAATTTAAAAGTGTGGCATTCGTCCGGCGACAAAAAGATACAGTAGAGAAGGCTATCCTTGTGTTCGGAGTCTCTATGGCTAAATGGGGACGAGAATGCAGGCGCTTTAGAGGCGAATAAAGAAAGTGTTGTTGGAAGAAACTAGTGACTGGGTGCGGGAAGACGGATGATTTGGCGGGTTGGTGAGTTCTTCGGCAGACGAGAAATGGATAGTCTCTTGGATCAGGAAGAAGTGTACTGGAAACAACGGGCGAAAGATTTCTGGTTAAAGGAAGGAGACAGCAATACCCGCTATTTCCATTCACATGCTTCTTCGAAGCAAAAGCACAATCAGATCCGGAAGTTGAATGATGCAGATGGTAATGTGGTTTCAGACAAAGAGGGTCTAAGTGAGCTTGTGAAGACATATTTTGAAGGCCTTTTTGCAGCGTGCACAGAAGAAGTATCGTATGGTGAGCTTCCAATAGAGCACAAAATTTCGGTGGAGGAGAATAATGGTTTGGTGGCTCGGTTCTCACTTGAAGAATTCACTGGAGCTGTTATGCAGATGTTACCAGATAAAGCTCCTGGCCCGGATGGCTTGAATCCCGGATTTTATCAGCACTTTTGGAAGTTATTAGGCCCAGTAGTATTCCAGACTGCTACAGGTTGGTTAGAAACTTTATCTTTCCCTCCTAATCTGAATGATACTTTGCTATGTTTAATTCCTAAATGTTCTGACCCCCAATCCATGAACGATCTTAGACCAATTTCTCTTTGCAATGTGATTTATAAAATTATTGCAAAAGTCTTAGCCAACCGTATGAAACATCTCCTGTCTCGTATTATCTCTAGCACTCAGTCTGCTTTTGCTCCGGGTCGCTCTATTACTGATAATGTCATGATCGCTTGTGAGTTACTACATTATATGACGAGCGGAAATGTAGGGAAGTAGCGGTGGCTGGATATTAGTAAGGCATGGCCGAGAGTAGATTGGAAGTTTTTGCGACATATGTTCGCAGTTTTAGGGTTTGATGGCGGTGGATCAAGTGGATTATGATGTGTGTAACGGCGTAGCGTTACTGCATTAGCTATGAATGGTTCGAGGAGGTGGGTCCTATCATACCTAAGCGAGGCTTGCGTCGGGGTTGTCCACTTTACTCCCATACTTATTTGTGCTCGTGCGAAGAGAATTTGTCGGCTTTGCTCGTCGAGGCAGAACACGGGATGATAATGGTAAGATATGTCGGGAGTGCCAGAAGGCATATCCCACCTTTTAACTAGTAGATGATTCACTTGCTATTTTTAAAGTACGAGAAGAGGAAACTAGAGTGATTCATCGGATCCTTGAGCTATATGAGAGCTATTCGAACTGGCTCAATCAATCTCCCGGAAATCGGGTATCATGTTCTCTTCTAATGTTAGAATTGATAACCAGCACATTATCGAGCTATCTTGGGGATTCTGAATGGTATCCCAACACGGGTAGGTACAGGCTTGCCGGCGATTGGAAGATCAAAACGTGCTACCTTTAGCTACATCGAACCGCGATTTGGAGAGAAGGATCGGGGTGGAGAAACAAGTTTGCTTTCTCGGGCCGGGTAAAGGTTAATATTGGTCATCCCGGTAGCTCGAGGAGCTATACCAACATACAGTATAGTGTGTTTCTTTTACTTTGTCTCGATGCTGTGATGAGATTCGAGGAAAATGATGGTCGTTTTGGTGGGGTTGAGTTCGAGGAGCCGGGAAAGGGATTAGATGGCAAAGCTGGGGCAGGCTAGCTCGTGCTAAGGAACTGGGTGGCATGGGTTTCTGTGACTTACAGGTGTTTAATTTTGCTTTATTGGGTAAGCAAGGATGGAACTTCATTCACAACCCCAACACTTTGGTAGCTCGTTTGTTCAAGGCCAAATATTTTCCTAATGGAAGCTATCTCTCGTCATCACTGGGAAGTAATCCGAGCTTTGTTTGGCGTAGTGTTTGGAGTGCGAAAGAAGTTGTTAATAGGGGTATCCGATGGAGAGTGGGGGATGGTAATTCAATTGATGTATGGAGAGAGGATGCTGGGTTAAGTGATTTGCACTGGTTTAAGGTGATTTTCCCTCCGGTTCCTGGTCTTGATAATTTAAAGGCTTGGTCTGTTAGATCTGCGGGAAGAGGATGGGACAGGCCCCCGGTTCACTACATTTTTGAGAATAATGTCTCCCATGGCTATTTGTTGTCCCACTATCAAAAGCTAATATCTCGGTCGTTGATGTGGCATTATTCAAATAATGGTTTATATACGGTAAAATCTTGCTATAGAATGTTGACGGGTAGCCTTCATGAAACCGAGTCTAGGTTATATGCCTCTAGCTGGAAGAAGTTGTGGAAATTGTTCCTTCCCCCTAAAATAATTTCCTTCTTATGGCGTTTGTGTAATAGTTGCATTCTGTCGGTTGAACTGCCCCGGATAAAGGCATGAACCTGTCAGCTTTGTTGTGTGTTGTGTGGGGCGAGGGGAGACGGGAAGCACTATTGGCATCTATTCTATGGCCTGCGTGATAGTCACCTCGTGTTGAAATTTGCTACTAATGTTGTTAGCCCAGGCATTGACGTAGCCAATTTCTGTTTGGATGCTAAGTTGATTGATGCTCTTGACCTAGATGCAATGTGTTCGATATGCCGATTTTATGGTGTGTGTGGAGACAACGGAATCGAAGCTACGGGAGAACTCCTTTATATATCAGTGATGAAAGGCGATGGATTTGGGGCATGTGTATCTCCGGGGCGGCGTCGTGCCGTCTTTGTTGCATCTTCCTCTCCCCTTTACCAGCGGCGTTCATGGTCCCCTAACTGGTCACAGCCACGGTGGCCGTTGGAAGTGCAACCTGGATGCAGCTATGTTCCGTGATTTATCAGCTATAGGTTTGGGTATGGTGATGCGAAGGACTGATGGTCAGTTTTATGCATGCAAGGCAATTTGTTCTTGCCCCTATCTGTGTGTCAAAGAAGAATTTGAAGCATTAGCACTTCGTGAGGCTCTACTTTGGGCTTTTGTCTTTGAAATTGGTCGATGTGGAGTTCGAATCAGACTCTTTATTAGTTGTTAACAGTTTGTCTTCTCACTTTTTAGACTGTTCCGAATATGGTTTTTTAATTTCGGATTGTGTGTGTCTTAGAGGTAAAGGTAATTACTCTATTCGGATTGTAAAGAGGCAAGCAAACAAGTGTGCTCATGTTACGTAACATCTTTGTTTGGTATTTGAGTACTGCGAGTCTTTTGTCATCCCTTCTTGGCTGGAGGAGGTGTTTATGTCTGATTTATTATCTACTTAATGAAGGTTTCTCATTGATTATCAAAAAAAAGAAAGATCCCCTTGTTTTCAATTTAATAGAAAAAGTCAAATATTATCTAGATATTCAACTAAAAGTGATTTATTAATATTCATGATTAAAAAGAATTTAGTATTAATAAATTCATTCTAGTGATGTTGTTAATATCAATAAATTATTGTTAATTGAATAGAAAAATAAATTTTTTAATTTTTTGTTCAATCAAAATATAAATATCACTTAAGATAAAAATAAATCTTGCTGGGAATAATAAAAATGTTATATTTATTATTCTTAAAGACCCATTTTCAAATATGTGGTTTTATTTCAAAACCCAGATGTTGGATAAATCAAACAATTGGGTCACCACCAACCCTTTATATAAACAAGTAGAACCATCCAAACTATGCATAGTTTAATGTTGAGTTGGTTAGTAGAAAAATTCAATCAATCCCATCATTTTTGACCAAATTGGTGAAAGAGATTAAAAAAACAAAACAACAAAATCTATACTAGATCCTCCCACTTTTCATTTTTCCTTATGATTTTATTAGTATATGGGTCATTTTCATTGGGATTTTTCTTTCTCTTTTTTTTTTTGTTTTTGTTTTTTTCGTCTTGAAGGCTCATTTAGTTAAACTAGACTTAGATAGGATTTGGCTATGTTTTGGATTTGGACTTTTGGATCCCCACCCCACCATTGATGTTGAAGTGAAACATGATATGATTCTAAAGGAATAACAATTATTTGTGTTTGTGGGTTTTGGTTGGGCTTTTACAAGCATCAAATATTATATACAAATAATGTTTCATTTTCTTGTAAAGTGTAACCCTTTAACGCTTCATATATAAGAGAATGAAATGATGTAAGATTCATCACCTAACAGTGATAGTGACCATTCTTGCATACCTATTTGAGCTTGGAATAGAATTATCATCTTAGTGACCTAAAAAGTGAGAAATTGTTTCTTATCCTCATAAGGGAAGGTCCTCTTTGTATAACATTTGGTTTTATTTAAATAATTATTTTGATTAAAAACAAATGCAATTTTGAATGTGTAAATCTAGCCCTTTACATATTTTATTATAAAAAACCATAAAAAAGTACTCTCTGTATTTTCTTAGAAAAGTAATTATTTTTCTAACATGTATAAAAAATAATAAAATTAATGAGAGACATTTATATTTGAAATCAGATTCTTTTTAAATTTAAACATGAGGAGTTACATTTACAAGTGAGATTATTTCATTAATATAAATCCATTATTCTTCATTGGAGGCTAAAAATGAGATGTTTATTTTTAATGACAAAAATATATTTTTGTTAAGAATGAAACTATATTATCTCTTATTTCTTTTCTTTTAATTTTTTTAAGAGAGTGTTTGGATGTGAGTGCACTAAATACTAATGATGGTTAACTCGGTGGTTAAAGGGCAATGATCAGCAAAGGGGAGGCGATTAGAGTTCAAGTAGGATTTCAATGGGATAAAATTATTGTATTTATAAAAAAAAAATGAGAGCACTAAATAATAAAAAGAAGGAGAGAAAAAAATTTAAAATTTATTTTTTGGATTTATTTTAAGATTGAAAGAAAAAATAAATAATAAAAATTAATTATTAAATATAAGACCTATTTGCAAAATTATTTCCCAAAAAAGTATTTTTAGAACAATTTTTTTAAAAAATAAATTATTATTTTTGATGTTTTGTAAAAACAAAATTTATCTAGAAAATCTTAAACGTTTTCAACATTCTTTTAATATTTGTAAAAATGGTTCAAAAAATTTTTGTATAATATTTTATTTTATTTTTTATTTTATATGTTTGTCTGGATTATATTTTAAAACAATTTTTTACAAGTAAGTAAACTATAGACAATAATTAAAGTTTTGCATGAAAACATTTTATTATTCTAGAAAAATAGTTAACTTATTTATTTTTAGTTTTTGCTTTGATTTTCTTCATAAGAAATGGTTTGTTCCTAAATATCAATACACTGGGTGAGAGACCCGTGGAGAGAAATACTTTAAGCTTAGAATTCTTGGTGGTTGATAGTTAGAATGCTAAATTATACACTAAAAGTATTTTCACTTGGAGAAGGCCACAATTAAGGACTAATTAGTTTGTTTGGTGAGAAAGAAAAAAAAAAGGGAAATTGAGTGGTTGAGGAGTCCCTACTATAAGCTAGGGTATTTCATAATAAAGCTTTTTCAATTTTAAGGTTTCCTTCTAATAGTAAAAAAAAAAAACTTGGTAATATTATTACAAAAAGACTTTTTATAAATATATATATATATATTTTCCAATCATGAATGTTTGGGTTATCTTACATGCACCTCTATTAAACCCATGACCTTGAGAGAACTCTAATTGGTGACCATTAAATTAAATTAAATTCTAAGACCTTAAATCAACTAAGTTATCTCTCAAGTTTCTTATCAATTTATTTTAATTTTTTTAAATAAATTAAAATTAAATAGCATTCCATATACCTATATTGGAATATTATATTAATTATATATTTTTTTTTCTTATTTCCATTCACTTTATATAATATATGGTTATAGTATTATGTTTTTATAATATACTTTTGTGGGCTCATTTTTTATCACTTGAGTTACGTCTCAAAAACATATTAAAATTATTATTCATATTACTAGAATTATTTATAATCTTAGTGACACTTTTTGCATCTTTAATCATATTATTCATGCATTCCTCGTATTATTATTTTAGACATATTCAAGTGAAATTGGACATAATTATTCCACGTGGGATAGAAAATTAATACTTGTCATAATTACCTACCTTTTGTTGTGACGTTATTGTTATGATTGGGAACTTTCATCCTCCATGCCTTCTTACCCCAAAACACAAACATACCATTTATATATATAAAGAGAATCATTAATTTAAATACTTGATAAAAATAATTAATCAACTAAAATGGATAAAATAATTCCTATATCTGTAAATTTAATATCTCTTATATTTCTATGAAAAACAAAGCGTTAAGGCACTGTTTGGTTAATTTTTAATTTCTATCTAAAAATTCGAATGAAAATTTTGATGTAATTGTCTTTAATTTTTCGTTTAAGCAAAATACGTTTCGTCTTGAATTTGGTTGAAAATAAATAATAGAAAATCCGTTTTGTAAAAAAGCGATTTCTTCTTTGGAAATGAAGTTAATGAAAGCAGTGAAAATGTGTTTAAAATGCGGGGGTTCTTATTCGCGATCAGGTGTTTTTATTGGCACAATGAGGAAGAAAATCGGAAATGAAAGACGAAAGGGGAAGAAAAGAAGAAAATAGCCGCAATCCGTGTTTTCGTTTGCTCGCGATCATTTAATTAAGGTGTTTTAGATTTAATTCGAAAGCCAGTGGCATAACATGAAACGTTTTTAGGTTAGTATATAAAATGTTGAAAATAGTGGTCATTTTCTTTGTTTTCAAATTTTGTTTTTATCCCGATTTTAAATGGCCAAGTGTTTTCTTGTTTTTCGAAAAGTTTGAATATATAAAACGAGAAAATTTTTACCTCTGTAGCTAATATTCTACAAATATTTCCAATTATTATATTTAAAAAATTCATTACTCAAATTTAAAAACCAGTTATTAATTATTTATAAAATATTTTATGGAATACTATTTATTCTTCTAGTCATCTTTATAATTGGACACCCCTTATCAAGATGACATTGTTAAATAATTAAATCTTTTAATTTTCAATTGTGGGACTACTAATTGAAATGAACTACAGCATTAAAAAGTATGAAAAAAAAAAAGTCTTATTCAAGTATGAAAATTGGCTATACCATTTAATTTTGTTGAGCTTGGGCTTTTTTCAAATTTATAACTATATATATATATATATATATATATATATATATACTCATATATATATATATATATATATATATATATATATATATATATATATATATATATAATTTTAAAATTATATCAATTATTCACTTAAAGTATTTATTAAATTATTGCTTGATAATTAATAATTACCAAATAATATCAATTATTCAGAAAAATATAAAGAATTGTAAAAAAAAGAGAGGAAAATATAAAGAAAGAAAATTTATTATATATAGATGTTATAATGTTTCAAGAATTAAATTGAAAGAAGGCTTATGGACAAAAATTTGAACATCAAATTCGAGGTGATGTGGTGATGAGTCAGAACAATGGCATGGTACTAACACGTGGACAAATCACATCAGACACTTGTGGCACGTGGCGATCATCCACCAATCACTTTCAAGCCACTCTGTCTGAGTATTTACACGCGAGAAATACTCTGTCTGAGTATCTCAACCGTTCATTCCACTGTCACCCGTTGCGGGATCACTTCATTTTCATTTCAGATGCCAGAACTACCCTTCCAGACGGTCCATAATTCCACCAGTACCGCCTTTTGAAGATTTTTATTAATCTCACTTTAATGGACAGAGACCCTCTCCCTGTTCTATTTCTTTAATTAGTTTTATACTTAAAACTTCTATTGTAAAAATAATTTTCTTTAAATCTGAAAATAATTTTACTAATTTTGATTTTAAATTGGAATCTAGAAATGGAAGTATCAATTTTTATTTATAAAAACAGTTTTCTTTAAATCTGAAAATAATTTTAGTAATTTTGATTTTAAATTGGAATCTAGAAATGGAAGAATAAATTTTTATTTAAAATCATATTAAATTTTCACACATTTAAAAAATATATTTATGGGGTTTTTTATTTTAATTATGGTGCTTCCATAACGTTTTGGCAAGTAACATTTTTCTAGGATATTTAGAAGGATATGAAAAATAATTCTACACAATTAAGAATATAAATACCTCCATTTTATGTAGAAATAAATTACATCATAATAATTTTTTTTTAAAAACATCATAATAAATATTTTAAAACTTCATGGAAAGAGTAAAAGACGTTTAAATTTGGAAAAAAACAAAATTTAGAA
Organism: Tetrastigma voinierianum; assembly: GCA_016808115.1. Lineage (NCBI taxonomy): Eukaryota > Viridiplantae > Streptophyta > Magnoliopsida > Vitales > Vitaceae > Tetrastigma > Tetrastigma voinierianum. The sequence continues at coordinate 465,452 of JAEQBH010001056.1, read as the reverse complement.
AAACGAATTTGAGGCAAAAAAGTTTTCAGTTAAAAAATTAAAATTGACTTTTTCAGAAGATTTCCAATAAATAAACAATACTTTAAATTTAGACAAGCAAATCGAAAAGTATCTTCAAGAATGAAAGAATACCTGGGAGCGAAAACGACATCGACTTAACAGCTGACGCCTATTTTTAAGCAAATTTGGCTATAAACAGTTCATCGCAAAAATGGAAAACCTCTTCTACCTCACATAATATAGCCATTGAGAACAAAAATAATTTAACCGAAATTTTTTGTGTTTTAGAGATTCTCCGAAAAACCAAAAAAAACAACCAAAAAAATGAAAAAATTTATAAAAAACCCCAAACTCGCAAAAAGACCCACAACCTCGGATATGTCGAAATCGAAAGCTCAAGTTCAAGAATAAAGGAAGAAGAGAAGGAGGGGGAAAAAAGAAGAAGGGAAATCAGCAATTCTCGGCAAAATGCCTGCCAGAAGACCTCCATTTGCTGCGCAAACGATTCCAGCAGGTATTTCCCTTCTTCTTCATCTCTTCTTATCCCCCTTCCGGCAAAACGCCGGCTAGAAGACCTCCATTGGCTTCGTCTTCGTCTACCCCCCTCCCCCCCCCCCACTCCTGCTCTCTTTTCTGATTTCCACCCGCCCCAACTCCTGCTCTCTTTTCTGATTTCCACCCGATAATGGATTTTAGGGTTCTTGAAATTGAGGATTTTAGGTTTCCAAAAACGATGATGTTTTGACTGAAACCCATTTTTTGCCAAATAATTATCCTACAAATATTTTTATCAACTTCTAATTAGTTTCAATTTATAATATTATAAATAAAATAAGATTAATAAATGAAAAAAAAACCATAAATAATATTTTTTGTGAATAATCTAAAATATAAATTTAAATATAAATGTTTTACTTTATATAAATTAATTTATTTTGTTGATATCTTGAGGATCATAACCTAAGCATTCGCGACGGTATCGTAGAACCGATGTCAAAGTTTTCGGACGTAGTACGACCAAGTTTTGGCACCAATGTCGAAATACTTTACTACTCGACTCATGCTCAATTCAAAATTGATCGATGTAATCCCACATTATCAGACAAAATTACATAGATACTCATTTGGTCGCAAATAAAGCCGCAAAGTGGAGCTAACATCACCGACGGCGTCACTGCTGTTATAATTTTCTACAACAAATATATTGTTAAATTTATTTATTTCTAATTTTTTATTCTCAAGTAAATGCGCTGCAAGCTACGAATATGTTTTGAAGTTAGCCATAGGAGTCCATGGACTTACGATCAGTTTGGTTGGCCAACACGCGACATAAGCTGATTAATATATCAAGTAAAGCAACTTTATGCCCCCCTCCCCGGTTTATGAAGAAACTCATGAGACACCTGTATCTCTTGACTCGGATCAAGATTCATATATAATGCAACAGTTAGCTATCCAAGTGAAAGAGACTTCTGGGTTAAAAAAAGTTACCTAAAGAAAAGGCATTTAAAAGTAAGGCGAGTCCAATGTGATACTAAGAATTTATTTCGATACGATTCGCGAATTATCTCAAGGTAGTGAAAAGAGAAAGAATTTTTATGAGGAGCAAAAGCTTCAATTGCGAAGGAAGCCAATCACAGGATGTAGGATGTGCATTTGAAATTGAGATGTGTTGAAGATAGGATGCGAAGGGCTTGAGAGATAGGTTGCGGAAGACAGAATGGGTTGCGGGATAATCGGCCGGTGATGCCGTTATGAAAAAGGCGTCTCCCCGCATATATGGTTGAGCAATAATATTTGTGCTTGCTCGGCTGCGTAGCGTGCGATTATGTGAAAGCGATGAAAATGCCCAGTAGGCTGGCTAATGTCTTAAATGCTTAGAGCTTGTATATTTAATGCATTTAAATTTATGTCTCTTAATAGAAAATGAAGTGTTAAGTGTTATGTCTTTTTTAATAGTGTTAATTATATATGTCTTTTATTCTGATTTAATAAATATTTTATAGTGTTTGGAGTGATATAGATGAATGAAGATTTATATGATGTATTAAAGAAGAAAAGGGAGTAAGAATTGGAATATATTTAGGATAGATAAAGCTTTAGATGTTTCTTCTTGAAAATCTTACATAAACTCTAGAAAAATGAACAGGAAGCAAAATGTAAAACTTTAGATAGTTATCAAATAATATCTTACTAAGCTAAGTAGCTCTTCCAGGATCGTAAAAATGGGCAAATAGAAGGGGCAAAACTGTCAGAAAAATAAAAAATTGACCCAGCTATGAAAATTTTAATTCCCGATGCCCTCTCATGTCGGACAAGGTTCTGAATTTGCCATTGCGATTGCTATTGTTCCCTTCTCCATCTTCCTTTCTTCCACATCCTGGATTGATTTTTTTTTTTTTTTCTGCAATCCTCCTTTTTTTCCATAGAAAACCAAGGCCATTGAAGGCACTGGTCAAACCTCTGATTTTTTTTTTCCTTTTCTCGTTCCTGTAATATAGAGATATTTGCACGAAGCTTCTTTGTGAGGTAGGTAGCTTTCTCTAAAACCGCCTTTTTCCACCGATTCCTTTTTTTTTTTTCTTTCCCATTTTCTTTCCATTACTGCTCGGTTTTCCCCCTCATTCTCAATCTCAAATCTTCATGTCATCGTTAGAGTTATTTTTAATTTTTAATTTACATTTGTTGTTTCTGAGTCTCGTTGATGAATCAGAGTTTGTTAGCGGTTTCTAGGGTTTGTTTCTGAGAATGACGAAGATTTGTGTTATTGTTTTTCATTTTTGCGTCTCGAAAAGCATACAAAGTTAGTTTTCGTTTTCCGTTTTGGTTTCGCAGAGGTCGAGTCCGTCGGGGACGTTCGCGGCGGTGGGGAATCGGCTCCTCTAATTTCTTGAGATTCACGTTGGGATGAAGAAGAGGACGAGTTAATAGTGAATCCCGGTTTCTCGCGGTATTTTGAAAGGTATGCCAATTTCTCGCCTGTATGAAACCTGATTTGGCTTGCTGTGACTTGGTAAGCTCTATGAACCTCCATGGAGGTGCGCGGTGGCCTTGTCGCCACGATAGCACCGCATTTTGCTGATTTGAGTATTAGCCGTCCGATTGGGACCGTTCTCTCCACCGTGGAAAAACCTTGATTACGAATCCAACGGCTAGGACGAAACTATTTCTTGCTTTACTTGGTAAGCGGGTACCGACCTGTCATACTCTTGTAAATGCCAGTTCTGGGTGAACACGACAATGGTTTCTGTAGGCTTCATTATGACCGTTGGATTTATTAAAGAACCTTAAAGTGAGATGAAGACGAATCCCAAGGATCAGTCAATCGAACGGTGGAGACCGCAGTATTAGGTACTAAACGAGTCTAGTGACTAGTTGTCATGTGTAGGAAACAAATTTGAGAGAAAATGGTGGGCCCACATGATTCTGCAACATTTAGTATTCAGGAGGCTAGCCGCTAGGGCTTGGCACATTGAACTGTATTGAAGGGTGGTGGAGTCTGAGAATCCATGTGTCACATGTTATGGGTGGGGGGAGCCTTTTTTTTTTTTTTTTTTTTTGCCAAGTTTAGAATTCATCCTACAGTAGAACAATGAGTGAAAAGGAGAATGATTGATTTTGAAGGATGCACTAGTTAGAGTGTGAATTTATTTAAGAATAGTAGTCATTATGAGTTTAGCTAAAAGGGAACTTAAAGTATTTGACATTATTGGGAATTTGGGAGGATCTGTTTGGGGTCATGGAAGCATTAGAAGCGGGAAAAAACAGGCAATTATCTTGAAATTTTTGGTAAAAATCATTTAAAAGTTCATGCATCCTCAGAATTTTTGTTCTTCGTATGGAAGATGAAAGAGAGATGAAAGAGGGGAAATAATTTCAAAATTTAGGGTTAATTTATTGTTTATTAGTCTTTCTTTTGTTTCCCTCTAACATCTTTTCTTGTTTGGGGGGTGTTGAATTCCTAAGATTAGATTAGACCCTGAAGGAAAATGTGCAAAAATTCGCAGGGTTTGGATGAATTAATCATGCTTGTTTCCTTTTTAATGTGGGAATCGGGATTTTGTATGATTGTAACCATGCGGGGAAACCTGTTTTACCGTGGTACCTGACTGCATCTGATCAGTCATAGCCTAAATCAGTTTTGGGTTTGGGCTTGAATGCAAGGATTGGGATTAAAAGGTGTTAAGGTGGGCTATGATTGAATTTATTGACTGACATATCTTTGTAGTCATGTTAACACTGCCTACTAATTTCTTTTGTTGGGCATGGTTTATATCTGTGGTGTGTCACATGGTAGTCTTGAATTAGAAAAGGTTTGTTGTTGTATCATTCAAGATTTGTTAAATTGTTATATTCAAAGATATTTCAATTGAATAATGGCGAGTGATACCTGAATTATTATAAATGAATCTTTCAATCATACAGGTTACCTCATATCTGTGTGATTCAAAACTAGTGACCGATGCCGCTGCAGATCGAATGTATAATATTCAGGTGTCGTACTGCTGACCAGGTGATATGTGCCGTGGTTTCCGCAGCAGTCCTCAGTAGTTGAGTGTGCAGTCAGTCAAAACAAGGTGCAATATAACATTAATCTGAACATGAGCTCAAATGACTAATGGCATATGGTCGATTATTCTGAGAAGTACCATTTAAGGTAATGCTGTGTGTCCATGCTTTTCCTAAAAGACAGATAATTGCTTGTGTGGCATGCCGTTTGACTAACTGAAATTCTTTAGTAAGGCTTTCTCGCCAAAACATCTTTGAATAGTAGGCATAACATTAAACAAAAAACTTGTGGACATAATTTTCATGAGCTGTAATTTCAGATATTTTTTTTTTCTTTTTTTTTGGCACAAGAGGCTTGTAGCATAGAAAAATCTGTGTTATTAGGATAAGCTTTTGGAATTTTTAACTATGGATGCTGTCTTTTTAGTGTGTCGTTGAGTCACTTTCTATCAGCTTCTTCTTCTTGTTCCTCCTGTTTCTCCCTCTCTGTACATCCTTTTCTTTTTTCCACTTTCAAGATCTGCATTATTTACACTTTCAAAAGGAAGCAGATTGGAAATTCTCCCTGGCAAAAAGGAAAAAAGAATTTCATCCTCCATCAATAGCCTCGATCCAAGAGTTAAAGCATATCTAGGAGTATAAAGCATATCACTTTTCTCCTTTGTTGGAATGGGCTCATCATTATCATTCTTGTCACCTTTGTGTCAATTTCTAATATCCTTTGTTTTAATACCTTCAACCACTTAAAATATATTGCCCGATTCCCTCTCATCAACATCGTCCTCATCATATTCATCATAATTATTTTTGCTTTCTTTGATTCAGATGGATTCAGTTAAGCGATCGGCTGTAACCCCCAGTAAGAGTAGATTGGCCCGGACTTTCGCTAAGGTTCTTCATCTTCGTGTGGTCACTGGCGTTGCCCCAGTAGAAGGAATTCAGAAAGTTAAGCCCCAAGAAAGCAGCAAGGATGATCAAGATACTGGTAGTTGGTCTCGGTCTCAGTCTTTCGATGACAATGATGAAAAGCTCAGGAACACAGCTGAGCTGGAAGCCCATCTTGCACAACTATTTGCTAGCGTATCATCTATTAAAGCTGCATATGCCCAGTTACAGTATGCTCAGTCTCCTTACGATTCCAGCGGGATCCAATCTGCTGATCAGATCGTGGTTTCTGAATTGAAAAACTTGTCCGAGCTGAAGCGGTGTTATCTGAAGAAACAGTTTGATTCTTCCCCTGAAAGGACACTGTGTTTGGCTGAAATTCAGGAGCAGAAGAGTCTTCTGAAAACCTATGAAATAATGAGGAAGAAGTTGGAAAGTCAGATGAAACTCAAGGATTCTGAAATCACATTTCTCAGGGAGAAGTTGGGAGACTGCCATAAACAGAATAAGCTGCTCGAGAAGAGATTAAATGCAAGTGGGCATTTATCTGTGCTCGACAATCTGCACCTATCGGGCATAAGTCCCAGCCATTTCATCACAGTTCTTCAGCACACAGTTAAATCTATCCGAAGCTTCGTCAGACTGATGGTCACTGAGATGGAATCATCAGGCTGGGATATTGATGCAGCTGCCTCAGCTATACAACCAGGTGTAGTCTTTTTGAAATCTACCCACAAATGCTTGGCATTTGAATCGTTTGTTTGCCGAGAAATGTTCGACAGTTTCCACATCCCAAACTTTTCCCTCCCAAACGAGTCATTGCCAGAGCAAAAGCATCGGCACCGTCTCTTCTTTGATAGATTCTTCGAATTAAAGTCCGCAAAACCGAAGGAATATCTCGCCCGGAAGCCAAAATCAACATTTGGCAAATTCTGCCGAGCCAAGTACCTGAAGCTTGTTCACCCAAAGATGGAATCATCATTCTCCGGCAACCTCAGCCAGAGAAACCTCATCAGCTCCGGGGACTTCCCAAACACTCCCTTCTTCAGCTCGTTCTCGGAAATGGCGACGGGTTTAGCTCCTGCATTGCCTGGCCTTCTCATTCAGCAGAGGCCTCAATTTTTCCAAGTCAACAAGGGCAGCTGCTTCTCCGAAGTCTACATGGAAAGCATCATCGACGAACCATCATCTCCCCCACCGAAACCTACCCAGGAGTGGCATTCACTGTAGTTCCGGTTTCGGTCCAATTAGCTTTATTATACAGTGTCAGGTATATCTCTCCCAATGTTAAAATTTCATGGAACCTAGATTCTGGAAGGCGCAACATATGGACCCACAACATCTTTGAATTGAACTGGAAGCCATTTTTATTAGATGTTTCTTAAAGAGTTATAATTATAGAAGATGATGAGAAATGAAATAGCTTTGGTTGAGGGTGCAGTAGGGACTCAAAAACATGCAGAGGGCAGCAGGGTTAAGTACTGAGGCCTTAGCCAGTATGGTATTTGTTTTTTGTGGCCATTTTCAAGGCACGTGGACAGATTGTGGGAGCACCGACTGAATCTTTATTTCATTTTCTCTTCTCTTCTCTCTCTATATATATTATATATACAGTAGTAGGAGACTAGTAGCATTTTATATAGACATTCTCCCAATTTTGTTAATATCTAGGAAGGTCTAGAGGGGGGCTGTTTGGCTGTATTATATTGGATTCTCTTTATGTGACATGGGTTTTTATTTTATTTTTTTAATTTTATTTGTAATGGCTAGTACAGGGAAAAGGATTAGAGCTTTTTCATTATTTTAATAGCAATTTGATGTCTATATGGTTTTTGCATGATCTGGGTCCGAGTGTCGTGCAGCAAGTTCCAGCTTTAAGATTGGTGAAAGGGCACTATGATTTGAGGCAATCAGAGGTTTTAATAATCGAGTGTTGAACTGTCTGTTTATTATTATTTGTCTTTAGTTTTTCTTTTAGAAATTTCTTAAAAAAAGTGTTAGCTCTAATATCTATGTGTTAATAATAAGCATAAATGTTTATTATATACAATTAAATAATCTAATATGTTTAGGATATCTAAGATTCCAAATATGGATAAGTATTTTGTCGATTAGAGATTTGATGATTTCTCTATTTGATAATGGATATATCTTAGATTTCAGATATGATGAAGCATATTAAGGATTAAGGATTAAGGATTTGATATGATTTCTTTATTTGATCATGAATATACTTAAGATTTCAGATGTGATGAAACATTTTGAAGATTAAGGATTTGATATGATTTTTTTATCCGATCATGAATATATTTAAGATTTCAGATGTGATAAAGTATATTGAAGATTAAAGATTTGATAAAGCATATTAAAGACAGATTTTAGATAAGACGAAGCATATTGAAGATTAAGGATTTGATATGATTTTTTTATATGATGGATTTGATATGACTTTTTTAATATTGGTAAAGACTACTACCATCCCAAATCTTCCATTTTTTTTCTTCAGTTTATGGAAAAGGTGAGAGGCTGTTTATTTTTAAAAGGTGGATGGTGTTTGTAGAAGTTGGGTTTGGAATAGAAATGAATTCGTGCGTAGAAGAAAAAATTTAATAGGAATAAGATAACGGTCGTGTTTGTGTCAGAGCACTCGACGTGGTGAGAGACACCACGATGATGAGTACATGACAAGTGATTTATTTATTTTTTAATAATTGGCATTAAATGGGATGTTTTGTCATTTAGTTAATGTTAAATGTTATTGCATGTCTTGTATTATATAAATAAAAAATAAAAAGCTTATTTCTATTTCTATTCCTATTAGTCATAATCCAAACATGGTGTGAAACCATGAATTTTTAACATTTGTATGCACACTCAATGCAATTGAATGATAGAATGTCATTTTTTTAATCAGTTTTTGAAATAGATTGAGGATATTTTCATTTCATTTGGATGGACCGTCCTACCTACTTCTTGATATTGATTATTATCAATAAATTAAACGATTTTTCATTTTTTTGCCGAAAATTTTCTTACCCACATGTCTTAGGCTAAAAGATACTTGGTCTAAGCTCTAGAAGAATGTAGAGGGGAAGAACCATTGGAGGGTCCCCCATTTGTTGAGGACAGGAGGAAATTGAAAAAAGGTCACTTTCATTTGTAGTATCATTTGTAGTAGACTTGCAAAATTTGACATTATTCCTTTGAATCCTACACGAATTCGACATGATTTTTATGTGTTTAGATTAAATATAATTGTATTTGAATCAAATTCGTTTTGATTTGTATAACCCGTTTAATAAATGATTATATTCGTATCGATCATATATGAGTGATTCGAATTGATCCCGATTTAATTATTATGTAAATAAAATGCTTTGGAGCTGAACCCGCGCAACAATATATTGACACATAATAAATAACCGATGAACCAAATCCTCAAATGTTCAGCTCAACGATTAACAACGCTGCTGTCACGTATGCGTGTCGTGTTATCCAATCATTGATTGAGTTGTGTTTGAATTTATTAATTTTGATAAGATTATTATTCGTGTCCGGGTTAACGAATATAGTAGAATATTTTTATATTAATGCTTGACTGAGCGTAGCGTGAAACTGTTTTGTCACACCCCTATCAGGGTCAGTTAATGATTTGTCAAGCTGCGAAAACCGGTGGGTGTCAGGTAAATCGACGTCGCGCGAAGTCGTGTTAATAAGATTATCGAGATCAGTAATTTAACAAAGTCGGATGAGTCTCACTCGCAATGCGGGAAGATCTATTCATGTCTGGCGCGTATATGATACATCGCATGACCATCACGGGCTCAATATACCACACCGGGTCATTCATGAGTCATAGTGTGTGGCGACCCTCGAGCAGGCTGACCGTTAGCGATCAGACCAACCGAGGCCTTCGTTTAAATCCATTTAAAGTCATTAATCAAATCCGCACGATTATGTTTATTAATTTTGGTTTGAAAGTCATCATGACCGAATAAAACTTCGACCGGTTGGTGGATCAGCCGAACGGTTTACTCGACATTCCAGTTATCTTATCAAAACATTTGGCTTATTTTATTCATTTGGGTAAGCCCGCCGTATTCTTGCATTCAAAAAGACTCATACCACTTACATTTAACACAATGCATTTACAAAAATAATGATTCGAGTTGGCTTGTTTTACAAAATATCAATGTTGAGAAAGAAATGGAGTAATGCATATGGCCGGAGCATACTCAGTAATTCCTTCTCTGTGACTACGAGCTCTCGATCTTAGTTCGCGCCGAGTATATGCTGAAGTTTTCGCGTTGATAAAACAATACATTGTCGTTTCATGCTTCAGTAGTTCTATCTGATTTGTATTCCATTTTGTTCATATAAATCCACGCATTTATCAAATAATGCCTTTATACAATACTAGACAATGCTGAATATACTTACTAAATAACCACTTCCATTTTATCTTCTCTTTTGGTTTGCGATTCACACTCTGTATAGAAATCGACATCACGGCGATTCGATTCTTTGAATCACGTCACGGTACATTGTCGATAGCGGTGTGATTTCACATTCTATAATGCCGTCTCACGCCTTGACTATAGAAATCGAGCATTCCACAGCCAGTTGATTGTTGAATCACATCACATTTGTCATTCAATAGTGATGTGATTTCGCATTCAATATTACCGTCTCACATATGACTATAGAAGTCGGCATTCCGCAGTGGTCGGTTGGTGAATCTTGTCGCATTTTGTCGTTCGATATGATAATGATTTCACATTAGACAATCGGTTACCTTCATGACAGGTCGATTGGTGAATTCCGTCATATTAATCGTCAATAATCGTTTAAATCCAATTTACTTTTATCGCGATGAATTTGCTTGTAGCTGAATCTGCGCGTCACGTACGAGATATTTGTCGAAGCATTTCAAATACTAATCATTCAAATCGATATATATGCATATTTATAAATAGAAACAATATGAGAATAAAAGCGTGTGGTGAACAAACTAGAATAAAGAACAAGTATAGAACAAACCAATTATGATTAGTTTCTTTCTCGATGTCGATCATGGAGTCAGGTTATCCTCTTCACTTTACTTTTACAGTCAAATCACAAATTTATTCACTCTTAGTGATTAAGCCAAATGTCATCTGCAGCGAATGTCGCCCGAGGCAAGCGAAACTGCGGAGGCGGCGAAGAGATGCCGATTACGTTTTGACTAGTCTCATTCTTGTCATACAGAGTCACACTTTAATCATGGGGTGGAATCATTTCAATCGGATTATCTGGTAAAGTTATGGCATTTTAAATAAACTAATGGGATTTCACAGGTCTGGCACAGGGACAGTTTGTGTGCTCATTTTCCGGGGTCTTAACTTCATGTTTGATTCTAGGTCATTTATGCTCTTTAAAGCTAAGGTGCTAAAGGGTTCTATTCAACTGGAATCACCCGGTCGAGACATAGAAACTCAGATACGTCCGAGAAACAGCCACGGACTACTCTATGTTCAAAGCTGGAACCGAATTTGGCTTGCACATAGCCCACTTTGAGTGAATTTTAGGCCATAGGATCAGGGTGGCGATGCCTATTCTTTGGATTTAGTTCTCCTTGAAGTCTATTTTACGTAGCCACTTGAATCACTCAAATCGGATAAAGAAATGGCAAGTTATGGCCAAAATCCTGGCCCGGTCGAAGCTGGGAAGCGGGAACGGGGTGTGCCGGTACACCCCCAAAGTTTACCGGCACACTTTGGCTTCTGATAAATTGTGCCAGTACTACTGTTCATGTACCATTACACCTTCAAAATTTTGCCTAATTTGTGTACACCCTTTGTGCCAATTCACTATGCAACTTCTATAATTCATAACACCTCAAAAACATCTTAAATCATCCAAAAGCAATTCCACAACACTTAAATTGGTGCTATGGAACCTCCAAACACAAAACCTTAGGTGAAAATCCAAGAACACTACCTAAGGTCACCAATTCTTTATAAACCACATAAAAGGTGATGATTCCATGGTTATTTTCCGCAATTGGGGTTTTACTCTCATAACTTGACAATTCAAAAGGTTTGTGTGATCTTTTGCACACAACTTCAAGCAGACATCTAATCTCGCTGCATTTGGGTTGATCAAAAATACACACACTTGATCCTAAGACCTTACATACCTTGAATCCTTCTTGAACTCCTTCTCCTTTCTTCTTCTTCTCTTCCTCTTCCTCTTCTTAGCTCTCTTCTTTTCTCTGTCCCGTGGAGCCCTAGCTTTGGAGACCAAATGAATTTTTGGTTTTTGTTTTTCCCATTATTATAACATCAAGTCTCTTCTAATTACAATTAAGTCCTCAACTCTTTAATTTTGCAAATTAACTTATTTTATTTGTATTGTGGCCCATCTCTACTCCCTTTATGATTTTTATTTCCCTTATGACATTTACAATTTTGTCCTTGTTCTAGTGCCAAAATTTCCGGGTTCACTAAATTTATCATTTCATAACTTGTCAATTTACGATTTTTCGGAAAAACGAGTTTGGGTTTCGATTCTATCTTACGGAATGTATAATAAAAATTCTAGGGTATTTTTGGGGCGTTACATAGTGACCACTTGGCCCAATTCAACCATACCTTGAATACTATACATGCAACTATGTAGTGATATGTTTACAAGAGTTTAATTATACACTCTTATACAAAATGATACATTAAAGCGATTTTTCTAATATACATATACAAAATATGGTCCAAAGCCACATCCGGCCTTCTTCATATGTCTTTGTCTCTCAGATCTTGGTCGGTGTTTGCATCGACTGCACGAAGGGGTCCCACGGCGGGATGGAGTAAAACTGGTAGTGATAATGTCCTACCAAAGTTTACTCCCCACCTAGTGCTCATACAATGATCAAACCAACCCATATACATCCAAGTGAAAATATGCACATGAATGTCGTATCATGTATGGAATGTCTTCATGCCCTTATCTCGAGTCACTCATCGACTCGCCGTACGTACTGTCTGATGTGACAATCGTCAGCGGTAGTATAATGAAGCACACACACATAAAGCGGGGCCCTTGCCAGGCTCACCGGTACCTAATGTAAGTCTTGATGGGCAACTGTCGAAACTCTCTATCCACCGACTCCGAAGTCATGTAATAACCCGTGGCCGTGTGTCTTCTTTGGGCAACAGAACTTTTCGGCTTACGCCGCGGGTCTCTTACACCCATACAGAACTTTTCGGATCAGCGCGCGGGTCTCTTACCCATGTTCAGGGATTTTCACACGAGGTCGCAGCCCCCTTAACGCCGCTAACACACATTAGTATATTTAAACACATGATTTGAACCATAAGTCATTTATTGGACGTCGTCAATGCGACTCACTACCCATTTATCCCAGCAGATGATGGATGACCATACCCATGCACACACACCCATGTCATGTGATGATCGTGCATATGAAATGCAATCATGCCATTTTCATGCTGTAACCATGCTACGTACAACATTTATAAGTCACGAATAATTATATTTCGTACGTATAATTTCCATTCATCACAATTTCCATGTTAATACATCACGCAAGCACATATTAACATGATTGTGACACACAACTGCATATTATTTTTCTAACAATACACATAAAATGGCCGAAATCTCGGACTCATAAAAATAGGGCACCTCTTAGTCCCTTCACGGTTCGTCAACGAATTATTGTGATACCAAAACACACCACAAAATCTGAAAACATCAGTCTCGTGATCAAAACCAAACCTGAACCTAGTCCAGGACTGCCCGAAACCATTCCTAAAAATTTCCAATATTCAGTCCTAAAATCTTGTTAGGCCCATCCGAAAATAGTCCCAATTCAGCGAAGCTTGTTAAACTTGATCACAAATTCCCTACACTCAGTCCTAAAAATTTGGAATTTAAATTTACGGCCTCTGAAAAACCCCAAACCATTAAATGACGCTGGAGTTAAAAATAACCAAAGTAGGAAAATTCCTATACCGTGGAGTTTGTGAAAGCTAGAATTTAATTGTACCCACCCAGCGTAGCTCGTGCGTGGATGGAGCTTGCCTTTTGCTCAAAAAAACCTCTTGATGCAATTCCATAGATTTTAGAGAGAAGTTTTTCTCTCTCTACCCCTCTCTTCTCTCTCTCTCTCTTTCTCGCCCACTTCCTTCCATTTGTCCCTTCCTTTTTGACTTTTATTTTTTTAATTTTTATTTATTTATTTATTTTTCATGTGTTCATATCTCATTCGGGTCCGTTTCTACCCTAAAATAATTTATTTATTTTTAGTTCAATTTATTTTAAATGAACTTAGCTCAAACCATTTCATGACTTCCGAGATTTTCGTAAAAATCTCGTCCTTGGAGTCACTGATAACTTTTCACTAAGAAACTCGTAAAAAAATTCTGATTGTCTCAGAATTCGACGAATTTTTTTTGGGTAACTAGATTTCGCGAGACGAATTTAACGGCGTAGTCCGTTTTGTAATCCGAGATCTAGAGAATTTTCTAGGCTTCCTTGAACTATTATGACAATTTATTATTATTATTATTATCATTATGCCATTTTTGAAAATTTCTAATTTTCCAGGGTTTTACATCCTTCCACTCTTAACATAATTTCGTTCCCTAAATTCACACATACTAGCACACACAAACACATGCATATGTAGTAATATTCTAATGCCAAATATTAGATCACGCACCTTCGTCCTCAAATAGGAAATGATATGTGGCCCGCATTATGTCCTTGCGTTCCCACATTGCCTCTTCCGCTCCTCGGTGTTGTCACAACACTTTTACTAACCGCACGATCTTGCTTTGTAAAACCTGATCCTGGCTATCCAAGATACACACTGGTTCCTCCTCGAAGGTCCCATTTATATCAACAACAATCCCTCCCCAATCCACTACATGAGTTGGATTTGGAGTATCCTTTCGGAGCATGGAGACGTGGAACACTTCATGAACACCTGATAAACTAGGCGATAGCGCTAACCGATAAGTAACTGTGCCCACCCTCTTGAGTATCTCGAAGGGCTCGATATAACTCGGTGCTAACTTCCCTCACTTGCCGAACCTGACCACTCCTCTCTTAGACATCACCTTCAAGAAGACGTGATCACCCACCTCAAACTCTAGAGGTCGACGCCGTCTATTGACGTAACTCTTTTGTCTACTCTGAGCCGTAAGGAGGCGCTTCCAAATCAAATTCACCATCTCAGAGGTGTCTCTCCCACCTCTGTCCAACAACTCCCACCTCTGTCCAACAAATCGGGGATCGGCATGGCCTCCCATATAAGGCCTCATAGGGTGCCATTTGGCATACTCGCGATAAGCGTTGTTGTGGTAATTCCATGGGAGTAAGTGCTCCTTCCAACTACTCTTAAGATCCAAGACGCATGCTCGCAGCATGTCCTCTAAAATCTGTATGGTCCCTTCCGACTGACCATCTGTCTGCGGATGAAACGCCTTGCTCATCATCAGTTGTGTCCCCATGTCCTTTTGGAAACTCTTCCAAAAGTGTCTTGATGTAGGGATCTCTGTCGTCTACGATGAGAATGACACTCCGATATGGCCGGATAATCTCACAAATATACAGTAGGCATAATTCCTCCGATTGAAGGTTATCGCCGTAGAAAATGTATGCGACCCAGTAGTCGGTCCACTATAACCCATACGACATCATGCCTCAATTGTGTCTGTGGCAAGTGGGTCATAAAATCCATTGTGACATGCTCCCTTCCCGCTCTGCTACCTCCGGCTGCGGAGTAGCCTGCGGCCACGGTGCTCGGCTTTTGCCTGGCGACCGTGAGACAGTCGAACAAAATCTCGGATATTGGCTTCATCCCGCTCTAATATCTGCGGTGACAAGATCTGGGGTACATCTTCGTGCCACCTAGATGCACATCGAATCGAGAAGTGGAACTCCCGGAGGATCTCCTCTCTTAGATCGGTCGGTGAGAACCACGACACATCCGCCTCTGAAGACTACCATTTGTGTTGATAGCTCGAAACCTTCGTGCACATTTGTTCCCGGTCCCTGATGGACAATATCTTTACGTCCTGCCCCTGGGATTCGATCACCCTGCTCAGTAGGGATGACATAGCTACCAAACTCTTTAGTTCTCCTGAGCACGTCAGCATCTTTGCGACAAATGAGTCCCATTCTCGAACATCTGTCACTCCCGAGGCTTCATTAGCGATTACTCCCAGTGACTTCCATTAAGTGCATCAGCCACTACATTTGCCTTACCGGGATGGTAATGCAAAATAAAGTCATAATCCTCGGATACTTCATCCCTACTGCGTTGCCTCGTGATGTAGCGCCCCATTCTGGTCAGTTGACTGCCGTCGACCCGTGAATACTCGTGGATGTCGGGATTGCCGACGCCACTTGAGAAAATCGGGCGAGTCTCGCAGTACGGAGAGCTCTGGCCAAATACATTACTGCGTGAAACCTGTCCCAAGCGGTCAATATAATCACAACAATACAATTATGGATAAAAGCGGCCTCTTGGGCCCATACTACAATACCATCAAAACATACGACTATATCGATAGTTACAGAGTTGGAAATGTTTTACTCTTATACAACATATATTAAAATACTCAAATTCTAATACATGTAAACATCATCAAATCCAAAGCCATAATCTGGCTTTCTTCTAATGCGGCCTCTAGGACGAGCCGTCTCCTCGCACGCTCCTGTGCACGTAAATAATATCCCTC
Organism: Tetrastigma voinierianum; assembly: GCA_016808115.1. Lineage (NCBI taxonomy): Eukaryota > Viridiplantae > Streptophyta > Magnoliopsida > Vitales > Vitaceae > Tetrastigma > Tetrastigma voinierianum. The sequence continues at coordinate 449,310 of JAEQBH010001056.1, read as the reverse complement.
GTGGGGAGTGAGCTAATACTGATGGTGGAATGTCGCCCACTGAAGTGGGAACTTTCTCGCATCCCAAGTGCGGTCTGTGATGCTCAAAAAACACACATCGAAGCAAATGCATGATCCTACTTGAATGTCTCTGCATGTCGACTCGGATCAGGAGTTCTCACCGACTCTCTCACACTCGCCTAAGCCTTGTATGAGATTTATCGTTTTGTTAGTTTGTGGACAACCCTCCGATATGTATATATCAATTGGGCACATCCCGGCCAGTTGATATATATATATATATATTTATTTGTTTGTGGACTACCCTCAGATGAATATCAATTGGTAGCTCAGGAAGATTGATATTTATAATTCGGACACCACTCAGATAATTAACATTTTTAGACTACCCTCAGAACCATTTTCTCTAGACTCACCTCATGCACTCCTCCTATATTCTAGGGTGTTCAGTGCATATGGAATGTATGTATGCCCAATTTCAATACAGTCTAATCCACATGCAAATATATAAACATGAATATATTCACATAAAAATTAAATCACACAATCATGTTGTGTAATTCTCATTTCAAACATCAAAATTAGCTCACTTGGGCTAATGATCAAACATAAGCAACTCGATTTGAATTACTTGACCAAACACATATTTTCACAAATTTTATTTTGTGAGATTCTTTGACTCGGAAACGATAAAACCCTCGTTCTTGTTCTATCAAACCTGAATTACCGGTTCACCTTGTGAATTTGTATTTTCTTGGCCATTTCGGCCTCAATCAAACAATACATGATTTATGAACCATTCATCACACATGTTTAACCCAAACGGTCAGAGTAAGAAGCGATACGAGATTTATTCGGTGATCTCAAATCCAATCATTTTCGATTCTAAGGTTTGGGCAGATCAAGCGGCGTTCCAAGGCCTCAGCCAACAAAAACATTTACATGGTACTTAAACAAAATAAAACCAGTAAAGGAGAAGCCCTACCTCTCGGGTTGTCAAAAACTCACAAATATGAGCCCTTACTTGGCGTAGGCCGCTCGGCGTAGAGCAGTTTTCCTTCTTGCCACAGAAGGCCGGAGTCGACGATTCGGATCTCCGTAAACTAGAGAGAAGTCACACTCTCTGCCTGCAAATATCTAATTCAGCCACTTGTAAGTAACTTTTCCTCCCTTGCACGTTTTGGTCTCTTTTGTTGGAGAAGAAGAACACTATGCATTATTTTGTCTTATTATCCAACTTAAAAATTTCAATAATGTCATCTATGTCCTTGTTTTGACACTCGGCACTATCTCGGTCGTCCATTTTCATCATTTCTCTACTCACACCACTTATGGCACGTGAGTACGTGTTATATATGACTTTCGTCGTATCGAAAATCGATTTCGACTTTTCAGACCGCGATGCCTCGAAAAAACGTGTCGGCTTTCGGAGCTATCTCGAAATTTACTAAATTTTGCGTGTAGCTAGATTTCACGAGACGATTCCAGCGATTGCAATCAGTTTCATCATCAGATATCTAGAGAATAAATTTCGGATTTTAACCTAAATAATAATTTGTAATCAAGAACCTGGTTTGTTACTTTTCTAGAAACCAGGTGCTGGTCTTACATTCTCCCCTCCTTAAAAGGAATTTCGTCCCGAAATTCTAAACAAACACAATTACTCACATGCATATGCAACAAGCACTCTACCATGCATGTAAACAGTCATTTAAATGTTAAACGACTAAACCACGTACCTTCATCCCTAAACAAGAAGGGATAGGTGGCCATATCGTGTCCTCGCTCCCGATGGACTCCTCCTCCAGTAGTGGCTGCCATGCGCACCAACAGCCTCGCGGTCTTAACGTCGCAAAACCTGATCCACGGTATCAACAATGCGCAGAGGAGTCCTCACGAAGGTCCCATCGGGTGTCAACCTCAATACGTCTAATCCACCACATGAAATTTGGATCTGAGTATATTTCAGACATGTGGAGACGTAAAATGCGCCGTGGACACTTGTCTTGGGCGATGCGCTAGCCGAGTGCCTTGACGGTGCTACCCTCTCAGTATCTCGAAAGGTCAATAAACCTCGACGATGGCTTCGCGCTTAGAACTTTGACCACTCCCTCTTAGACATCACCTTCAGAGCGTGATCCTAACCTCGAACTCTGAGAGGTCGGCGTCGCACATGCGCATAACTCTTACCAGGCTCTGGCGTGAAGAACATTTGTAATGTCAAGCTCACCTTCTCAGTGTCTCCCAATCAAATTAGGACCGATGATGGAGCTCTCCCACCTCGGTCCAACATAATGGTTACTTGCATTTCCTCCCATACAGTGCCTCATACGGGTTGCCATACGTATGCTCGCTGAATGCTTGTTGTTGTAAATGAATTCAACTAGAATGCATCCTCCTCCCGAAATTCACCCTTATGATCCGGGACACGTACTCGTAGCATGTCCTCTAATCTGTATAGTCCTCCCGGTGACCATCGTCGAGGGTGGAGCAATGTACTCATACGTCGGTAGGTGTGCCCATAGCCTTTTGAAACTCTTCCAAAAGTCTTGGCCCAGTAAACCTCGAGTCCCTATCAGGCCCACTATGGATCTTGGTACTCCATGTATCAGGACTATCTCTCGAATGTACAATAGTGAAACTCTTCCAATGAGAAGGTCATCCATACGGCTAGAAATGTCGCGGAAGGCTTATGAGCGGTCCACTATCACCCATACCGCGTCATGCTTCTGCTGCGTTCGTGGCAGAAATTGGGTCCCGCAAGCCCATCGTGGCGTGCTCCTATACTCGACCACCTTGATAGCTGAAGTAGCCACCGCTTGGCCGGTGCTCAGCCTTAACCTGGCGACCGTGAGACATCGTCGAACAAAGTCCCCTACATGTGTCTTCATCCGCTCGGTGGCTCAGGGATGAAGATCTGGTATCTTCGTGCCACACGGATGCGGCCGTCGAGACGGTGAAACTCCACGAGAATCTCCTCTCTCAAATCGGTCGAATGGGGAACCCTTGCGAGTCCTCTGCTCACAGAAGACTACCATCTTCGTGAGCGGTCCGACCCTCGTCACGTGCACATTTGTACTCGATCCTGATGAACCTTATCTTTGCGCGTCTTGTCCACGGGATTCAATCACTCTGCTCAACGAGAGGCGGTGTAGCCACTAAACTCCCGATGTACCACGAGTCTGCTCGCTGTCTTGTGTGGCCCATCCCGGTCTGGCGCTCGCCCTCAGAGAGCTATACTAGCCAACGCTCTCGTGACTTGATGAGTGCATCGGCTACCACATTTGCCCTTGCAGGATGGTAATGCAAGTGAAGTCATAATCCTTTAGGAACTCCATCCATCTGGTGCCTCGTATTGAGGTCCCGGCTGGCGTGAAAATATATTTCCAGACTTTTATAGTGCGAATACGCCTCGAACTCACCGCTGCGGCGCTGCGTGGTGGCACTCGATGCTGGCCGAGAGCTACGGCCTTGACTCCATGTCGTGTGTGGGAGTAATTTGCTCATGATTCTTTTAAGCCGGCGAGCCGTAGAAAGCTACTACCTCTCGGATGCATCGAACACGTCAATCCGCCTCGAGGCATCCTGATACTTTGTGTACCCACATCCTCAGGACTATCGAGATGGGAGAGTGAAGTAGTCTCCTCTTGACTCTGGAATGCCTCTCGCATCGGTCATCCCGATCAAACTTGACCTCCTTCAGTCGGCTGAGTCATAGGTGCTATCACGGAGAAATCCTCGATGAATCTCACGTAATGCCCGGCGATCGAGAAACTACGTATCTCGAAGGGGCGACCGGCCTCTCCCGACTCATCGCGCCTCGACCTTCTTTGGGTCGTGACACTCGATGTTGACACCACGTGTCCCAATCTAACCTCGATGGCGAACTGCACTTGCGAACGGCATCACCGGTGATGGTCTCCCAGCCAGTTGTAAGCGATCCTCGAAGTGATACTCATGCTCCCGCTCTGGCGGGAGTAGATCAAGATGTCATCCGCGAAGACTACGATGGCTTGATCTAAATAGGGTTGAATATCCTATGCATGAGATCCGCCGAATCTTCTTTGGCGCATTCTTGTCCCCGAAGGAGCATCCGCAGTAAACTCATAGTGTCCATAACTTCGTCTGGCCATTTGTCTTAGGGATATCTGTCTCCCGAACTCTCATATGATGGTAACCAGTGCGAAGGTCTATCTTGGAGTAGACTCACGCTCCTCTCAACTGATCAAACAAATCATCAATCCTCGGTAATGGGTATTGATTCTTGATCGTAACCCTGTTCAACTGTCTGTAGTCAATGCACAGTCGAAGGGTCTTGTCCTTCTTCTTCGCAAGAGCCCAGGAGTGCCGTAATTGAAGTGCTCGATTACAGGAACCCCTTGTCCGATGGCTCTGTGGCCCGGACTCAGGTTCACACCCTGCAACTCAACCAGTGCCATCCTATGCGGAGTCATAGAGATGGGTAAAATGCAGTGTAACTCAATAAAGTCTATATCTCTATGTGGAGGAGTCCGGGTAGCTCATGCGGAAAGACATCCACGTGCTCGCTACTACTCGAGGTAGATCTAAGTCTGTCTCCTTGTCCTCTAGGAATTAGGCTCGTAGCCAGCCCGCCAGCGTCTAACGCGGGCGGTACTGCTGCCGATGAATCTCATGGCAGTGCCTGAGTCACCTGCAGTGCGGAGTCACCGTGTGTGAGGCGTGGCCCTCCTGCGGCTCACGATCAATACTTGACCACGTAGTGTCGGCTGATCCATCCTTTGGGATGACATCGAACTACGACATGTCCATGATCCTCGGGTCAGCGGAGTAGAGTCCGAGATCTCTAACTTCATGGCCCTCGACTATATCATCTAATCCTCGCCCTAATCCCTGGGGAGAACTCACATACAAAGGCTCCTCACAGGTCTTTCGACCCTCTAAGCGACTCTATCCTGGCCCGATGCGTGATGAATGAATACGTGCACGAGAATCAAATAACACTCTTGCCCATAAGCAAGATAACAAAAAACGTACCTTGTATAACTAGCTGATCGATGACAGCTGTGATTATTGATGGCGTAGACACGCCTAGATTTGATGTCCTTGTCACGTGGGCCTGCGATCCCTCTGCCTCTACCCATACTCGCCTCTAGGGCTGCACGTGAAATGAGAGGTGCCGCGTGGCTCTCCACGAGCGAGACTAGCCTCACGGCATGTGGCAGTGGAGGGCGTCTTGCTGCGCTCCTCTCTTTTGTCACGCTCTTGGCGGGATTTGTGATGTCCCAAAACCACAGGATCCTGCATCTGCAGGAAAGATCCGTCTATGTATCATTTGCGTGATGGTAGCACACCATACATCCGCGGCAACTCTCGTACGTCCACACTGGCCGGGATGGCCCGTGATTACGAGATCCTCGAGAACTAGAGGCTCTGCGCCTCTTCCACTGACGGAGAGGTATTGTCCTTCCTCTTGCCACTAACACTCGCATCCCGAGTGTTCCGCGCATCCTCCATCTCTACCACGACCGGGCCGATCCGACCATGATCATATCTGTGAAACAATCCTGCAATCGCCTTTTGAATGGACAATTTAGTCCATTCTCGAATCTCTAACCTTGGCGAAATGCGTGGCCCACGTAGTCATCAATGAATGTCGGCTAACTCTGTGAATCTAGCCCGTAGTCCATCAACGTCATCGCTCCGCAGCCGGCCTGCAGAAACTCCCGAGCCTTCGCATGCCTCATGATCTCTGGAAAGGTAACACTCATGAGGCAGCTCACGGAAACTCGCCCATGTCATAACCTCTAAGTCTCACAGAAGTCTTAACCCATCTCCCACCACATACGGGCCTCGCCCTCTAGTGCAGATCTGACTACTGATCTGATCGTATGGAGGTGATCTCCATAGCCTCGGTCGTTCTCGTCTGCATAAACGATGGTTTTGCCACCATCGGGTCTCCTCCCCCTGTGAATGTCGGAGGGTGGTGTGCTCTAAATCTCTAGGAGGTTACTAGGACCTCCATGACTATCTGCTACACTAGCCCGTGCGATAAGCGGCAGTGCTTACCTGACCTCTCTGAGGCACAGCGATCAAGGCCGGAGGCTGGTCGAATGTCGGTGGTGCGACCCGGTGCCGTGGGCGTCCTCTATGTCTCACGTCTCTACTAGCCATCTACACAACAATTAACATGGCGGTTAAATCTCAATCTGATATCTCACAAGGCATAAACACGGCCCCGAGACACTAATCATACACGTAAATCAGTGTATACACATTGTCCTTGCATTTTCATGTAATGCAAGGCAATTAATTTTGCATTTAAAATATTGTTTTCAACAAAAATTTATTTGCGAAAATTTCATTTTGAAATTTTTTTTCGAGAATTTTGTCTAATTGCAAGTTTAAAATTCAATGAAGTATCTCTGAGACATAAACACAGCCTCAAGATACTATTCACACCCGAAAAAAAAAAAATCACACCCTACGTCAATGCATTTATAGAAATGCAATATGAATATCTCATATATTAAATCATACACAAGAAAATTTTTAAAATTTACATGCTTTTTTTTTACGTGAGCAGTGTTCATGAGCAGTGTCCGTGAACGGTGTCAAGCGGTGGCTTTGAGCGGTGTCAAAGCGTTCTGAGCGGTCATCGGTCGCGACCTCAAGCAGGCGAGCCGAATCCGCGGCGATGGCGGTCGCGACACGTTTCCTCCCCGCCCAGACAAGCGATTGCGACCTCGAAATGATGTCGCGACCCCCGGAACCAACGGGCGGTCGCGACATCAAACCCATGTCGCGACCTCCCTTCCGCTCAGCCAAACTAACCCAGGTCGCGACTTCACTTCGATGTCGAGACATCAAGGTAGCCAAAATCATGTCGCGACATCAAATTGGTGTCGCGACACCGTTTCTCTGCCCGGCCCTTGAAGCGGTCGCGACATGAAATCCGTGTCGCGACTCCTACAACCGCTTCGTATCGCGACATCAAATCCATGTCGCGGCGTCGTTCCTGCCAACCAAAGCGGACGGTCGCGCCACTTCTTGATCAGCGACCTCCGCTAATAAGCGGTAGCGACCTCATAGCGATATCGCGACCTCAAGTCCTAACCGCGATTTTTTCTCTAAGCAGCCTTTTTTACGCTTTACTCGCCGTCTGATACTTCTTACTTGCTCTTTACCCACTTCAAAATCTCTAGAACTTAATTTCAACTCTTTCCCTTGTGAAAAACTGGAATAATCGTCCAGAATTCCACCAAACCCAATCTGTTCATGTTAAAAAAGCCCGGAGCAACATCCGAGAATTTTTTTTAGATTCTATCGGTAGCCTTCCTTGCACCATCTTACATCTGATAACGGATCTTGCATCCATACAACTAAAATTTATTTAAAATTTAATTTTGTCATCCAATAAACCAATAAATTGATTAAATTTATTTCATTATTACTTTCTTTGTTCAGTTTACACACCTGCATAGAAGCTCCTTGATTTTCAACACATCATTTTTTCTATGTGCTAATCACTAAGCGCACACAAACAATTTATCAAACCACAAAAAACACACCAAACACATGCATGCAGTGTCCTAGTTTTGCCCAGTGATTTCCTAGGTAATCTATTACCTAAACTCAACATCAAGATACTGCTTTAATGGTGATGTTCTTTCTCTCAAAAAACTATGGCCTAAGCCCAAATCCCCTCAAGCCCTAGGTAGTCGTATACCTAGACTCTGATACCAAGCTGTAACGCCCCATTCCCGGGGGTCCGTTGACTACCCGTCAACCCGCGGAATACTCGTGGATGTCGGGTTACCCGACGCCACTTCAGAAAATCGGGCAGAGTCTCCTTGGTACGGAGAGCTCTACCCAAATACATTACCTGCATGAAACCTGTCCCAAGCAGTCCAATATAATCACAACGATACAATTATGGATAAAAACGGCCTCTTGGACCCATACTACAATACCCATAAAACATACCAAGCTATATCCAAATAGTTACAGGGAGTTCGTGTTTACTCTTGCTCTGACATATATTAAAATGCTCCAAATTCTAGCCCGCCATAAGCATCATCAAATCAAAGCCACAATCCGGCTTTCTTCTGTCTGGCCTCTAGGGCCCGAGCCGTCTCGCACGCTCCACAGTACTGTAAATAATATCCCTCGACAGGGTGAGCTAATGCTCAGTAGTGGAATCGCCCTAAGTGGGCTACTCTCCATCTAAGTGCAGTGCAATGCTCCAAAAAAACACACATCCAAGCAAATGCATGATCCTACTTGAATGTCTACATGTCCAACTCAGATCCCGAGTTCTCACCGACTCTCTCACACTCGCCTAAGCCTTGTATGAGAATTATCGTTTTGTTAGTTTGTAGACTGACCCTCGGAGTGTGTATATATCGATTGGGCCTTTCAGATGATTGTTATATATATATATATATATATATATATATATATATATATATATATATATATATATATATATATATATATATATATATATATATTTGTTTATGGACTACCCTAGATGAATATCAATTGGTAGCTCAGACGATTGATATTTATAATTTGGACTACCCTCCGATAATTAACATTTTTAGACTACCCTCCGATAATTAACATTTTTAGACTACCCTCCGAACCATTTTCTCTAGACTCACCTCATGCACTCACTCCTATATTCCTAGGGTGTTCCAGTGCATATGGAATGCATGTATGCCAATTCCAATACGATCTAATCCACATGCAAATATATAAACATGAATATATTCACACCAAAATTAAATCACACAATCATATTTGTATAATTCTCATTTCAAACATCAAAATTAAGCTCACTTGGGCTAATGATCAACATAACTTTCTTCGATTTGAATTACTCGACCAAACACATATTTTCACAAATTTATTTTTGTGAGATTCTTTGTTGAGCTTGGTAAAACCCTCGTTTCTTGTTCTATCGACTCTGATTTCGGTTCACCTTGTGAACTTTTGTATTTCTTAACCATTTTGGCCTCAATCAGCAATACATGATTTATGGACATTCATCACACATTTAACCCAAGCAGTCCATTAGAAGCGTCACGGACTGTCGTGGGTCTCAAATCCAATCATTTCGGTTCCAAGGTTTGGGCAGATCAAGCGGCCGTTCAAGGCTTCAATAACTGGCTGTTGTAGTGCCAAACAAGAATAAAACCCCAGTAGGGAGAAGCCCTACCTCTCGGAGTTTGTCAAAAACTCACAAATATGGTACCCACGCGTAGGCCGCTCTGCGTAGAACAGTTTTCCTTCTTGCCCCGAAGACCGTCGACGGTCGGATCTCCCGCAAACCTAGAGAGAAGTCACACACTCTCTCTCTAAAAATATCTAATTCTAGCCCACTGCCAGTCTTCCTCCCTTGCGTTTTGGTCTCTTTTGTTGGAAAGAGAAGAACACTGTGCATTGTTTTGTGTATTATCAAACTTAAAAATTTGATAATATCATCTATGTCCTTCTTTTCGGTTTGTGGGGCCTCGGCATCTGGTCGATCCATTTTCATCATTTCTCTATTCACACCACTTATGTGCATTAGTGTATTTATATGTGACTTTAAATTCGCATGAAAATCGATTCGATTTCGAGCCGCGATGCCTCAGCGATGTCGACTCCCGGAGCTATCTCGAAATTTTACTAAATTTTACGTGCTAGCTAGATTTCACGAGACGATTCCAACGGTGCAATCCGTTTCATCATCCGATATCTAGAGAATAAATTTCGGATTTTTAACCGAAATAACAATTTTGTAATCAAAATTACGATTTTGACATTTTTCCAGAAATTGGAATTTCTCGGGTCTTACAGTTGAGGTCCCGCTGTGTGAAGATATACCTCAGACTCTTATGGTCTAAAAATACCTCAAACTGCTCACCATATAGATAGTGGTGCCAAATCTTTAAGGCAAAGACTATCGTCGCCAACTCTAGAGCATGTGTAGGGTAATTCTGCTCATGATTCTTTGGCTGTCTGGAACCACAAGCCATAACCCTCCTATACTGCATCAAGACACATCCCAGTCCTTCCCTAGAGGCATTATAGTACACCATGTACCTTTGTCCCTGTTTTGGGACTATTAGAATAGGAGTTGTAGTAAGCCTCCTTTTCAATTCCTGAAATGCCTTGTCACACAGGTCATTTCACTTGAATTTTGACATATTTCTAGTAAACAGGACTGGAGCGCCCCGTGGTGAAGTGCTCGATCTAATAAAACCCTTGTCTAACAATTTTTGCAGTTGGACCTTGAGTTCCTGCAACTCAACTGGTGCCATCATATGAGGAGTCATAGAAATGGGCAACGTACCATGTAACTCAATGATAAAGTCCACATCCCGAACTATCATGTGCATTTTGTGCTTCGAACCCTTAAGGTTATCTTTTCTAGCCCTAGTGTTCCATATACAATCTACCATGTATATTATTCACACAAATCACATAACATGTTAAGCACAAAATACGTAACACACAACAATGCATGATCTAGACCCATGCCCATCAGCCCTCGGTACTCGTGTACCTAGACTCCTGATACCTAATTGAGACGAGCTAGTATCAGGACCATACTTGTGGATACCCACATTGGAGCTCCCTAGGGAATCGTTTACCTAGGCTCTAATACCAAGGTATGACACCCCTATCCCGAGGGTCCCGTTGACAACCCATCAACCTGCGGAAACCGGTGGGTGTCGGGTAAACTGACGGCACACCATCATGTCCCATTTATCGGGATCCATAATTTAACAAAAAATCGGACAGAGTCTCCTCTGTATGAGAAGCTTTATTCAAAATACAACCTATATAACAATACATCACGTATTCCCGTAAAACCGATATACCATGGGTCATTCATGAGTCATAGCGACCACTAAGCCCATTCAACCATACCACAGATACTATACATGCAACTATGTAGTGATATGTTTTACAAGAGTTTAATTATACACTCTTATACAAATGACATATTAAAACAATTGTTTCTAATATACATATACAAAATATGGTCAAAGCCACATCGGCTTTCTTTATATGTCTTTGTCACAAATCACGGGTTAATAGTCTACACTTGACTAATACACGAAGAGCGGTCCATGAGGTGGTAACTAGTAGTGATAATGCTTCTACAAGGGTTACTCCCCACCTAAGTGCTCATACAATGATCAAACCAACCCATAGACATCCAAGTGAAAATGTCTACATGAATGTTGTATGTCATGCATGGAATGTCTTCATGCCCATATCTCGAGTCACTCATCAACTCCCTCACACATGCCTATGCCAAGTGTGACAACCGTCACTGGTAGTACCAATGACACACTTATACCGAGCCCTTACCGGCTCACCAGTACCCAATGCAAGTGCCAATGGACAACTAATTCCTAGTTAATGCCGACTACTATCACACAACTCGAAGTCTATGTGATAACTATGACCGTGTGTCTTCTTTGGGCAACAAAACTTTTCGGCTTACGCCGCGGGTCTCTTACACCCCATACAGAACTTTTCGGATCATACCGTGGGTCTCTTACACCCATGTTCCAGGCTTTTCACAGGGATGCGACCCCCTTCTTGCTCACCCTTGACACACGTGTTATATTTCACTTTATGATTTGAACCATGAGTCATTTATTGGACGTCGTCCAAAGTATGAGCTCACTACCCATTCATCAACACTGATGATGGATGATCATACCCATGTACACACACCCATGTCATGCGATGATCGTGCATATGAAATGCAATCATGCCATTTCATGCTATGTCATGCTATATGCAACATTTATAAATTCCGGATAATTATATTTCCTACAAATAATTTCCATTCATCACAATTTCCATGTTAATACATCACGCAAGCACATATTAACATGATTTTGACACACAACCGCATATTATTTATTTTTCTAACAATACACATAAAATGACCCAAATCTCGGACCCATATAAAATAGGGCACCTCTTGGTCCCTTCACGGTTCGTCACCGAATTACTGTGATACCAAAACACACCACAAAACCCGAAGACATCAGTCCCGTGATCAAAACCAAACCCAAACCCAATCCGGGACTGCCCAGATCCATTCCCAAAAATTTCCAATATTCAGTCCCAAATCTTGTCAGTTTGTCAGAAAGCAGTCCCAAATTTAACCGAGCTGTGCAGCGATTATAAAATTCCTACACTCAGTCCCAAAAATTTGGGACTGAAATTTACGGTCTCTAAAAAAAACTCTAAGCCATTAAATGGTCTTTAGGGTAAAAATAACCCAAGTAGGAAAATTCCCTACCTCGTGGAGTTGCGAACTCAAGATTTTGTTACCCATGCATGGCTCGATCACGTGGACCATTTTCTTTTTCGCCGACAAAAACCTACGGTTCGAATTTCGTAGATCTTAAAGAGAAGTTTTTCTCTCTCTACCCCTCTCTTCTATCTCTTTCTCTTTCTCGCCCACCTCCTTCCATCCGTCCCCTCCTTTTGACTTTTTATTTTATTTTTTTTTCATGTGTCAATCTCTCATTCGGGTCTATTTTTACCCTGAAACAATTTATTTATTTTCAGTTCAATTTATTTTAAATGAACTTAGCTCAAGCCATTTCCTGACTTCCGAGATTTTCGTAAAAATCTCGTCATTGGAGTCACTGACAACTTATCACTAAGAAATTCGTAAAAAAATTCCGATTGTCTCAGAATTCGACGAAATTTTTCTGGGTCATTAGATTTTACGAGATGAATTTAACAGCGCAATCCGTTCGTCATCCGAGATCTATAGAATTTTCAAGACAACCATTAAATTGTTATTATCATTATTTTACCAATTTTAAAAATTTCTAATTTCTCATGTTTTTACAGACAAAATCACCACCCCTAATTTGTAGCTTTAAAATCTTAGTGGTTCTTCCTTAAAAAAAAAAGGAAAATCTTAGTGGTTTTTGGTTGGTCCTACAGAATGGATACTATCTATTATGTATTGCTCATTTAACTTGGTGGGGTCATGTAGGCCCAACCCCTCAACAAACGCTTACACCTCTCCTCAACATTCTAATGATGTGATTGTCTTGATGGGTTCACAACAACATCTAATAATATGTCCCAATCTAAATATTTTTATTCAATTAATATTTGTGGCCTCTAATTCTTCTTGATAATATTCTTTACAAAAATAAAAAATAAAAAATAAAATGTTTTGATTCGATCGCTTTCACCATTGATATAGGTGTTTTCTTGATATTGAAGTTCAGTTATATTGACTATATTAAACTTTGAAGATGATGAAGCATATTTATAATGTTTCCATTTTAAGATTTACGGATGTCTAACGATCCAAAATTGTTGTTATAACATCCCGAAATATACCATAACAGTTTTCGGACATGTTTAGGGTATAATAAAAGTAAAAATATATTTATCCGAAATAAATTAAAGATAAAAATAAAATAAGAAAGAACTTGAAATTAATACACTAGTTAAGGGTAAATTAATAAATTACCAATTCATGACCCAAGGGTCATAATATAATAAGTTCATATGTCAAAATAGGATTTTGATAAATTGAATAGAGAATAAAACTGAAAGTGAGGACCAAAGGGTAATAAAAGAAATATATTAGAATAAAATAAGGAAGAAAATTGTGGAAGAGACAAGTGACTTGAAGGAAAGAGGGAGGAAGTTTCCTTCTTGGAAAGTGAAATAAAAAGGGGATAAGATTAAATAAGGAGAAGACCAAAAATAAATATCTCATTTTGGTCTTGGGAGAAAGGGAGACCAAAAACGGATAAGAGAGAAGAGAAGAGAAAGGAAGAAGAAGAAGAGAAAAGAAAAGAAGAAAGAAGGAAAAGAAAAGAGAAGATCACAGGTATGGAACTAGGAATATTTATATGAAAACTATGGGTGTATGGAACTATGAATAATTGTATGGAACTATGATTAAGGAACTATGAATATTTATATGAAAACTATGGGTGTATGGATACATGTCTTGGTTTTGTCTGGAACTTGTTAAGTTTCAATGGAAAGGCCGATCAGTGTTTGCCTGATAGTATGGTTTTGATTATGATTAAAAGTATGATAATTGGTTTGAGACACTCTCTGATGTATGGTTTGGTTGCAGAAATAAACTCATTTAAGTTAGGGTTGAGTTGAGAGAAGAGTTCTAAAGGCTCCCTATAGGTGTGTTTTGGGAGATGCAGTGGTAAGTTAGACAAGAAAAATTCCCTGTACGATCATATCTGATAACCGGACCTTAGAATGGGTTTTGGACAGAAATAAAGGAATTTAAGTGAGTCCTTAGTAAATTGTAGCCACATCAATAGACTTGATGTTAGGCTTTGAATTTCTCGAATTTGGATCCATGTAGACCAAGTTATGGTTTTTTGCTGCGAGCGGTCGAATGGGCGAGAGGTGTCGGTTTCGTACAGCGAGTCAAGCGGCGGACTCATGCGAGGTTAGCGGTATCGTCACATGGGGTCGGCGGAGGCGCCGTCTGTGAAACTCAGCTCGTCCGAGTTCGAGGTCGACCCTTCGGGTTTGACTATGTATGACCTCCAACTTTGGAAGGTCATAACTTCTTCGTCTGAACTCCGTTTCGGGTGTTCTTGGACTCTATGGAAAGCCCATTGAGTCAAGAATACATTCATATACCTGAGGAGGATATTGGGTGTCAGAGCAAGGTGTTAGAACAAGCTCAACCAGGTCGACTCCAGCTCGGCCGGTTTGGAATTGACTCAGGTGGGTTAACTATGTATGACCTCCAGCCGGAAGGTCATAGCTCATGATCAGAACTGATTCAGATTGTTCTTGGGCTCTATGGAAAGCCCATTGAGTCAGAATGCATTGATATGCCTGAGGAGGATATTGGGTGTCAGACCAGGTGTTAGACCGAGCTCACTGAGGTCAGGTCCAGCTCGTCCCGAGTTCAGGATTTGACTACATTATGACCTCCAGCCGGAAGGTCATAACTCCCTTAAATCCGAACTCCGATTCGAGTGTTCTTGGACTCTATGGAAAACCTATTGAGTCAAGAATACATTAATATGCTTGAGGAGGATAGTAGGTGTCAGACCAAGGTGTTAGACCTAGCTCACCTAGGTCAGGTCAGCTTGTCCAGTTCAGGATTTGACTACGTATGACCTCCAACTTCGGAGGTCATAACTCCTTTGTCCGAACTCCGATTTGAGTGTTCTTGGACTTTATGGAAAGCCCATTGAGTCAAGAATACATTGATATTTCTGAGGAGGATAGTAGGTGTCAGACCGAGGTGTTAGACCGAGCTCAGCGAAGTCGAGTCAGCTCGTTCGGTTCGAAGTTTAACTTCATGACCTCCAACTTTGGAGTCCTGCTCCGCCGTCGAACTCCGATTCGAGTGTTCTTGGAATCTATGGAAATCCCATTGAGTCAAGAATACATTGATATTCCTGAGGAGGATATTAGGTGTCAGACCGAAGCGTTAGACCGAGCTCACCGAGGTCAGGTCAGCTCGTCCAGTTCAGGATTTGATTACGTTTGACCTCCAACTTCGGAAGGTCATAACTCTTTCGTTCGAACTCCGATTCGGGTGTTCTTGGACTCTATGGAAAGCCCATTGAGTCAAGAATACATTGATATGCCTGAGGAGGATATTAGGTGTCAGACCGAGGTGTTAGACCAAGCTCACCGAGGTCAGGTCAGCTCGTCCAGTTCAGGATTTGACTACGTATGACCTCCAACTTCGGAAGGTCATAACTCCTTCGTCCGAACTCCGATTCGAGTGTTCTTGGACTCAATGGAAAACCCATTGAGTCAAGAATACATTGATATGCCTAAGGAGGATAGTAGGTGTCAGACCAAGGTGTTAGACCTAGCTCACCGAGGTCAGGTCAGCTTGTCCAGTTCAGGATTTGACTACGTATGACCTCCCGGCTTGGAAGGTCGCCCAGCTCCTTTGTCGGCTGGGTCGGTGTTCTTTGGGCTACATCGGCCCATTGAGTCAAGAATACATTGATATTCCTGAGGAGGATAGTAGGTGTCAGAACGAGGTGTTCGACCGAGCTCACCGAGGTCAGGTCAGCTCGTTCAGTTCAGGATTTAACTACGCATGACCTCCAACTTTGGAAGCTCATAACTCCTTCGTCCGAACTCCGATTCATGCTCTCTACCTCATGGAAAGCCCATCGAGTCAAGAATACTGACAATCCTGAGGAGGATAGGTGTTAGACTGAGGTGTTAGAATTTTGATATTCGCTCGAGGTCAGGTCAGCTCGTTCAGCTTTGCATTTGACTAGCCATAGAACTCCAACTTGGAAGGTCATAACTCCTTCCGTCCGAACTCATCCGTGTCTCGGGACTCCTAAGCAAAGCCCATCAGTCAAGAATACAGCTGCTAGTATGATAAAAGTGGAACTCATATTAGGTCCAGAAATAAGGAAAACAGTAAGCAGATATAGTAATCATAGTATATCATGCATAATATAAGATAGATACATGTATAAGATATATAAAAGTACAAGTACGTGTATAAGTACCTCCGTATAGGTATAAGTTCTGTAACTCCTATGGGAGATAGAATAGTCTGATAAAGCACAAGTAAACGACAAGCATGTAAATGTACGGTGATAAGGTCATAAGACGTGATAGTCTAATAAAGTATATGAAGATATAAGTTAACAAGATATAAGATGCTACTGTGAATGAGTACATGTACACGAATGATAGGCATAGATGAATATAAGTGAATGAGTAAACAAACATGCATGATAAAATACGGGAATATATATTATAGAAAAAATGAGAACCGTGAATATGAAGCTACAAATATGAGAATCCATCACGTATTAAAGCAATGATAGTATATATTGTATTGGCAACTGTAAATTATATGTATGGAACATATATAAGTAATGTGGTATATGACAAGTTTAGAATATGACATAAGTATGATCAGTTATATAAATGTAAAGTGAGATATGAGATATGAAAGATGCAGTATGAGAATAAATGTAATTGTGTATATATCTCACATATGATTACAGAATGACAATAATAATTCGAATATGAGATATGTAATCGAACATTAAAATATACATATCATCTCAACCCAAGAGAGTGACAGATGGTGCACGCCATTGTGAAACAAAGCTCAAGTAGCGATACAAGTTCTCGATATCGGCGCCTGCTTCAGGGCCGACGAGATGGGGATCCCGCTTGAGTCACGCGGCCCCGAAGGGTCACCACACCTTCGGGCCCCATAAATGGTCATTGTCTCGCACAACGACACTACGCCGGCTCCTGAGTAGACCAACGTCACATGCTGAGTACGCCATCTTCGGGCCCTTATAGCTCCTCATCCAATTTCTACGCCATATATTTGAAAACATAAAACAATGACTTAACACAGACATGTGAAAAGATATGATATGATATGAGAAGCATATCTTCTTATGTGATGACAAGTTCAGAATACGAGATTATAATGATCCAACATGATATGAAAATGTATAAGAATGTAAAATGATCTGAAAAGTCTAATATGAAAAAGAGAAAGTAATATGAAAAGTAAAAACAGAAAAACAAGAGGCGAATCACGACATAACGCTAAAGACATGAACACAAAAGAATTGAAAACAAGATATGATGACAAGACATGATAACAAAGATATGATAACAAGTATACGAAAATGTAACATATCAAAATGATATAGTATATAAGCATGAAATTAATATATGTATAAGAATATGACATGCACAACATAGATTATGTGTGATATGAATATATATAATAGACATACCTAATGAATGAGATGAACATGTTGGTGAACATGATGGGAAAATGATATGCTGGAACTATAGAGATAAGTAAAAGATTACAAAGCACAGGAATACGACACTACTAAAAATCACCAAATTACCGACCATTTTTTTGGCTCCAGAAATAGCATATTTTTTGGTCTTAAACCCATTACCTAATTACTTACTCGACCAAAATTATTTAGTCGCACTTTCCCGGCTGTAATTATTTCACCGACAAAAAATCAATTGGTCGGTAAATTACCGACCATTTACCGACAAACAATTTCCGACTATTTTCCGACCATTTACCGACCGAAAGAATTTGGTCGGTAAATGGTCTCCAAATGGTCGGTAATTACCGACCAAATTGCGACCAAAAACCGACCAAAATTTTTTAATATTGGTCGAATGACCGATTTCATTTGAGACTATTTAATACCAATGATATTAAAAAAATTTTGGTCGGTTTCTTACTTCCTAATTTATTCAAAGAAATTAATTTTTAAATATTTTTTTGCCATTTTGAGTTTGATATCTTGCTTTTTAAATATAAATAAATATATATATATATAGTATAGATATAGTATATATATATATATATATATATATATATATATATATATATATATATATATATATATATATATATTAAGATTACGAAACAAAAAGAAAAGTCCAATAGTGCATGCATATTATATAAAGAGAGTAAAAATATTTAAAAAACAAGCAAACTAATATATACTGCGATATATAGTAAATAAGTCAAGAGAAAATAAAACATGAATTCCCAAATCCAAGTATAAGACATTAAAAAGTGTGTAATACACCCAATCATCCAACCTAGTGGCCATTATCGATGCCGAGATGTATCCCGTCCGTATGGTGAGACAACGGTACCGGGTAGAGCGCTTTGTCGCCGCTAACTCGATGCGGCCGCCGCAGGCGCCGTAGGCCGGAGTAGATGCTGTAGCTGGAGCATTACGCCGAACAATCCGAGGTAGATCATCAGGGTTGAACTGTAGTCCACCTTCATGACACTTCTTTGTAAGCCAGTCAAAACGCAGACGCAATTCATCCCTATCATCCTCATACGATCACGCTATCACGAGATCTCGCTAACTGATATCAGACGCATTTGCATCGTCCCGAAGTCTCCAGCATCGCCGAGAGAAACACCAAATCTCAAATGGTCCTAAGACGGAGCTCATAATCTGGTCATCTATGCGAAGGAATGATGATGTCGACGAACCGACGCTTTATGACGGCATCTTCCTCGCCATCAACAAATTTCATACCAAATCCGATTCAGATCAACCGGTGGAGCCGATGAATGAGAACCACCAAGGCACCATCACATGAACTCAAGTAGATCGGGAATACGTTTGAGTCGCAAAGAAAATATTTCATATCTCGCCTAATAAACATATAAAATAAGTATTTTAATTTTATCTTCAAAAAAATAAAGAGAGAAGTATAAAACCAAATCTTGATTATATTTTTTACATGTTCTCGAGGGTCCGTTTGACAACCCGTCAACTCGCGAATATTCATGGATGCTCAACCCGACACCACCATCGAGTCCCTTCTCCAAGACTCCTGGTTTAATCTGCAACGGCAGTCTCCTTTGTACGGAGCTCTACCAAAATACAACATGTCCCAATAACATGGCAACCTTGTCCCAATACTTCACACCAACCACACCGGTCCACATATCGGGATAAAATGAGTAAAAATGGCCACTTGGGTCCATACATCACTACTCACAAAATATATCCAATCAATTATATATATTGGCATGGTTTAAGTGCTAATAAATCTGCAATAATTCAAACATATATTAAACCCACAGATGCAACAAACTGAATACGCTGGAAGTCATAGTTAAATGGGTCATTTCTCATATTCGGTTTAAGGAAACATGTAAAAATAAGTATTTTAATTGGATCTTCAAAAAATAAAGAGAGAAGTATAAACCAAATTGGATTATATTTTTTTACATGTCTATGGGATTCAAATAAGGTTTTCTTCTAGTAGATCTTTTTAAGAAATATCTTTTATTATATTTCTTATATGGTTTATATTTCTTTTTTTTTTTTTTGTTTTTCTTCAATTCCATATGTTTGTGGTGTAAATATATTTTTACAAAAAATCAGATGACTCTTCTTAATGGGTTTGTCTTATGATTCCCATAATGCCCCTTGTGTACTTTCTCCTAAAAAAAGGTTTCTAAATATTCAGTATACAGTTTCGTGGTCCTGCTTCAGGGGTATTTTTTCTTAGACAGATACTACTTTCTATCGGATATTTCCTCATATCTAGCCAAGCACTATTCCATAATCAGGATCGTGAGATGTTATATTTAGCATTCGCCTAAGGCATGACCTTGGAACTTATAGGCTTTTTCTATTGGGTAGTGGTCTTCCTTTAGGTTTGTAATCTTATGTATCTTCGCTATATGATTGCCTGCCTCGGGTCTATTTTCATAATGCGCTGTGGGTCTAGGTAATTTTCCTCTCCTCTATTGTGTCTTACTTCCATAGGTCAGGTTTCTAGCAAATGGTGTAGGAGAGGTCACAGGACACCCCAAGCCTCCTAGTCCGTTGATAACCCAACTCGCTAGAATATTTCTGATGTCTAAAACCCGACACCACTTCATTGATTCCCTTTCTCCAAGACTAGGATTTAACGAAAATCTGACAGAGAGTCTCCTTTGTACTGTGGAGCTCTACCAAAAAATACAACATGTCCCAATAACATGGCAACTCCGTCCCAACATTTCACACCGACTACACCGCATCCACATACTGATAAAAATGAGTAAAAATAAGTATTTAATTTATCTTTCAAAAAAAGAGAAGCAATTTTATTTTAACGAACTTACATTTGCCGCACGAGATCTCTCGATCAACAAAAGTCCGATCATCATGACCCTTCGTGTGCGTGTATCCGAATGTTTAGGAGACCGGGCTCTACCTCCTTGCATGTCTTTAATTACAAACAATACATACGTTAATTCAATTTGAAAAATCCTCGAGAAATGAAAAATAGGCATAATCAACACACCACAAAGTAATAAACATGGTGAGTATAAATTATAACAATACCAATGTTCGTTCAGGCTCACGCATGTAAATGAGATCCACAAGTGTGTGTAGACATGCCACTACCCTCTCCAGCTCACTCTGAGCGACGATTGCCGCTCTGTTTCTCACACCTCTTCCATAATCGATCTTCCCATCTTCTCCCCACCAAAACATGATCCGACACTCACCTCGCTTCTTTCTTCTTCAACCATTTACTCACCGCACATCTGTCTTTATACCGACCGGCGCATGTTTGTAGAACACCCTGACCGCCCTTCCTTGACTCAGGTCCACCATAAACTTTCTCGCAATTATAATTTAAACATATTTCATCGCTGAACAAAAGAATAAATAAAAGATGTGTAAAAATGTTAAGTAGTAATATATACCTTAAATTCTCTCCAAATCATCAACTGGTCTCTATCTGTCAGTGACTTCCAATTATGTCCATGAGGTTTAAAGGACTTCCTGAAAATTGTCTTCAGAACCCTAGAAATTGAACTAGACGGCTCTAACTTCGTCATGTAACCTAAAATTTCATAGCAAGTAAGAAATAAATTAAGAAATGGATAACCATTAGTTAAGCTCGGAGACCTACGAATTATCAATCATTTGATCAAACTGAGCAATAGGAGAGTCTGCCTGTAGGGTGCCTGAGGAAGACTCTTAACATCTCCATCCTCTCCCTCCTCTCCTCCTCCCACGTCTCGATCATTCATCATCACAATCTCAAACTATGATGCGGATCACCGCTGGATGCTAACGCTATGTACATTCACAACCTCCTCTGTCTCACGGGGTCTTCATCCACCCCGACCTCTACCAGATCGGCATACCGAGGCCTACATCTACTAGAACTGGTACGACTCGGCAACGTGTCGCCTACCTCAGCCCACGTGCCATGCATCCGTTAAAATAATAAACAAATACATTATTGATTAGTAAGCATCAAGTAAAATACATAAGGCAAATGAAAAATAAACAAACATGATTAACGCATTGAAATAACTAAAACTCACTAACTACTCATTCTCATCGAATCATCTAAACTGGCCCGACTTCTTCACAGATGTAGTAACATCATTTTCAAACCTCATCACTCGCTTCTTCCTCATGATCAATTAAATGTTCATCAACATCTACATCCCCACTTGTATCCATCCTCAAGATGCAACTAAAAGGACGCCTTCGCCCCCACTACGCCTTCGATTATAACATCATTCTCATCATTTTGAAATGCCGGTTCTATGACATCGTGATTGTGATGCTGTGGATGTCAATTTGAGCCCTAGCTTTGACCTTGCACTTTCCCAATCCTTCTAGGACCTGGTCCGACCTCGATATTCACACAATAAACCCGTGATGCTTCAGATCGCTAAGACAAAAGGTTCATACTTGTTGAATCATTTTTTATCGTACATCGACAAGTTTATATCGAGGATGGACAACTATACCGACATGTGGTGTTGGGTCGAACTATCTACATTTGAATAACATGCTTTAACCTGAGAGGGCTTCAAATTCTAACTCGATCACTTCCACTTCGCAGTCCCGTAATAGTCGATTCGGTTTCATTGTATACGGATCCTTTAATGCATACTCCCGTATTGTTCAAGGTTCCCAGAATCCCATACGATTCAAGCAGGTGAAATTTAAACCATTCACACAAGAATCGTTGTAAGTTCTAACTCCTCTTAGGACCTCGTGCTATAGTTCAAGATAATGATTGAAATTTTATTTCAGACGACATGAACTCAGAACGGAATCAATGTATTGTTGAGATTACAATTATAAATTTGTATCGTAACATTACAATTGTTTTGTGATTTTCATGTTTAGTAAACATAATGTGCATTTTTCAACCATGATGGAAATTCTGTCTGGCCATGGCATCGATACCTTCATTCAAGTTTGGAAACTGCTTACGTTTCAACGGCACACTAAAATTAGAAATGAAATAGAGAAAATGGATACATTGAGAGAAAATAGTAAATTAACACATGCTAAATAGATCTCATTTGACTTTTAGCAACTACTTACTCTATGAATGGTTGAACTCTCCGACAATTCACAGATATAGACGAAATATAATATATTCATCAGTTCTGCTAGATACAGCTTCCTTCTAAGACCGATTACTTTACTCTGAGGCTTGAAAATTTTCAAACATATCATCATCCACAATGTCAAGATAAACCCTATTCGCTTTTCCTTAAGTGGAAGAGTCGATCTCCTTCTTTGAAATAGAATGATGCTAATTTGGCAAATTTCATCCATAATATACCAAATTGATATAACCTCTACCTGAGCCTTATTCATGATTTTATGCTTTATTTTCCTTAAGTATCTACAAGAAGATTATTGAATATTACAAGTCATGTATGTGTATATATATATATATATATATATATATAGGAAAAGAATTGGTTGAGTGAATTAATATTACCTTTATGGAGGATACATCCAACGATAATGGACTGGACCAGCAATCCTAGCTTCGTAAGCTAAGTGCACTGGAAGATGTTCCATTGAGTCAAAAAACTTGAGGGAAGATCTTCTCAAGATCGCATAAGATAACAGAATTTGTTCATCCGCATTCCTCAACTCTCATCACCAAAGAAGAAGAAGCCGCTGCTTGAAGAATAAAGAAATCTCGCTATCGGCTCCCATATTCTATTCGCGTGAATTCTCAAGAGCAATTGTAACAACCTCGCATGAATACATGACAATCATGACTCTTCATGCCAAACATTTTAAGTTTGTTCGTATCCACACATCTCCCCGCATTAGAAGCATAACCATCTGAAATCTCGCTTTACCCACTCCAACACATCCTTCTTGTGATTTATTTAGCAAATGACACATCAGGTATTTATCGGTGACAAGGAGCCAGGCAAATCGAGGACGACGACAATATTTATTCAACTCATCTCGACTTGTATGTGTCCTTAGTTTTCCATGGAATGTTAAACACTCGTATTGAAAATATTGTCAAACACATTCTTCGAGATATGCATAACATCAAGATCAGGTTCGAGCAAGTGTTCACGCCGCAGGCAAACTCTTAAAATACTTATCTTATTCCACCCACAAGTCTTAGATATAGCCGCATCTACAACCTCGCATCAACATCTATCACCTTCCTCAACCGTTATTCAAATCTCGCAGAATTTCATCCCCATCTAACCCCGGAATCATTTAGCAACCTTCTATTCTTAATGAAGTTCCTCGTGTTACGCCGATATCGCGGGATGATTCATGGGCAAAACTTCCGACGGGTTGTCGACCACGACTGCTTCCTCGCTCTAATTAATCTAAAGCATCGAGTCTTCCATACAATGCGAACATGCTAACATACCGCCAGCATCTACAATGCATCATAGAATACGCCGGAAAGTCATTTATCCACATACGAGGCAGCGCATCTGAAAATTTTGCCGTTTGGAAATATCATAAGCTCAACCCCAACACCTACGACTTTTCAACTCCGCTTATCACTAATACGCAAGAAACATCTATCTTCCCTTTGGATCAGAGGCCCCAAGACTAACACAGCTTAAAACATAAATTCCTCCTTCATACATAAGTCTCGAGGCAAGTTATAATGACGTCACCACCACAGCCACAAAGAATATCAGCCGGCCCAGACACCAAACTAGCTGAAAACCATCAGCAAATAAACCCACCCTTAACATTTCAAACTTCGTATGAAAAATCGTAGAAACACCCATCAAATGTTTCCATGTGTGCATCGGCTGGGTACACATCTTACCGTCCTCCATATGATGCTCCTCAATGCCACCTCATTTCATTAGCCGTCATGGCTCAGATGCATACACCCGCAACTCCAGTGTTACTGAAAATAGTGCATCTTCTTATACTCGCACCTCAACTTCCGATATACAATCTATTTCCGTAACCCCTAACCTTTGCTTGTACCCGAGCATGCCCACATTTTTTACAACTGTTAAAGTCACTGTCATCACCCCAGTATATCATACAGTTGTTCACACAGCAATGAATGACCTGTACGGGTAATCCCAACCCTCTAACTAACTTCTTCTCGTGGCCGTAGGAAATCCAATGGCATCGATTATTCAGGCAACAGCTTCGAATGAAATTAGACATATCATCAAACCATGCCCGCGAACACTGTCTCGCACTTTATTTCTAACATCCTCACGGCCGCAGCATAGTCGAGTATGCTTGTAATTTCATACGTGTTTGTCTCCAAATTTAATCATGTCATAGAAATTCCTTGCTCCTGGCAGATCGGGTTCCCATCCCAAGAATTCGGGGACTGAAGATCACAAAACCATCTATGGTATGTAGTAGATTCATATTATCTGAGACCATCCGATCGCTCTACTTATCGACACCGCATCGAACTGAACACCTTCCGTGGACTTGCTTCTCACCATGGTATATCCAAACATAGTAATCCCAAGACAAACCATTTCTATACAAATGCACCTTCACAGCCTCAACATTCAAAAACTTTATTCCGACATTTAACTAAAGTTACAGCGACAACTTATACCGCGCTTACACCACACACTCCGGGATGTCTCGAGCGAACGCAACAAATTCATCAACTTTATCCCCATTCATTAGAGAACATTCCATTTTACATTCACCCTCGTACATCCATTCACGATCGCCTTTCCATAACTAGTCACAAAAAAAAATCAATTTAGTAAGCAAACGCGATCAGTTCTCAATTATTTTTATGTTCATTAACCATTTATCAGGGTTTCGATAGTTATTTTTACGCTGCGGTGATATGCAACCTAATACACATCCACTCCATCTCCACCCAGTCCAACACTTCTTTTCTTCAATAGGTTCGTCCTAATCCATTTACAAAAGTTACGTTAAAAAAAGATCACGATTGCATGTTCATTATGTTTATTTCAGCCTCCCGCGTGGTTCTCCACACTAAATAAGATATATAAATAATAATGCATAATCGTTTAATTTAGCAAATCGCATTACTATTTATATATCCTAACGTGCACCAAGAACAAACGAGCAGAGGCACCAAAATGACACACATAATATATGCAATTTAAATTAAATCATGATCATTTAATTAACGCCCTTTCGTGAAATCGTCCATCGATGCAATCCAGTTATATTCAAACTGCTTGTAATATTAATCGGACGGATGTATTCTACTCTGCTTAACTATATGAATCAAAACGACAACTTTAATCGCTTACGATGATGCATTTTCAAATTGTTAAGCAGAGAATGTAGCGATTTCACAGATAATTAAAAAAATTCTTGTGCTTTATATATGCTAAACGATTTCTTCAATTTAATCCTATCACATGTTCTTATATCCATATCATTCATAAATTCATACTATATCATGTAATCAACTCATATATTCCTATAAATTTCATTCAAGTGATTAGTACACTTGGTACTCTAATCTAAATTTCAGAAATATATGGGTACCCAATGCTATTAAATAGCATATGGTCAGATTCTAAACTCAATGAGCTTTCCATAGAGTTCAAGAACACCTATAACAGAGTCCTAACGAAGGAGTTATGCAAGTTGCAATCCCTGAAGAAAATGAGCAACTTGTAGCAGTAGCAGAAGCAGCAGCAGCAACCACTGTTTTTCATCATTTTCGAATCTAATATGAGTTCAACTCTGATCAAGCTATATATGGGTGGATTCTAGACTCAAAGAGCTTTCCATAGAATCTAAGAACACCCAAATCCAAGTTCTAATGAAGGAGTTATGCATGTTTTGAATCATGAAGAAAATCTCAGCACACTGCAGTACTGCAGCAGCAGGGCCACTGATTTTCTTCATTTTCGGATAAGATATGGCCTCACTTTTATCAAGCTATATATGGGTGGATTTAGGACTAAAGGTTTCCGATAGAGTCTAAGAACACCCAAATCCAAGTTCTAATGAAGGAGTTATGCATGTTCAATCATGAAGAAAATCAGCACACTGCAGTACTGCAGCAGCAGGGCCACTGATTTTCTTCATTTTCGGATAGGATATGACCTCACTTTATCAAGCTATATATAATGATTTCTGCACTCAAAGGGCTTTCCATAGGAAACAAGCACCCAAATACAAGTTCTAATGAAGGAGTTATGCATGTTTCAACCAGAAGAAAAATCAGCACACTGCAGTAATTGCAGCAGCAGGGAAAACCACTGAGACCTTTTGTCGAACACTTGCTGAGCAAGCAGAAAAAATGCTAAGAATTGAGTTTAAACCTGAAGATCAGAACAAAAATCGTTCTCAGAACTTTGAAATAAATACAGAAATTAATCAACACGCTAATTCCATAAACCTTACCACAAAAATCAAACAAAACTTCTTTCAAATCCTAAAGCACAATAAAAATCGCTCTTTTTCGTGCCTAATTCCAAAACCGAATTAGGTTTTAAAAGATTTCAGAGAAATCCAAAACACAAAAACAAGGAAGATTATTCTTTTAATTTTTTTCTGGTCTGCAAAATTAATTCCTCAACTATGATTTACTAAAACGTAAATTCACCAAAACTTTTAAACCGATCAAACTAGTACCTAACAAATCCACACACAAATAATAAATCAAACAGACACCATATCATATAGCATGAAACTTACAAACATCCAACTTTTTTTTTTTTGCACAAAATCAAGTCAGAATAAAAGATGGATAGAAAGAATTAAAATAAATTACCTTTTATGAAGATTTAATCCTCCAAAAAGCAATATCATGAATTGTAATGTGATGCCTTAAGGAATTTCCAGAAGGTGTTCTTTGAGTATCTAATCTGACGCTAATATACTTTTAATATAAATATAAATGGAAATTATCGACATTTAATCGACCAAAAATTTGGTTCCGTAATTACTTCGCGTTAAAAATTTTGGGTTTTCATTTTAATCGAATTCATTTTTCATGGTAATTATTAGGTCATGACTATGTCGTAATTTACTTAATTCCTCACGACTACGTATTCTCAATTTCTGACCAAAATTATTTGGTCGGTAAATATGGTCGGGTCTTTGGTCGTGAAATTTTTCTTTGACCAAACCCCTGTCTCTAAATGGTCGTGATTTGTCAGGTAGCACCACTACCTCAATCTTTTAGGTCTGCAATTTGGCCTAACTGCTATTTTTAGTAGTGACGCAGCGATAGATAGGAGTTACGCCAAAGTTAATGCAGAACACGCGAAGCACTAATGCGAACGCAGCATTTATGTTAATAAAAAGTTATACGAATACGTATAGATATAATAATGCATTATGTATAAGCTTCGTGATAAATAATTGACGGCTGGTCGGTCTACGCGCATGCTCCCACTAAGCGCAAAGTTTCAAGACGTAAACAGTTCAATCCAGAAAGACAAAGTTGTACACAAGGATGTGAGGACATGACATCCCACATCAGCCAGAAAGGTGCCAACTCGCAGATAGGTGCTCACCGCACCGCCCGCGATCTCGACATTTTGTATTAGAAAAAATGTACATGTATAAGTAAATGAGACTCAAAGATATTGCATAGATTTACTGACACCACTCCTGGTGAGTAGTTCTTTTGTAAATGAAACATTTTGTTATTACGAAATTGCTCAGGATAACCACGCAGACAAGCCAAATTCTAAAGAAGAACAGTCAACGAAGCCCCGCATATACCGCGCCGGACGTCGGATCCTCCATTCGGGTCGGATCGGGAAAGGGGGCGTGACAGTTGTAACTTTTTTTTTGATTGATAGGTGGAGTTGTGAAATTAAATTCAAAACTCCAACAATTCAATTAATGAAATTTGAGTATTTTTTTTGGGCATCTATTCACTTGTAACTACACTATAATTAAAATGTTTAGTTTTCAAAAAAATAAAAAAAACATAAGCATCCATTAGGCTCCATTTAGAAATTGGAATTCGCGAACCAAACTAGGGGTGTCAAACGTGTTGGGTTGGGTTAAACGGTTACGGGTTAAACGGGTGACGGGTGAAAAACATGTAAACTCGAACACGACCCGTTTATTAAACGTGTTAAACGGGTTGACCCGTTTATCACCCAAACCCGTTTAGGTCTCACCCAAACCCGTTTAATCAGCGGTTAATCGTGTCGGTTAATCGTGTCGCGTTGAATTTGACAGCTCAGTCGCCACTCATTGGTAAACGGCAAAGAAATAGTGTTAAACTGCAATCCAAGTTATAAACGGTTAGCATGTTCACCCGAACACAACCGCTTATTAAACGTATAAACGCTTCAACTTCATTATCACCTGCCAACCCGCTTAGGTTCACCCAAACCCGTTTAATCAACGGTTAATCGTAACGTGTCACTCTTGACTCTTAAACCAAAACATAGACATCCTTTAGGCTCCGATTGGAAATTGCAATCCGGAAAGCATTAGAAAAAGAAAAATAATAATAAATAAAATGATTTTCTCATCTTTAGTTTCACAATAAAAAATATAAAAGAAAATCAAATATAATCAAAATTTATCAAAATTTTACATATTTTAAATTTTTTTAATTCTTATATAATAAAGAGAAACACATAAAATGAGTTTGAATAGACATATATAATTAATTTATTAAGTTTAAAACTATATTTTATTTTTCTTAAAATTTTCCTTCATTCCAATTTCCTTTCTATTTTATCTCTTTAGTACTTTTTGGGTTCTAAACCAACCCTTATAGTTGTGATCAGGAAATGATCCAATTGGTAGTCATCTCTTGTAGTTGAGGTCAAAATGCCATATACTCCATTAACTATGCATCACTTTTTGTAGGGGCCAAAAAGAAATTGCAACTACAATTGATAGGAGATGTCAAAATAATTCATATCTAAAAATAAACTTATCTTCAAAATAATCATCCAACCAGTATTTTTGAATCAAACTAGACATTCATGTGATTTGAAAACCGTATTCGCCAATTATAGTGTTAAAAATTAACCTTAAAAACATATTTACCAATTGTAGTTTTAAAAATTAACCTTTAAACTGTTGTAAGTAAATGCAGTTTTCCAAAACATATGGATACCTAGTTGGACTCAAAAAAACTAATTTGATGATTATTTTAAAAAGATATTTATTTATACATTTTTTTAGATTTGAATTATTTTGACATTAAACTCAATTTATAGTCATGCCCCCAATCGTCACACTTGTTGCGTTCCATTTTTTGTACATATATATCAGTTGCACTTGACATTTCTTGACTAGGTCAACAGTCCAATTAAAAGTTTACTTCATAGGAGTGCTAGTACTTTGTTCTTAATTATTTTACATATTTATATGAAAACAAAATTACCAATTTAAATATACTAACATCAGTCAATAAAACCTGACTTAGTGGTTAAAGGCAGAGACAGGGTTGCTTAGGCCAGGGTGGGCACGTGGCCCCCCTCAAAAATTTTTATTTATTTTTAGTAAAGTATATATATTATATACTTGTATAATATATTATTTGTGCCCACCTAAAACTTAAGATAAAAATATTATGTCCACATTATTTACCAAAAAGAATTAAAAAATTAAACCCATTTAAAAATAAAATAAAATTTGAGTCCACTATTATCTATTCGAACTTATTAAAAAATCAAATATTTGACCTATCATAATCCACACAAACCTATTAAAAAAAACAAAACTTTTAGCCCAATATTAAAAACAAAATTTTTGGCTCAACATTAAAATAAAACTTTTGGCCCACTTAAGTAAAAAAATATCTTATCTTATCTTTTTTATTTTATTTTTTCTCTCTATCTTACCCACTCCAAGCCAGCTGCTCCCTTCCCAGTCACACGAAAAAGAGAATAAACATAAGCTTTGCTCAACAACACAGACAAAAGGAGAAGCTCAGTTATTGAGCTTTTTGTCTTTGCTTGCATCGACATAGGACCACCACCATCGACAAAAACTCGAGTAATAGTCTTTTTTTCTATCTCTCTCTTAACACAACACACTTCCGCACCGTCGCAGACACCACTAAGACAGCACACAACATAAATTAATTCTTTATTTTTAAAATTTTTGAATTAATTAATAGTCTTGATAATTTTTTTATTTTTTTGTGCATTTTAATTTTTAACCCTAATTTATATTTTGTGCATTTTGCCATTATTTAATTTTTTTAAATGTATTTTTCCCTAATTTATTTTTTTGTACATTTTGCCCTAATTATTTTGTTGATTTGTTATTGTCCGGATTAGTGATTGGGGATGCCTTGAAGACCTTGAGTTGCGGTTATTGAGTTGACCTATTTTTTGGTAACTCTAACCAACTATTTTAATATTTTGAATGGATATTGCCTCGGATTTATTAAAATTATGAAGTGGATACTTTTATGCATTTGTACAGTCGTACTTGTATTTGCTTCCTAATGCAATATATTCTTTAGAATGGTAGCAATAAAATTTACAAAATAATTTGTTTAATTAATTGTAAAAGTTGATGTAGAAATCTATTTTCTTCAATAATTTTTTGAAACAGTCATGGAGAAGTATTTCAAGAGAAAATTAGTCGGAAGCACACCTCCTCCAAACAAAGGTGGTGATTCTTCAAAGAAAAGTCATGTAGATATTAATTTGTCCGATCTTCCATCAGATCCCGGACTACGGCCTAGGATTATGGATTATAATCCTAATGATCGAGACCAAATTCATAGAGCTTATCTACAACAAAGTCCTTGTCAACCATGTGACCATAATTTTCCATAAAAAGAATTTGGTGTTAAACTACGACTGTTTAACAAAGTTTGGTTTTCTCTATTTGGTAACTGGCTTGAGTATAGGTAAAGGAAGATGCAAGATTTGCTTAGTCACATCTTTAAATCGATATTACGGGAGAATAATCTGGCGAAACATTTGTTACCTCAGCTTTTCAAATTGGAAGAGAATAGAGAAGTTCCAAAATGCATGTTGGAGGCGTGAATAGTACCTACAACCAAGCTCGAGAAAATGTCGCATTTATTAAATTCAAAGCAAAGTACGTTTATTTTCTTCTAAACAATCGGGATAAAGTTCTGCTTAGTACAGACCTGATGAATGCATCCATTGAACCGGGTTAAGGTTTGAAGTTTGGTTAAGGTTTGAGATTTCCTTCTTCTATTTTGTGTTTGTTGGTGTTGTGATTTTGTTTGGATCCTCAATGGAAGAGTTTGGTGTGAAAAATGTGTAAAGAAACATGTAGGTATTTAGTGATTTGCTGTCAAATTTTCTAAACTCTCGTTTTTTGTTTCTAGGGCCATATCTTGGCCTAGAGACCTCCAAATGGAATGATTCTAATTGGAGGAGAATCATAAGACCCGTAGCTTTAAATATTCAGAAGACCACCTGTCAAATTATGGTACTCTGAGCCCTGAATTTGGAATTCAATTCCAGTTCTCGGTTTTGACTGGCAACTAGACCAACCTTAAGTGTTTGAGTCATATCTTGCGCTAGGTTGATCCAAATTGAGTGATTCGAATTTCTGGGTAAACTAGACTTCTTTTAGAATAACTTCCATGAAGGAAGTATATTAATATTTAGACCCCATTGTACCCAAAAATTCATCAAAGTGGAGCTCTGTTTTCTGTCAATTAAGGTTCTTCCAGACCAGCCTTGAGTGTTTGAGTCATATCTTTGGTTAGGTTGATCCCAATGCAATGATTCAGATTTCTGTGTAATCTAGACTTCTGGGAGAACAACTTTCATGAAGAAAGTATTTCAAAATTGTGTTGGGAGTGTCCTTTGATAAGGACCATTTTGTGTAAAATGGATATGATAGAATTATAGGAAAGTTGGTCAAGCCAAAATTTCTCCAAAACTAGCCAGACAAATCATAATGTAAGACCCGAGAAATTTCACTGAGTAAGGGCAAAATCGCACTCGACATAAAATTGTAATTTCGTTAAAAATCAGAATTAATTTTTAGATCTCGATGATGAAACGATTGTACCAAGTGGATCCGCCCGAAATCTAGTTAGTACGCAAAATTTCGTAATTTTCGAGACTGAGTCGGCATCGCTGAGGCATTGGGCAAGCCGTGCCGCAACGCATTTTCTGATGCACGAAGTCACATATAACACGTACTCATGTGCCATGCTGGTATGAGCAGAGAAATGATTTAAAACTGACTACGGCGCAGTGCCGAACATCAAATCCGTAAAGTTATGGACATAATTGCATTATAGAATTTGACTTTAAGTCACTAAAGGCCAAATTAGCAAATAGTCTTCATCTCCTTCAAAAAGGCCAAACAAAAACGTGGAAAAAGAATTGGGGATCCAGTAGCTAGCCGATTGAGAGTTTTTGCAGAGCGCTAGCTCTCTCTAGAAACGGAGATCCGACCGCGTTGTGCTTCGACAAGAAGGAGAAATGTTCTACGTGATCAAGCCACGCGATTCCGGATCGGAGTTTCTTCAAACTCCTTGAGTGTAGGATTTTCTCCCTACTTGAGTTTTTACTCCCATTTAAATGCTTTACTAATGCTTTCTTGGCTGAATTGCGCCATGAAAAATATTGACGGCCCCAAAACTCGGGACCGAATTAATGTAAAAATTTTGAAATAAATGGAGAGCCCGTGGCTGCTCCATGACTGAAATGGTAACATGGGTTGTTTCTGGGTGTTAATCATGTGTTGATTGGATTCGAGGCCTAAGGGCCGTGAAATGCGTTCCATTATGAACCGATGTTTATTAGAGTGTTGGAACAAAGATACCCTAGTAGGTTTTAATGCTCCTAGGAATAAAGGGACTAAAATGTATTTCTTGGGAAAATATGTGTTGATTGGCAATTCAATCGACCACAGGTTCAGATATTAGCCCAAGCGAGCTAATTTTTGATGTTGCTGGAATGGGTAAATACATACCATGTTGTGTGATTTAAAGTTTTATGTCAATATATTCATGTTATATATATTTGCATGTGATTAGACTGTGTTGGAATTGGCATACATGCATTCCATATGCACTGAGACATCCCTGTGACTACAGAGCTAGTGCATGGTACGCTTGTAGGAAATGGTTCGGAGGGTAGTCTAAAATATTAATGATCGGAGGGTAGTCCACAACCAAAATATCAATCGTCGGAGCGGCCCAATTGATATTCATCGGAGGGTAGTCCACAACTAAATAATGTATCAACCGTCGGAGCGGCCCAGTTGATATATATTCATCGGAGGGTAGTCCACAAATAGTCATATATATCAATCGCCTGAGCTCCAATTCGATATATATTCATCGGAGGGCTGCCTATTATTAAACTAATATTCTCATACGAGGCTTTATTAGTGTGAGAGAGCTCTGAGGACTGGATCCGAGTTGGCTCGCGTAGACATTCAAGCGCAGACCGCGACTTCCGCTTGGAATGTGTGTTTAATTTGGAACATCAGACTGCACTTAGTGGTGAGTAGCCCACTTGTAACAGATCTTCCATCGAGCTTTACTCACCCCGTCGTGGGACCCCCTTTTACAGGTGTACAGGGAGCGTATGAGGAGACGGCTCGTCCTAGAGGTCGTAGCGCTAGAAGAAAGCCTAATGTGGCTTCTTGCTGATGTTTACATGTATTAGAACTCCTTAAGTTTAATATATGTATTGTATAAGAGTAGTTTATTAACTCTTGAAACTATTGATAGTTTGGATATGCATATTGAGTAATCAAGGGCCAAGTGGCCATATCGATATATATTTACATAGTTGACCATGGACAAGTTTATGTGTGATGTATCTGGGGCAGAGCCCCCGTACAAAGGAGACTCCTCGCCAATTTTTTGAAGTGGCGCGCTTCAACCCGACTCCACTTGTATTCCGCTGTCGACGCAGAACAACTGACCCCTGCCTTGGGGCGCCGCGCCTGGCATCGCAGCTTAGGTGATACAATTACCCAGGGAGTTCTGCTCACATCCATCACCACTAGGTGGTTTGATGTGGAGTATAGGTATACGAAACCTATGGATTGAGGATTTGGGCCTAGGTCATAGCCGAGTAAGAGCATCACCACTAGGCCCATGTTGAGCCAGGTATGGATTACCTAGAAATCACGGACAAAACTAGACACCACGCACGCCGTTGATGTGTTCAGGTGATTTTGTAAATCATTTGGTGATTGTGTGTATAACATGATTTGTATTGTGTATGGTTTGTGTGCTTAGTGGTTAGCACCTAGGACAACCATGATGTGTTGGGAAGTTTTTAAGAGATTTTTACAGTGTGTAAAAACTGGAACAAAAAGGAAAAAAAAACAAAATAAATTATGAATTTATTTGATTTAGAGGTGAAGAAAGTTAAATAAAATAAATTGTTCTAAATTTATTCGAGTGTCGAAGATGAGAAGAAATTTAAAGTCAAGAAAAAATAAATTTTACTAAATTTATTTGATGAGAATGGGAGAAAAATAATTTTCCACATTTACAAATTGAAAATTGAAGAAAAAGAGAAAATAAATTTTACAAATTTATTTGGTGTAGTATGGAAAAAAAAAATGGTTTTTAGTGATTTTTCCAATTTCTGGAAATAAATGAGAAAAAAAAAAATTTATAATGAAAAAAAAAAATTTTGCTGCATAATCGGTTGTATTGTGAAGAAGAAAAAAAAATTTTGTATTGCAAGCCTTGCAATTGTATTGCAAGAGAGAGTGCTGGAAAAATTGTAGTGAAATTTTTGTATTGCAAGAAGGGTATTGTATTGTGATATAGTGGCCTTGGATGTGCAAGAGAGGAGGATTGTATTGGTGCTGAGGGTATGGAAATTAGCTGCAATACAATTTTTGTATCAGAGAAGAAAGTTCAGAAGGCTAGGATTGTATTGCAATATAACTTGTAGGTTAAAAAAATTGTATTGCAATACACCTTTGGGTATTGTGAACAAAAGGACTTGGGGTTGAGAAGTGTATTGCAATACAATTTTTGTATTGTGACCAATAGTAATCCGTGAACAGTGATTCATGAACAGTAATCCATGAACAGTAATCCATGAACAGTAAACCGTGAATAGTAATCGCGAATGTGAAGAACGTTGACCGGTCAACTGTAGAACAACATTTTCGAAATTTTTTTTTTTTTTTGAAAAATCAAATAAATAAAATTTGATAAAATTTTCGAAAATAAAATTTTCAAAATAAAATTTTCGAAATAAAGTTTTGTTAAAACAATATTTTAAATGCATTCGTGGATTACCTCAGACACAGAATGCAAGTGACAATGTATACACCGATTTATGTGTATGATTAGTGTCTCGGGCGTGGTTGTGCCTGCAGACACCTAGATTGGAAGTAATCTACCAATTGAAATCGTAATCGCAAAGAGTTGCGTAGGGAATTATATACGGTGAAATGCGATAGGAAAAGGGTAAATGCTAAGGTTACGGGTTATGACCTTAGGGATTGGCACGAAATGTTCAGAAAGTTTAGAACCTATCAAAATGAATGAATCTAGTGGTTGAAATTTAGCGCCACTTAGGAAATGAACTGCCGCCCAGGGTTGTCGCTCTATTAGTAAATGGCATCCGCATTGCTAGTTGGGATCAGAAATGAAAATTACACGAATCGCTGCTGCTAGCCTGACCAATGTAGATGGCTAGTGAGGGCGAGGACATAGAGAACGCCCACTGCACCACAGCACGATCAAGGTTTGATCAATGATCTTGCCGAGGTCAGATGGTATTACGAATGCTATAGCACGGGCTAGTATAACATGTAGACAGGAAGATCCTAGTAACCCCCAAAGGTTTAGACGATCATCCTCCGACATGTACAGGGGAAAGGATCGATGGTGGCATCATTGGCCTGGTGCACCAGAAAGTGTTAGAGCTGCGGAGATTACTTCCGACGCGACGTGATTTAGGCTAGCTGTGGTTCTAGCTAGAGAATGAGGCCCAATATGGTGGAATGGCGTGACCTCTGTGAGACCTTAGAGGAGCCACAGATGCAGTTCTCCCCTAGTGACAGGCGAGAATAAGAAATGATAAACAGGTCATGAAAGTCAGAGATCCCTGACTCCCACTCAAAGTGGACCCGAGGATCAGCAACATGTCAGAGTTCAAGGCCATCCCTGGGATGGATCACGACACTACAAGTTATCGATTTCGAAATAGGAGAGTTACCGCTACACACAGACGATACTGGGTGTTGTATTTCGTGGGGGCAAGCACGATATTTGCCTGCACAGCGATACTCAGTCCGTTAGGGATACATGTCATTAGCCAGCCTTTACCCTAGAGGGACGAGGTGAGACCTCGCACTTTGATCTACCGAGTAGCTTGCTAATATGTGGATATTTTTCCGTATGAAAGCACTCGGACTACTCCACACAAGGATATAGACTTTGCATTTGGAAGCCACACCCTAGTATTTCACCCACCTCTATGACCCGCATAGATGGCAACTCCATTGAGCTGTAGAACCTCGAGTCCAAGAAAAGGAGCCACGGATTAAGGGGCTTATTAGATCGAGCACTTCGCCATAAAAGCTTCGCTCTAGTCGTGAAGAAGAAGGGCAAGACCCTTCGACCGGTGCATCAATTTTCATGTGCGCGGAACAGGTTATGATCCGGAATCTGACTCCATTACCGAGGATCGATGATTTATTCGACTGGGGCCGAGAGGAGCGCGAGTCTATTCCAAGATGCACCTTCGCGACCGGTCACGCTGGAAGGTTGGGGAGATGTATATCCCTAAGACAAATGCGCAGGGGATGCGCGTATGCACTACGAGTTTACAAAGTGATGCCCTCATCACGAACGCAAGTAATGCATTCATGATCTCGCATAGGTGTTCAACCTTATCTAGATCGCTTGTCGTAATCTTCGTGGATGACATTTTGATCTACTCCCACCGAGTGGAGCATTAGTATCGCTGAGGATTGTTTTACAAATTAAGAGACCATCACCGACGCTAAGTTCGCAAGTGCGAGTTTTAGCTAATGAGGGAGATTTTTTGACAAGTGGTACACACTGTGGAGGCTACCGACGAAGTGCCGAGGCGTTGATGCGCTGAAAAAGACCGAATGTCAATCTTCGATACATAGTTTCTCGATCGACGTGACACGCATACGAATGGGCTGAAGTTGTCCATTCGAGACGTAGATCGTGAGGGACTCCCACCAACGGGATATGGACTCCATGGTTGACCGACCCCTAATTACAGAGAAATCGAGGATACTGAACACCCTGGATACTGCAAGCTGGTGAGAAAGAGGGAGGATCAGCCTTTCTCCTAGTTCGGGAAGAGGTAGAAGACTTCATTCACGCTAGTTTCGTGGACTAGGCCGTGGATTGAGTACGTGACTGATTGCCCCCAGTGAGACAGGATCCTAAGACTTTGACAACACAGCCCCGTTAGCGGTAGAACAGAGAGAGAGCACCATTCCTCCACACCCTAGTAAGGGTTGGGAGGAACTAGTTTCGCCTGGGTGTTATACAAGCACTTCCAAAGAATACGTATAGCCATAGCCAGTGTGGATCATTGAAGTTAGATAGATCGCAGTCAACTAAGCGTGGTGGAGCTAGGTGGTAGACATATTGGTTGTCATGCTGCTTGATAGATGGATAAGTCGACAACCACTGGATTGCTGCATCAGACTAGTACGCCGGTTGTCATACCCGATAATTTACATTGATTGGGCTTAGAGGTTAAGGCCTTTAGAGAAGCCGTATAGATGTGTTCTTCCTTGTGATGGGAGGTGACAAATAATTTGATGTCGGGATTATGAGTGTGAGATCTTCAAGATTTTGCTCATGGTGGACCCTAGGATTCGGTGTCACAAGAAGGTCACTCTGGTGATGGCATTATTGCAAGGCTTCTCAGGCACTGCATCGCGCCGAGCCTGGGTGTGGGTGCACGCAGATGGTCATTCACCACTCTTGTGATGAGGGTCAGTTTGTCTTTGAGACTACGTCCAAACAAAACTCATAGCTTGAATAAAAAATGTAAGAGGCTCAAGTGTGTCAAGAGTTATGTAATCGAGATGAAAACACATTTTACTGGTTGTCAATGCCAGACCGAGAGTTGAGTGATAGGAGTCAAGCAAGTGGACTCGAGGTTTGATAACCTTCGAAATCAGACGCTATTACTGAAATTCCCCAAGGGCTTGGTAAATGGATGTCATGCATGACATGGACTAGACTGACGGTCCAGTGGATTATCAGTGATTGTAACCTTGGAGAGGTTAGTGTTGTGTAGGGTTACGTGTGTATGGATTACATACGGGTGTAGAGGGCATGTTGCGAACATGTGTCCTGGATCATAAGGGTAGAGGATTAATTGCCCTTAGTGGAATTCGCCTACAAATAAATGGGGCTTATCGCGAGCTGCATTTTAATGGCAACATATTAGGTGGCATGGTATGGGAGGCCATGGAATATCGTTATATCGACCGAGGTGAAGAGAGTTCCATCATTGGTCCCGATCCGATTAATAGAGACACCCAGATAAGGTGAGCTTGATACGATAAATACTTCTCACGCCAGCCTAAGAGCCATGATGATGTACGACGTCGACCCTTAGGGTTCGAAAAGCCAGGGATCACGTTTTTCTTGGAAGGTGACTCCTAAGAGAGGAGCAGAATGCCCTAAGCCCGGGGAGCTTACCGAGGTTTGCGGACCCTTCGAGATACTCGAGAGGACGGCACCGTCAGACGGCTTGGCGCTACCGCCCCAGCATGTCAGGTGTCCGAGAAGTATTTCACGTCTCCATGCTCCTCGGAGATACTCCGGGATCCAAATTTACGGTGGATCGGGGATGTATCGAGGTCGACACCGATCGACTTGCGAGTAACGCAGTGGTGCATTTTGATACTCGTGATCGTTCATGACGCAAGACCGCGAGGCTAGTGAGAGTGCCACACAAGACCGTATGGAGGAGTCAACGTGGGAGCTAAGACATGATGCGGGCCACCTGTATCCCTTCGCTTAGTGGATGAAGGTACGTAGTTTTAGTCAGTTAAGATTTAAATGACTAGTTTCATATGCATGATATAGTGCATTACTTCGTATATGCATGTGTTTGATAAGATTGTTTCAATTCTCGACGAAATCTTTTGGCGAGGAGAATGTGAAGACCCGAGAAATTTCAATTTCCTGAGTAAGGGCAAAATCGTACTTCGATTACAAAATTGTACTTTAAAAACTGTAATTAATTCTTTGTGATCTCGGATGATGAAACGGATTGTACCGTTGAACTGCCTCGCGAAATCTAGTTAGTACGTAAAATTTCGTGAATTTTCTCGGGGAGACATTGAGTCGGCACGCTTTTTCGAGGCATTGCAAGCCGTGCCGCGGAACGATTTTCGATGCAATTAAAGTCATATATAACACGTACTCACGTGCTATAAGGTAAGGAGTAGAGAAATGATGAAAATGGACGGCTATAGAAATACGAACATCAACCGTAAAAGAGGGACATAACGGTGATTAAGGGGACTCGACTTATCACTAGCTCAAATTAAGAATAGTCTTCATCTCCTTCAAAAGTGCCAAACAAAACGTGGGAAAAGAATTGGGATCCAAGAGGCTAGCCGATTGAGAGCTTTTTAGAGAGAGAGTGTGCTTCTCTCTAGAAAATCGGGAGATCCGACCGTCGGCAGGCTTCGGGACAAGAAGGAGAAATGTTCTACGTGGAGCAAGCTACG
Source organism: Tetrastigma voinierianum (assembly GCA_016808115.1). NCBI lineage: Eukaryota > Viridiplantae > Streptophyta > Magnoliopsida > Vitales > Vitaceae > Tetrastigma > Tetrastigma voinierianum. Next base: position 408,871 of record JAEQBH010001056.1, on the reverse strand, counting down.
CTGTGACTTCCGACTGAGTTTTCTCAAACTCCTCGGTAGGATTTTCTCCCTACTTGATTTTTTACTCCCATTAAATGTTTACTAATGTTTCTATTGAACGAGGCCGCGAGGGGTTGTTGACGGTCCAAATCCTGGGACCGAATTAATGTAAAATTTTGAAACCAAATGGAGCAGCCCGTGGCTGCTCCATGACTGAAAATGGTGTAACATGGGTTGTTTTGGGTGTTAATCATGTGTTGATTGGATTTGAGGCCGGAAGTGGCCGTGAAATGCTGCTCTATTATGAACCTGGAGCGTTTTATTGTATGTCGAACAAAGATACCCTTGTGGTTTAACACTCTAGAATAGTGACCGAAATGTATTTTCGGGAAAATATGTGCTTGATTAAGTAATACGAATCGAATTGCTTGTGTTTGTATATTAGCCCAAGTGAGCTAATTTTGATGTTGAATGGGTAAATACATACCATGTTGTGTGATTTAAAGTTTTATGTCAATATATTCATGTTATATATATTTGCATGTGATTAGACTGTGTTGGAATTGGCATACATGCATTCCATATGCACTGAGACATCCTAGGACTATAGGAGTTAGTGCATGGTATCAGTCTAGAGGAAATGGTTCGGAGGGTAGTCTAAAATATTAATGATCGGAGGGTAGTCCGCAAACTAAAATATCAATCGCCTGAGCGCCCAATTGATATTCATCTGGAGCAGAAATTCATAACTATTAAATAATGTGAACAACTGGTCGAGCCACTACTCGATATACATTCATCGGAGGGTAGTCCATTAAATAAATAATATATATTCAACTGGGTCTGAGCGGTCCAATTGATATATATAAGCATTCACTCCGAGGGCTGCCTATTATTAAACTAATATCTCCTACTACGAGGCTTCAGCGAAGGTGAGAGAGCCTGAGGACTCCTGGATCCGAGTCACGCCTGCGTGCATATCTCGCAGACTGCGCATTTGCTTGAATGTGTGTGTTTAATTTTAAACATTGCAATCGCACTTAGGTGGTGAGGGCAGCCCACTTAGGGCGCATTCTCCTACTGAGCTTTAGCTCACTCCCGTCGTGGATCCCCCTTTTACAGTACTGTGAGCGTATGAGTGAGACGGCCATTCTAGAGGTCGAAGCGCCAGGTTAAGAAAGTTTTAATGTGGCTTTGTTGATGTTTACATGTATTAGAACTCCTTAAGTTTAATATATGTATTGTATAAGAGTAGTTTATTAACTCTTGAAACTATTGATATAGTTTGATATGCATATTGAGTATCAAGGAATGGGCCAAGCGGCCATATCGATATATATATCAGATATATCGACTGTTCGGGACAAAGTTTATAAAGGATGTATTTCGGCAGAGCCCCGTACAAAGGAGACTCGCCTAAAATTCTTGAAGTGGCGCTGTGGGAACCCGACCACTTGTATTCCGCGGGGTTGGACGGTAGCCAACCCGACCCCCGGCTCTCAAAGCACACATAACTTGGCCTCGATGTCCAAACTGGATGATTCTAGTCGGGAAGAACCCTGCTCGGGCAGACCTCTAAAAAATACAAGGCAATCGAGAAGCAATTTCACCCTAAGTCCCCCGTTGACTCATGAAGATACGAGTTTTGATTTCTTAACTTGGGTAGGTTCTGTATTTTGGCCATACGTTAAGTTATAAAGATTCAAACGAGATGATTCTAATTTCTATTGAAAATAGACTCATAGAATTACAACTTTTATGGTAGAAGTTTGGGTAAAATATGTTTCGTTTGTTCCTAGAAAATTGTGCAAGTGAAAGTAAAAGATATGTTTATGGGTGGGAAGAACATTTCCAATAATTTGGCCTCTTTGAAAAAATACATTGTTAATGCATGATAGTAATATGACTTGAACATGTTGATATGCATGAAGAAATTATGGTCATAAGAAATGACTTGGAAAATAATATGAATGAGGTTAGACTCAGAACAAGTCTCAAAATCACATAAATTTGCATGTCCCGCTATGACCCATTGTGAATAAATAAGGACTAGTGCTATGACACTCCCGATTGCATACGCATTAATTCCTCGCTTAGTGCTTCACACTTATTCAGTGCCACATTCAATTAGCGCGCTTCACTCGGCCAGTGCGTTACGACACTCATGTTTAGTGTCAAGACTCGAATAGTGCTATGACACACTCCGCTAGCGCTCGACACTTTACTCGCCGATCGTATTTCCACCTGCGGGTACCCACCGCATCGCGTACCGCTATTCATTCTTACTAGTCTATGCAGACAAACATTTATATGAAAAGTACATGGAGAAGGAACAACATGCTAATGAAAATAAGAATTTATGATGCACGCATACTTCGCATTGCATCAGAAAAATTTCTGTACCTTCCGTCTCGAATTATATGATATGTACTCCTACGAGAGAGATGAATATGATGACCTGCAAAGGATACGTACATGTATATATATATATATATATATAATACCTGAAAATGGTTAAATGTAATTACCTGAAATAATATTGCATGCTTATTTATTGTATTTGAGAATAGTTATATGGTTTGCTTTATGTATTTTCCTCTTACTAAGCCATGTTTCTAGCATGGATATTTAATCCATAAGGTCAAGAAGTCGCCGTGACACCCCCGTCTGTCACAATTAACACACCCTGTAGAGTCCCCCTTTCAGAGTCCCTATTCTTTTGTAAGAAGTGCGCTTGTGTAATATATTTTTTGTTATAGTAAAACTTGTATTGATACAACTAATTTTTTTGAGATCAAGCATATGTATGGTGGATTCTTTAAACACTACTATGGTGGTAGTTTTACTTGGTTATATTTTCAGAGTCTCAATTTTTATAATTCAGACTTTTGAAGTATGATTACGCCATATTTTGACTTCATTGAAATTGCTCTCAATTATTTGCCGAAGGTAGGTTTATAGGTCTCATCTTTGTGTGACATCCCCTCACTTGCCATAGTTATGGGGTAGGGGCGTCACAAAACCTTTAAGCAACTGGCTTTATTGTGTCTTTATTGCTTGCAGATGGAGCATGTAACATGTATCCCTTTTCTTGAAAGTTTTGTGCTAGTTTTTTTAAGTCTTTGCTCATGCACTTCTCCACAAGAGGTCAATTAAGAGATACTGATTCATTTTGTAGAACCTTTTGCTTCTCAATGACATTATCTTAAACTGATAAGCAGCTCTATACATATCATTGTGATAGAAACTAGAATTCAATAATTGGTTTTTGTTTATCAGGCACCAAAGCACGATAGTGATGTTGGCATGGAATACCTGAAATATCCCATACCCTACAAGTACATATATTCTTATCCAAATCTACAGTGTGTGTCATCACCAAGGAATAAAATGTTGTTAATATCACCGATTTACTTCGCGATATATCGGACTTTGCCGAGTTATATCCAAGCATTTATCATCCGAATTTAGGCTTATATCGCCACCTCCACTTGTTCTCCTTTGTTTTAAATCCTAAAATAAATTATTTTTGTCACTATGGGTTTCAACCTCGCTTCAAAAGTTTAGAGGTGATGCACCCTCTTCCAATTCAAGCTACCAAATTGTCTAATTATTATATAAGTTGCAAACATTTTTTATATTCTCTTATTATTTATGAATATTTTTACTATTTTAGATTATTTTTTTTTTAACATTATCGCTTAATTTTTTTTTCTTTTCATAAAATCCCTTTACCTTTTCAAAAATTTCAATTTTAAAATTCAATAAATTTTACAATATTTTTTTAAATAAAAATGACTTGATAAGAAAATAAATAAATAAAATCTCATTTAAAAAATTTAATATTATGACATACAATATTGAATCTTCTCATTTATCTACCTAATATTTATAATATTGAATAACGAAACAAATAAATAATATATCTTTAACGTTAATATCTTAATAATATATTAAATATTACACATTTAATTTCTAATAGTTATTAAATCATTTTAATCTACCTTAATAAGATATAAATCATTTCTCATTATCTATAGTAAATAATTTAAGTAAATGTATAAATTAAGATAAAAACTCATATTAATTCTAAGAATAATATTAAATTACATATTAAATTTAATAATTAGTAAAACATTATCTCAATTGAACTGGAGTATTTTTAATGAAAGTACTTTAATTTAAAAAATTTTTAATATATACCTTAATCGAACTATATTTTTGTAAAAATATCCACTGATATTTCCGATATATCCGTAAAATCCAATTACTCGATATATCCAAGCATCGATATTTTGATCCTTGGTCATCACCTTCTTGAATCTCATAGCCTGTATCTCCATTAAATAACACTTGACAACCCACTGCTATCCCTTTGTTGATCTGAAAATTTTCATTACATGTAGGACTAAAAGAATTGATCCACTTTTCACATAATGTACCTTTCATTCCTAACATATTCATAGTTTTCTTCCTTATAAACTCAAACATTGTCCTAATTGGCATATATCTAGCCTATAGGATTCAAGCATTGAAGCTTTTCGCCATATTATTATTATCCACGACCCATGGTTTATATCTACCACTAAAGTAGGCTTTTACCCATGTGTGTGGTGGGTAGTTCTTCAAATCCATTGCAACATTTGAACTCACCTCTCCAAGTTGCCTCATGTTGTCAACAAATTCTTCTTCAATGGTAGACCAAGTTGCCTTCCAAAATTGCCCCTTCATCTCTCCTCCCCTATGTCTCTTAGACCAATTTGTAAATATATGGCGTGCACACCATCTATGCTTAGCCTCAGAACATACATCAATGACAACATTAACTAAACCTTGCATTAAAATGCAACAAAAAATAAAAAAACATATAAATAACTCAAATCCTTCATACATAAAGATAAATAAATGAAAATAGTGGGTAGTATCATACTTTTTGCGTATCTGATATGAAAGTAAATTGGTTCCCATCTCCTAATTCCAGCTCTCCTGTTAGTAATGTTAGAAACCAAACCTAGTTCAATTTTGTTTCACTTTTCACACAAGCCCATGCTATAGGAAAATTTTGTTCATTCTCACCTCTTCTTAAAGCAACCAAAAGTTCACCCTTGAACTTAGTCTTCAAAAAACATCTATCCAGGCCGATAATAGGCCTACAACCCACCTTCCATTCTTTTTTACAAGCATTCAAACAAACAAAGATTCTCTTAAAGATTCTCCTCCCCTCTTTTAGATCATCTCCAAATATCTCCACGTTCACCGTAGAGCCTGGATTGCTTCTCAATAACTCATTAGCATAAGCTTCCAACTTAAAAAATTCAATTGTTAAAGCCTTAGAATAGGCATCCAACACCATCCTCCTTGCTCGCTTGCACTTGGAGTATCCAACATTCACCCTTAATTCTTCATCAACATCCTTTTTCATGTCTTTAATTTTGTAGGCATGATTTTCAAGAATTATGGTTTTGTAATGTTAGGCTAGGAGAGCAGCTGAAACCCTAGGATTAGTGACAGTTCTGTAACAGTTATGGTCTGGAACAAAACTTTTTACAACTAGTCCAAAGTTATTGTTGTCTTTTGACACTAATAAGACAAAAGGGCATTGATCTTCACACTTTACCCTTATTCTATTTATTTCATTTTTCACACACTTCAGAGCCACTCCCCTAGAAATACAATACTTTGTGATAGTTTTCCTAAATTCAGTTGCAGTTGGAAATGTCATTCCTAAGCTAAAGTAAGGTCTTTGGTCTTCTACATTGAAAAGAGCTGGATGTGTTCTTTCAACATGGACTTATTCATCATCAAACTTCATAATGGTGTCATCAATGGCACCTTCATTTCTTTCTTCAGAGTCTTCACTGTCTGCACTCTCTCTCTAACTAGCATCATCAGCCTCAGACTTATTACTTTCAATGCCTTCCTTTTCCATAAAGGCATGATAAAACACTTCATATTCTTTTGCAACTTCATTAACATCAGGAAATTGGGCATCATTTTCAGTTGGCCTTGATTCAGTTATGGGAGGATCTATGTCATAACTAATAGCCAATATATCTTGTGCAAAGGCAGGAGCATCAATCTCATGGTTTGCAAAAAATTCTACTACATTTGTGTCTGAATTTATCTTACTTAGCACCTTTCTTATCCCATTATCATCCTGAACTAAGAAAAGACCTTCATTCATCTCCATTCCAGGTTCTAAGATATAAGTGTGCTCTACATTCTTATGACCCAACTGTGATTTGTAGACATCTTTAACACTGATAATGGATAGAAAATCTACATCAAAGTCCTCAACAATGTGTACATCTCCTCCAACATAATTTAATAGAGGATCCATAATCCATCTACCACCATCATGCAAATAAACATCTACATGCCCTTCCATGCAGCCATTTAAAACAAAACACTCAATAAACAATAAACAATAAACAATAAACGTTAAGGACAATATTAGACTCAAATTTTTATGCCAAGTTAGACATATACCAAATATCATGGGCAGCGGTGTACTTTATGCATATTCTTTCCTTTGGGATACTTGGTTTAAAAATGTTTTTTCAAATAAAAAAAAAAATCTTTAGTAACATTTAGAAGGTATTTTGCCGGTGCAGGTAACCCATGAGAGTAAATTACAGCAAATCGAAGAACCGAAAGAAGAAGTGGGAAAGGAGCTAAAAGCCAGTGCTGGTAAATCTCCAAAACTGCTGAAGTTGATTGATTCCATCCAACTACTGGGAGTGGCATACCACTTTGAGAGGGAGATTGAAGAAGCATTGAAGGACATGCATGAAACATATAGTCAGCTGGTTGATGATAATGAGGATCTCATAACTTCCTCTCTCCGGTTCCGACTACTAAGACAAGAAGGTTACCCCTTTCCATCTGGTAATTAAAAGCTCCTATATATATAATTTTACATATATTTAAATTTTTTAGTCTCTAAAAGCAAATAAAATGAGTTTGAACACACACATGTAAATAATTTATTTAGGCTTTGTTTGGAATCCAGAAAGTATTAGGGAAAACAAAAAATATTAAAGAAAATGATTTTTTTATGAAAAATAAAAAAATCAAATATAATCAAAATTCCTTAAAATTTTAAATATTTGTAAACTTTTTAGTCCTTATACAAAGAGAAACAGATAATATGAGTTTGACTAAATATATAAAATTAATTTATTAACCTTTTTTTTCTTCAATTATTATTTTTTATTTTCCTGTTTATTTTCATTACTTAGTATTTTCCAGTCCCAAATGGAATCGTTTAAATCTATTTTTTATTTATTTATTTTCCTCTAAATTTTTTTCTTTCATTTTTCCTCTCTATTTTCTCTATTTTTTTTCCTTAATACTTTTCTGTTCCAAAAAAGAGCCTAATTGATTTAATGATTGACTTTGCTGGTGAAATATATAGATGTATTCAAAAAGTTCAAAGACGAGGAAAGCAACTTCAAGGAATCATTGATTGGTGACTCACTAGGTATGCTAGCTTTATATGAAGCTTCACATTTGATGGTTGATGGAGAAGAAATACTAGAGGAAGCCCTGGCTTTCACCACCACTCATCTTCAGTTCATGTCAACTGATCCGAATAATCCTCTGGCTAAACAAGTTATTCATGCCCTGAAGCGGCCGATTCGCAAGGCCTTGACAAGGGTGGAGGCAAGGTACTACATTTCCATCTACCAACAAGATGATTCATCATGTAATAACTCTTTACTCAAGCTTGCATAGTTGGACTTCAACCTGTTGTAGTCACTCCATAGGAAAGAGCTGAGTGAGATTAGCAGGTAAGTTCTTTAAGAAACAAACTAGATATATGCAAAAAAACCCTATATATTTTGGCAACGTTATTGACTCTCATCATTGTCTACTGAAATATGTTTCAGGTGGTGGAAAGATTTAGACTTTGCGACAAAGCTACCTTTTGCACGAAATAGACTAGTGGAGAACTACTTTTGGGGATTGGGATCGTACTTTGAGCCCCAGTACTTCCCTGGTCTAAGGTTCTTAGGGAAAATTATGTCTACATTAACAATTGCAGATGATATTTATGACATATGGTACATCTGAAGAACTTGAACTCCTTACAGAAGCGATTGAAAGGTTAATTAATTAGATACTTGGACTTCAGTTTCATTGACGTAATTTCTAAACTTCTTGTATAGATTAAATAAAGTTTCAAAGATATATTAATGTAACGTTAAGAAGCTTGATATTTATATTAAATCAAAATCCTATAAATTTGAGTTTTTAGGAGAGTTAATCGTTTAATATGGTATTAGAGTTTGGTTTGATGGAAGGTCTTGCGTTCGAATCATCTCTTTGCAATTTGAATCCCCATTTATTCATTTGAAAGTCCACAAAGGATTGATTATATTTGTTTTGTTTGACTCTTCACGTGCGGATACGGGCCACACGTGAAAGAGATTATAAAAAACATGATATTCATATTAAACCATAATTCAATAAATTTAAGCTTTTAGGACATTTAGTTGGTTGTTTAACATGTAATAATTACTTCACCTTTTCAGGTGGGATGCCAGCTGCAAAGACCAACTACCGGCAAATTATCTGAAGTGGTATGATCGGGCACTCTTGGATGCTTATGGAGAAATGGAAGAAGAGATGGCCAAGAAAGGAAAATTATATCGAGTCCATTGGGTAAAAGAACTGGTTTGACTCCAATCACCCTTCTTCTAGTTCATTCATAATTTTTACATGATTTAAGTATATGTGCATTTGTAACAAATATAGTAGCATGATCTATATTTGGATGATTATCATGTGATCAATAAGACGAAACAAATATTCCAATCCTATTTTGTTGAAGTCAAATGGTTGAAGGAGCGATATGTACCAACATTCGATGAGTATATAAGTAATGCACAAGTAAGCTCTTGTTACTCTGAGCTCATCGCCATATCTCTGGCTGGCATGGGAGATGTAGCGACAGAAGAGGTCTGCAAATGGGTGCTCAGCCATGGCAAGATGATTAGAACTTCAGAAATCATTTGCAGGCTCATGGATGACCTAGTTAGCCACGAGGTAAAGGATTTTTTCTACCCTTAGAAGTACTCAATGGGCTTGTTGCCAATGTTTTCTCAACAAATTTCTAAAAAGTTGTATCTGGTAGATGTTAATAAAAATGATATTCACGTTAAACTCAAATTCTACAAGCTTAAACTTTTAGGAAAGTTGGTCGTTTAATATAGAATCAGAGCTTGGTATGAGAGGAGGTCATGAGTTCAAGACATCTCTTTGCAATTTGAAAATTTGATCCCATCGTAGCTATATAATACGTCACCTGTGGTGGACCCAGCCCAGTTAGCTTCCGCTGGCTGAAAAAGATGATATGGAACAAGAAGACTGTAAATGCATGATATGCGGGTTCAGTTTTAATATGTACCGACAATCGCATTACGCAGCTGGCTCTGTAACGTCCCATCTACGTTGACGAACAAATGCCGTGATGATCCACCTCGTTAGCTATGTATTATTATGAGTCAACGATGATCAATAGCCTGTCATAATATACTCTGCTACCAGCCATGTTGACTGCCATTTGTTAAACTCCCCTCTCTGCTGTTGTGACCATAAGAGTGAGAAAATTTTAGTCACACTGTTCCGTTTCAGCTCACTCATCTTCTGACACCCACCGTGTAATTTGTCAGTGTCATTCTGGCTGTGGAGGGAAGCGATGAGCTTGTGGTCCAGGGGAGGATCTCTACCTGTCTTTATTGGAAACTGTGCGTTTAGTTGGACCGTTTGGTTCAGTTAAATTTTCGTTGTAAATCTGTTTGTTGGAGGATCTTACACAGTTGTTGATTAGATAAAAGGATGTATCCGGTTCAATAAAAACCACAGACTCGCCGTATATTTTTGTTGACCCCAAGTCTGGAAGTGTGACCAGATGATCCAGGCGTGACTCAGACAATTGGACCCTGATGTAGTATGAGTCTGTGTGATGGATCTTAAGTGTGACTGAAGATATGAAGAATATTTGTTGATTTCTGTTTTGTTGCTTATTTAAGCTCAAGTACTGTGAAACTTTATGATAGAGCTTTGACTATGCAGCCTACCATCATGTTAAATTCCCTGCCCTAGTGATTGATGCTGCGTGAATAATCCCTTAGGTGTCAGTTGTGATTTTATCATATAAATGTCAAAACGATTCATGCGAATTTGTTTCATGACTAAGCTTCTTGTGCCATTTTACTACGAATATAATGCGTTATCTTCACGTATAAAATGCGTTGTATCTCGTGATAAGCTTCGATGGGCACTTGTTCTTCAGTCAACCTGTATACACTAAAACTATGATTCAACAACTGTTATACACATTGTTGCTATTGTTCACCTATTATCCTCGTTTGGCAGGAATGACGTTCTGTGTTATATTCCCCTTACCTGCAAAACCTTATTCTTCTGGGATAGGAGTTTCTTATTGTGTTAGGTTTAGCTAATATGTTTATTGTAATAAGAACTATTCTATGCTTTGCTGATGGCGGCTTTAATTCTTGGCACCCTTTGTTTAGTGATATGTTGTTCGTTTGTTCTGTTGACTTATACCAGAACACTATGCTGTTTGTCTTTTTAGTAGCCTGAGGAAAACTGAGTCACCTTCAGTTTATTTGCCTAAGTGACAGGTTTAGTGATTCCCGGTGATAAGTGTATTACGAAAATAAAAGAAGTATCTTTTGGCTGTTACCAGTCCACCATGATTGTGTTATGTTAAATGTGTTTGCCTGCCTTTGTGTGATACTGTGTTTGGGGATCAGTGTAACCTTCTTCCCCAGATGACCTCCTATCCTTCCCCACCACCCCCTGCTTTGCCAGAGAGAAACTTACTGCATACCGTGCTATTCATTCTTCTGCTTACCACCCACCCCCCCACACACTTCCACCGCACTAAGGCCTGGGCATACTGCTCCTCCGTGCACCTTTGCACCACTGTGCTGGCGAAGCCTTTGAGTACTGACACCCCACTTCACCGCCTGTCAGATTTAGTGTGATGTTCTTGTTTCAAAAGCTATTGTTCGCCCACCTTCCCTACCAAGGCACTTTGTTAGTGTTATATTACCTTTTCAGTTACCTTCACTGTTGGTTCTTTGTTGATTGAAGCTCTGTTTGTTCTTATTGTGCTTTCTGGTGACTGGTTTGGGTGTTACTATGCCACTTTGTCTGTTTGAGCTGTGATTGGGAGATGAATGGACGTGTTGCTCTATAACCACAGAAGTGTTCTTTGTTTGCGTATATATGTTTCATTGGTTAACTGTTGTTTAAGTACCACGTCTTGTTATCTGTGTTGGGGATCTTTTTGCTGTATTGGCCCTTGTGATTTGTTCTTAGTTTGATGTGATTTACCATTTGATTGTTTGTTCTTTAGACAGAAATTGTTTCACCTCTTACACACTGACCTGTGTGCTGCAGCTACTGTTTGTTTAAGCTGCAGAAGAATAGAAGCTCGGCTGTAGTAAGAACTTTAACTACTGCAGTTAAGTATTTGTCATTTGTGTGTCTCAGTGATATAACTAAACTGTTGTTCAGTTATACTTTTGTTCTGCATGTGATCATTAGCCACAAATAGTTGGGTTGTTGTCTTCTGCTTTATTACGAAATGTATGTATACCAGCGTGTGGACCTGATATACATGACTTAGTAGATTTGTTTCTGTACTGTGGGTTGATGGTTTTGATGTCCACTTCACGCAATTCTGCACTACCTTTATTGCCCCAACTTTGTAGCTGATTCTTCTTATATTCATCTCTTTGGTTTAATCTTCAAGTGTTTTGGAGTTTTTGCTGTTGATTCTATTTCTGGGTGACCTCCCTAGACTGATAAATTAGATTTATTACCTGTTTGTTCGATGTGTTCACATGTGTACATAGGAGGGGATGGCAGAAAGAAAGAAAGGAAGGAAAGAAAGAAAACTGAAAAAATGTTTGTTATTGTTTATGACAGGGACATAAAGGCATGTTGATTAGGTTGGACGGTGGCCGTGGGCCTCAGGCGAGAAGCCTTGTTCTTCTTGCGATTCTTTTCACCCCAACTTTAGTGTTTTTTATTATTTAATTTTGTCAGATGAAAATTTTTCTATTTTCAATATTTTTTCATAAATTTATTGAATAGTTTAAAATTAAAATCATATAATTTTTTTTTATATTTATAGTTATGAAATTATTTAAAAACTTGTCTAATTGCTTAAAATATTAATTAATTCATATTTCTTTTTAGGGAATTCTGTCACTGTCAAAGGTGCTGGGAAAGAACTATTCAGAGCTTTATTCTTTATGAAAGGTACCCAAAGACATGCAGAATGGAAAGTAGCATGAAAAGTATTTCCCAGAAAAAAACTTTGTGTTCTGTACTTCTGCGCTATTCTTTGAACTTTGTTCTTTGCATATTTACTGAGGCTCTCATGTCTTACCTTTACTTTATTTATGTATTAAGCTTTGTTGACCTGTACCATTGTTGTTTTGTTTTCTTTTTGGTATGGGTTCAGGACTATTCAGGGAATGTCTGAACCTTCTTCAGATGCTACTAATAAACTTTGGTTGGTATCATAGGTTTGCCTAGTTCGCCATCATTCTTTATCATTTATTTTCTTTGGTGGTTTTTTTTATTCTCTTACCTTCCTTCCGCCCGACTTACCCCATTCAATGCTGTGAAACTGCCTTTATTCGCATTGTCGCCTTTTATTTCTTTCATTTATTGTGGTTTTTCTTTGTTCCATGGGACTCTGAGAGATTCTGATGTGTGCCTGGGTGTCCCTATCGGACACGTGCTACAGATTAATTTACTGTTGTTTGTGGTTCTGATATGGAAAGAAGCCAAAGTCTCACTTTACGATGAGTGTCTTTAGCGAGTTTGTTACTGTTCTTCTGATGAAGTGAGAACTTTGAGGCCGGGGATATGAAGTGGATATGCATATGACTCTTGAAGATGTGAGTGTGACATTTACCACCTTAGCTCTGTGAATGTTGTTGTTACCATGGGGATGACCGCATTTGTGTATTCTTGCTGGTTTGTGTTATTTGTTTGTCTGTGTGTGAAGGAACTACTATGTGATTACCTGCTGTTATACGCTACCTTTGATGATTAGTATTTGGATAATTTTGATGTGTGTGTAACTTTATTTCGAGGTTGATTCGACACTACCCAGATAAATTACTACGATCTGCACTATTTTCTTCACGCCCTGTTTGTTCGTTGTATGAATACTTAGCCTTAACCACTGGCGGGACTCACGGTTCAGCCACCTGCATGACTGTTGTATCACTGCCTTCCCCTCAGATGAGTATCTTTGTATACTTTTCTTATATCTGTGCACTACTTCTGTCTTTAACTTTACTGTATGAATAATCTTTATTGTGATAAATTGCTTGCCTCTGCTTTATATACTGACTAGATGATGTTCATGATCTTTTATATATTAACTGATGCATGCTTCTCTTTGCTGCGTGTTAGTTCTGTGATGACTCTTCTTCACACTCTTGCCCTTCTTACTGTTATTATACAGGGTTCATGGAGGCTGCCTTCCATCGTACCCGTGATGATTGAAGGAGAGGACCGTGAATTGGATATGTATGTTGAGATTATCTGTTCTCTTTATGATCTACTAACTTTAGTATTCATTACTAGTCGTTGCCACAGTTGTGTTTAAGTTAACTCAAATTGTTCTTTTGTCTTCTTTGTTGCCTGCAGTTTGCATCTTTGATTTGTGTTAACCATTATTATCTGCATTTCACCTGATATTTCAGACCTCTGTTATTTCTTTACTGTAGGCCTTACTAGCCATTGCTTGCTTAAACTTGTTCCCAGTTTATTTGGCATACTGTTCCTAAAGCTACAGTGTTTAGCAGAAAAGACTGAGTTATGTGATTGAGGGGGATGGGTGTTAGCAGTGATTCTGAATTCTGGACCTGTTCAGAAGACCTTTAAGTTCCATTTGAAAGAAATTACAATAAGAATTACAAAAGGCCTGTTTGCTTGTTCGCTCAAGCTGATGTATGTCATGCTTCTTTGTGTGGTTGGATGGGACCAGTGATTTTTTGCATTTGATCAAGAGCTCTCTGCATCAGTTGATGTATCTTGTGGGTTTGTTCGGGCTTCTTTTAATTTAGTTTCGGTTAAACCTTCATATGTTTGATCTTACTATTTAATAATGCGGCGGTGTCTTTCTTCTCTTAAATCAGTGTATATGTTAATAAACCCAAGATTATAACAATCCTGTTTGGTGGTCCATGTTGACCTTCCGTAACAACATAATGTGTAGCTCACTTCAAAAATACTGTTCATTTCGTTTGTTGTTTTGATATGTGTTCAAATTCTTATTTGAAAAATTTCTTTGTTACGGAGAAGGAACGACTGGTGTACGGACGCATTTACTGTTGCTATCTGATGTCTTGCTGATGTATGAAGGAGGAAGAAAGGAAGAAGGAAGAAAAGAATTCATTTGTTGGTTGGTTTGGCGCTGATATTTCCGTTTTGTTTTTAACATATTTTTATTGTGGGTTTGTTTGGATCAATGTGGAGGGTTTGGTTGTGTGAAAAATCTCAGACTTTGTAGTTTCTATGTTCCAGCTTTAACTTCTTTTACACTAGCTAAGCTCAGTTATTTAACAAGTCTGATGTACTACCAGCCCCTGATTGATTAACTACTGGCTTTGTTTGATGTGTTCTTGTTACTCTATTATATTTCATCTACACGTTATATTCCTTGTTGTCAACTCAGTTATTAATGGGATGTTACATAACTCAGCTTCCCCATTACTCGGAAGCTACCTGTTACCACAAAAAACCTATAACGACTTCACTGTGTCAGGACCCAATTTTATTTTGTTCCCAGCCCGTTTCTTCTGCATTCATTATATCTCGAACCGACTTTGCTGTTAACTCTTATTAAATGCATTCACGTGTTACATGTTAATGCAGTGTTGAAATTTAAACTGAAACTAACTACATACTTTACCAACAGGATGATTATTGAAAAATGTCTGTGATATTCGTTCATTTAAATAACATTTATTACGATTATGGAATTGTAGTCGTTTGGTTTTGTTATTCTTTTCATTCCTTTATCATATTCAAATGCGTGTTCTTCTAATATGTTGTTACTATTGTGACATACAACCTTTGCCCCATAGCCACTTCCCGGCGAAGAACCTTCTGCTGCTCCCAAAGTAGCTACTTGCCACAGCACTAGCCGGCTTACCATTACAGCCTGTTCTGAGAAATGACTTGAAAGTATATAGATAGAGGTTAGACCTCTATCATTCTCATCCTGTTGCCTTCACTGCTTAGTTCCGAGTATAGTTTCTTTATTCTGTTGTTCTGCTTTCTCACTTTGGCTTATTTCTTTGACCTTCTTAATTCAGCTCAGTTCTTATTTCTTGGTTTAACTCTGTTCTTATTTTTCTTTGTTAACTATATACCACACCATTTCCACATTTTCTTGCCTTCTGAATGGCACTTTAGTACGTTGGGCACACCACATGGGGTTGTGTTGCTCTTTCATTCACTATCCTGCCCTTCTGTTTCTAATTATCATACTGAAGATGCTGTGCAAAGTGCTTCCACCTTTAATGGTATGTTGCCTACACACCTTACCCCCTGAGTATTTATTGACTCTTTCTCTTTCCTGTCCTTTGCGTTACATCATTGTTTGAGTGACTCAATATATATATGACAAACATGGGTTCATTTTGCAGACTGATTCCACTAACAAACTAAACTATTCTTTTTTGCCTTCTTTCTTCCTTTATAACTGAGCATCTGTCTTCATGGACCTTTATTTTTCTCTGTTGTATTTACCCCAAACTACATGTTTATAGACTTGTGACTATTGCGTGATAACTTTACGGGTGCTCATTCACTTTGAATGTGGTTCAACATACTTTGGCTGCTGTTCCCACTACCAGACTCAAAATGTGCTGATTCTTGCTGCCTATAACTACTATTTACTCGACAGTCTACTCGGCTCTGAAACAGTCTGCCCATCCAGCGGAGTTCAAATATTCCAAAAATTAGGTCTCGAGTTTTGGACCAGTCAACTGACCTCACGACCTCAAACCAGCAAATCATTCCACAAGCCATAAACTGAAATACGGTAGGGAGAAGAGACTACCTCGTGGGTTATTGAAACTCAGCATATAAAACCGGTCTCCCTTCACGTGGCCCTACCATGAACAACTTTATGCCAGCTTGACGATCGGAAATGGATTGGCTAGAAATCTAGAGAGAAGTTGGAGCTTCTCTCTGCAATTCGACCCCCTCAACGCACGTCCAATGGCGCGAAATATGAAGATGTATAACACTTCGTTTTATTCCCGTTTATCACAATACCTTCTCGGCCGCATTGGCTCATTGGATTTTCTTATCCACTTATCCACCACGTATTGATTTCTCATTGAAATTTACATATCATCTTGATTACCATAAACTCAGTTATTATTGAATCACTTTTGTGTTGCTGTGACATAAATCTGCCAAGTGTCTTTCGCTCGCTTGTTTGCCTCGAAAAATGTATGTTGGCGTCTCCGAATTGTGAAATCGACGTGGTAGCTAGATTTAAGCGAGATAGTTCCAACGGTGAAGTCCACGCGTTTGTAATCCGAAATATAGAAGATTCACGGTGTTGAAGTACATTTGCCTTTTAGAAAATTAGATTTTCACCGGTTTTTACACCCGCTCGGACATATTGACGTGGCCTACGTGCGGCTACTCCTGGCGAGATGTGGTCCCATCGTCTTGACCGTCGAATAGCGAGTAAAGAGCGTTTCCGGACGCCATTAGGTTGTCGACTTAGTAGATAACGCTTGCGATGATTCATCAGAAGTAAATACCGAGAATGGTTGGCGATGCTGTGGTGGTACCAAGAAAGGGGCAAATGCCGATATGGCTGTAGACTATAGTGATCTTAACGTGCGCCTGAGGCGACTGCGCCTGCCGCGTTGTTCAGATTATTCGACGTGATGATATGGGATGTTGTGGTCCTGAATCAAACTACCGGGGACCGCATAGGATCCCCGTGTACCGATTCAGGATGAAAACGACTTTATCACGTGATATGTATAAATACGTCGTTGGATTAATAATGAGACGACTTACTTCAGAGGTTTGTGACCGAGATATTGGGACAACTCATGATAAAACGTGGAATATGGTGGCGATGTTGATGCGATCTGAGAAGCGGGACCGTCTCTGTCTCTGACTTTGAGCACCATGAAATGGCAGCGAGCGATATATAGTGAACCTTTTAGATTGATCAGTGTTCAGGTTTCATGTTTGAGAGATGAACAACCTTGCCGATTAGAAGCCTCGAAGATCACGACGCCGGTATAAAAAGGAATTGTGACTCCACAGGCGGTTGGGCGAGGTGGTTCATCTACCAGTTCTGGAACCATCTAAAACCAGTCTTTGCAACCCTCAAGAGGGCGACAGTGATTGGACGAGTGTGTCCCGGGCACATGTCAGTAATATCTATGAGGCCTCGTCTCTACTCGCCCGCCACCGAAGCGGCGAGACCATCTTCTATATCTGAGGTGCTGGGATGCCATGATAAGGTACCACCTGTTCAAAGAAGTGCGGATGAAGCGAGGTAATATTCGTAATCAACAAATCTGTGCGAAACCGAGATACAACCACCTTGACGGGCGCTGGTTCTCGGTAGCGACTAGAAACTTCACGTGCTTCCAGCCATTTTGGTATATTTCGCTAACCTTCCCCTTGAAATACTATTCTGGCGACATCGGAAGATGTTAACAAGATCAAGCTAAGCGAAATAAGATATCGATCTCAGCCAGGCTAACTCAGAAGGAATGGGAGTTCAGTGAGCTTCTGTCCCCAAAATGAAATATTTGATATTTAAATTTGGTGGAATCTCGATTATAATGTCTCGTAAGCAAAAGGGGCTAACATTGGTTGCTAAATCTGATGGGATAAGATCGAACGAAAAAACCAATCAGTGACCAAACCTGAACAATGATTAAAATATGAAACCATCCTGGTGGGATTGAGAATTTGTTGCATTTGCACTAATATGGTAAAGATAAAGCTGCAAATTCAAGTGATTTAATTTGTTGTAGAAGCGAGTAAATGCGGAATGTGAATTAAGGATCTCGATGGTGAAGTATCGCGGCCTGGGTTTAACAATACCATGCTTGGAGTAGTTTTTCGACTTGGAGCTTCAGGCACATTCAAAGTTGCGCCAATGAACTTGAGGCGCATTAGCCGCCAGTGGCGCATCTATGATAATGAAACAATACCCATGCCTATCCATTACCAGTTGGATTCCTCGATAGCCATTGTTCCGGTAAGCCAAGTGGGCGAAACTTCTCCTTCCTGGATGGACCCCATAGCGTAGTACATCAACAGGAGAGAACTTCCTAATGAAGGGATAGGCTCTGCAAAGTTGATCCAGTTGGCGAGATTTTCCATGATCGATGGGCGACAATTAAAGCAATCCATGATGATTGTGTCAAGTAGCAATTAAACGGGCTGTGCCTCTTGGGATTGCAGAGAGATATGTCTTAAATCATCTGAGGCGGCGAACTCACGGCACAGGGGCCATACTCAGGGAGATAATGGCCAACCATGGCCCGGCGCGAATTAAATTAAAATGTGGCGAGGTACCAGCGGCGATACATCTTCGATTGTTTAACAAGGTCTATTCATCAGGAAGCCAGCGGCTCTTGCTCAATGGGAATTGATGTAGTAAGACGTCTTATAGCCCAGCTGGAAGGAGGTTGTTTAGTGGCCATTGATTACTTCAGCAAATGGATAGAGGCTGAGGCTTTCGCATCAATAAAAGTGGGATCATCCTCAGTTTCATCTTAAAAAATCTTGATTTATCATTAGGTATTCTCAGGTATTAACATTGAACAATGAATTTAATTTAGCTGTAGGGTTACAAAATTCATGGAGTTAATAAGAATCTGCTCTGCAGGCGCGCCTCAAAGCAACTGACAACGGAGGCTTCTAGAAACCACATTATTTGCATTGAAAAGCGGTTGATTGGAATAAAGGCAAATGGGTGAAGCCGAACTCCTGGGGTATACGGGCTTATAGAGCATTGCTAAGCCAATTGTATATCTCCCTTCGCACCTATGGGATGGAAGCTGTAATCCCTAAGGAAATCGGTTTGCCTACACTCCAAACTAATATGCACGGCGGGTTAGAAGCAGATCATAATTAGGACGGGGCCAAGCCAGGCTGAGCTGAGACAGCTTGGTGTCTGGATAGCATCTTACTGCAGGCAGTTGTGAACACCGTGGTGTGTAGAGCCCGAGTGTTCGGCCCGGGGGACACGGTCCTAGAAAAGTCTTCTAGAACACAGCTAATCCAGTGGCCGAAAAGTTTCAAGCCCAGTGGGAGGACCGCCCTGTGTAACACGAGCGTGAGTCAGGTTCATATGCACTAGATAAACCTAGACGGAAACATTTTACAGATATGGAATGCTAGCCTCAAAAGGTATTACCAATAAAAAGTTGATTCAGTCTCTAACCATGTTTTCATTTCAAACTTTAATTATCAAAGTCATTAGTGGTTGAATTTTACTACTCACGGCTTTAGTATAGTTGATGCAGTTGGTTCACCCTAAAGTCAGGGACGGGCGATGCCTTGCAGCCTGGTATGGTTGATGTTAAGGCCTGGTAGATTGCCGAAGTCGGGAGGGATGGATGGTGCCCCTCGGCACGGTATGGTTGATCTTGACACACCCCCGCCCCTTACTGTGAGGCGGTGTAACCAGGCCTCTTGAAACCCCCAGCAGATTACTTCCAACAACTAGAGAATCCTATGAAGCGAAGTTGTGTTGATTATTGAAAACCGTATAAATTTTTTTTTTCTTTTCTAAACTTGTGATTTTATAAAATTTGGCGACCTCTTTCATCTGCTCTGAGGACATATCCCAAAACACAGCCTGCATGGTTACTTTTAAAACATGGCAACCCAGCCAACCGCCTTTAAAAGGGCCTCGGGCTCATCACATTTTCATAAACAAAACTATGTACATACACTTCTATACACGCAACTATACAAGGTTCCAGTATTGCACCATATACAAAAAGTTAGGTAATACAACGCACTTATATAAGTGGAGAATCCCTAATATGTCCGGTGTCAGAAATTTTTGTCACGGAAAATAGTTTAAAGCAGGGAAAAGTAATAGGCTAAGCAGAGCTCAGTGAGGTGCATCACTTTATAAAATGCTTGTATTTTTTTTGAAGAAATGTCTAAAGCCCAATAAAAACTACTTTTTGCAAAATATTTTTTGAAAATCTTATTTTCTTTGCTATAAAAGTTTTAAAACTTTTCGAGACTGTTGCTTTGAAAGTTTCTAAAGGAAACTTATACTATGTATACTTCCTTTAAAGTTTCTAAAGAAATTTCATAATATTCTTGTGCCTTGGTGATTTGGAATTTTAAGTGCATAAAAGTAGCATAATAAAGATCAACCCTTTGGAGTCTTTGCTTCTCTTTGTGGCCCACCGTGGCTTGGGAAACACGGGCCTCGGCCAGGTGGGTGGAAGGACCTTATTGTCAATCCTGCACTAAGTTCAAATATGGTGGAAGAGACTTCTGTGTCTGACTACCATTTTTTGGCTAGTCTTCAGCCATACCCGATCCGTTTGTACTCTCTAATATGCCATATTATGATTCTAGTTTGTTGGGCCGACAGAGTCTGATGTGAAGTGTGTCTGTTAACTTCCACCGTGCACGTCGAATACACCGAGGCCGGTATGCTTGGCAAACTAGGGATTTTCTTGGTGTGATTTATAAAAATATAATTGTTACTTGCTTGCTTGAAATATGGTTTCTTGCTAAAACCATTGCTTGCTTAATACGGTTTAATACTTTAAAGCCCATGGTTTAATACTTTAAAACCATTCTTTCATGAAATATGGTTTAATAATTTAAAATGTAACATACCATTAAAAGATTTATAACAATACACTAATAAACCCAAGCAGAGTTTGAACTTCAACTTCAGTCACAATAATTGGCACTGACTTACAAGTTTCTCAGCCTCATTATCCTACTACACATTCGATGTATTGAATTACACATTAAACCACAGCCAAACGATTTGCACACTTGGTGCAACAATTCTGAAATACGAGAAAATATGCTTGAGCACCAAATACCATCAGGAGACCATATGGCTGAATTGTAGACTCAAGGGACTTTTCATAGAGTCTAAAAACACCGAAAATATTCTGAAAATTATGTATTGTCAGAATACAATCCTGAAATTCAACTCTACAGGCGGTAAAGCTTGATCCCGAGAATTTGGCGGTGACAGAAAGCGATGCAAAGTCGTAAAAATTCCAAAGCTTCAGTCCGAAAATTTTGGGATTGAAATTTCTGTTGGTGATCTCTCAGACCTCTAAGAAAAATTCAAGCCATTATGCTGGAGCTCAATAGCACAAAGTAGAAAGTTCCTACTCACGGGTTGGCGAAAGCTAAGCTTTTGGTATCACAGCGTAGCTCTGGTAATGATAACTTTTCCCTACTTTGATGAAAACCTACGGTTCAATTTTCATAAATCTTAGAGAGAATTTTCTCTCTCTAAAATAATTTTCTCCTCTCTCTCCTCACACTCTCTTTCCCACTTTCTATCATCCTTCTATTTTTTAGTTTTCATCTCTTATTATTATTATTGATTGAATATGACTCATATTCACCTCATTAGGTCATTTCTGCCTCGAAAAAATTTATTTTATTTTAGTTCACTTTATTTTAAATGAACAGCAAGATTATTCACGACTTAGATTTTTGTAAAAATCTAGTCCTGAATCACTAACGACCATCATAGGAAATCGTAAAATATTGATTATATAAAATTGATATTTTGGATCACCTAGTTTCATGAATGTGATTGCAATGATCCGTTTCATCATCCAAGATTTAGAGAATATTCTAGGCTTCCCCGAACCATTATGGCAATTTATTATTATTATTATCCTTTACTTCATTAAATTTCCATGATTTAATACTTTCACCCTCCAGCCTTTCCTTAATTTCAAAGTACTGCATTCTTTGACTTTCTCAATTCATCCTTAAAAACATCTTTCAAAAATACTCTGTGACACTCAACTAATTAAAAGGAACCCTTGGTGCATTCCATTACATGGTTACGTCACGAAGTACACCCTCTTGGGACGAGGCGTTACAAATCCTCCCTTCTTTAGAATATTTCGTCCTCGAAATGACCAAACTAAACTCAAAGGAAAGGAAAATACCTCAATCAGGAAATAGTTGAGGATCTTTGTCGTAGCATCTAAGCCTCACAAACCGGTGTACCTCTCTCTCTATGGATTCTTTTCCACGTGAAACTTTAACTAAAGGAATCACCTTATACCATTTTTAGTTCCTTAAGTCTACCCAATTTGCTGAGGTGTTTCTCATAAGTGAGGTTCTCCTTTAGCTGCTGGTTGCTCTCGACACATGAAGGATCAGATGTATTTCCTTAACATTGACATATGGAAGGTGTCATGAATCTGGATAACTCACAGGGGTAACGGCTGTGGCTGGCTTGCTCCACAGTCGCCGAGTTCTCCGTCGTCGCCCAGGCACTGCCTCCCAATTCTCAAGAAACACCCTTCTAAGAAATCTTGAAAGACCGGTCACCTATCTCCATTTGCAAGTCTCTACATTGTTGCATCCGCATAACTTCTCTGTCCGCTCTTGCTATCTTCAAGTTGTCGCGACGACTTTCACTTTCTATGAAGTGATCTACCGCCTTCGGGCTACCGGTCTCCTCTCACCAGCCTCATCCCGGCTGCAGGTCACTTACATTTTCACCATCTGAGCATATTGGACATCTCTATCTGGCACATTATTTGTTGTTGTAGAGTGAACTCCGTTAGTGCGTGACTCACCTTGGATTCCATCGCAAATACCGACATAATCACTAACATCTGAATGATTCCTCTCGGTGGCCATCGGAGTGCGGGGATGAAATGTTCAAATGAAGGAAAGTACTAAAGTTGCACCATTTGGGCCAAAACACGGATGTAAACACAGGGTCTCGATGCAGAAGCTATGGCGAACCCCATGGTCTCATATCGTCCACATCTGGCCAAGACGACTTTTCCGGAGGGAATCTCAGCATTAACATTGAAAATGACAGAATTCGTCAAGCGTTAACTATCACCCATATAGCATCATGCGCCTCACGAATGTGAGGCCACATCACAAAATCCATAGTGATATTCTCTCATTTCCATCTTGGAATAGGGATATTTGTATCTTCCCCAGACTCAGTGCTTGCCTTCACATTGACAAGTTAGGCATCTGGAGATGAAACACCAAATCTCACTCATCTATTACAGGTAATGTTTGCCAAGTCACCATTTATCTTGTTCTGGATGTAACATATGGTGATGTGCTTAACTTTACCAATGTCTATCTTGATATGCTCTAAGCACAGACATTCTGTACTTTCCTTATCATCTTAGTCATCTTTGATTTGAAACCTACTTTCTTATTGCTCCATCTCACTATGAAACAATCATCATGAGATCACCACCTTGCCTGCGTCGATCCCATTAGGAGAGGTCTAACATGAAATGTGGTGACAATGCTCTGAATCTCAAACTTAAATATATCTAAAACTCTGGGATCACTGGTAATTTGGAAGATAACTTTGATCTCGCCTGAGACAAATAACTCTGAGTCGCCTACTCAAGGCATCTGCTACGACATTCGCTTTTCCTGGATGGTACTCAATGGCCACAGTCATTGATCTTAATCATTCAAACCATCTTCCTTTACTGGGTTAACTCTTTGGGTGAAAATATATTAAGGCTTCTTATGTTGAAAAGATCTAGGAGCACCATATAAATGTGCATCCATATCTTGAGCAAACAGAGTTGTTGCAAGCTCAAGTCGTGTGTAGAATGAATTCTCCTCATGCTTTTAGGTTGTCTAGAGGCGTATGCAATCACCTATCATTAAATCAAACATTATTGCATGAAAGCATAATGTAAACCACAAACATCTCCCATTGGGTAAGCTAGGAACTAGAAGTGAGTCAATTACCCTTCAACTCCTTGAAACTCTGCTGGCAGGTATTTACCTAACATACTTGACATCTTTCCTTGTCAGCTTGGTTAGTAAGAACGCTATCTGGAAGTACTCAGCAACTTCACCTTAATACGATGAGCCTTAAAAGTCGTCATTTTAGATTCATTTTTACGATTGATTTCTATCTATAGTATTTATGTGAAAATATTCAATATTCTGGCCGATATAGAAATCCGAGAAGAAGATAATACGATAAAAGAATGGCGGGTGACGAGGAATAATCTGTTGGTGAATGATCTTAGTAGGAGAAATACGAGGAAGAAAGGACCCGGATTGTAGCGGCGCTTTAGCCAGTGATGAAGTCATCAGATGCGGCCACACAAAGCTCGGTGACCTTAGGAAGCCAGAAGGTGACGTGCGGTGCGGCTGAAACTCGATTCGGTGACCGCCAGTCGAAGAGCGAATATGATGGCAGCCTGATTTCGAAATTAGCGACATAATTGAAAGCCGGCGGTAGACATGGAAGTGTGCTGGGTGGTGGCCATAGTTTTCAAAGAGGCGAACATAGAATTCGACATCTAGAAGTGGTCGCGACGCCATTTCAAGTAAGA
This sequence comes from Tetrastigma voinierianum, assembly GCA_016808115.1. NCBI lineage: Eukaryota > Viridiplantae > Streptophyta > Magnoliopsida > Vitales > Vitaceae > Tetrastigma > Tetrastigma voinierianum. The sequence continues at coordinate 384,245 of JAEQBH010001056.1, read as the reverse complement.
AAATTCGCGGCGTCATTCGATGAATTCGCGACATGTCAGGCATCGTAAAGAAAATTGCGACATCATTCGATGGTGCGACGTGGTCAGGAATTACTAAAGGCAGAGTCGCGACCAAATAAAAGCTTTTTACGAAGTAGGCTGCGACAAGCGAAGTGTAACAAAGAATAGATCGTGACGTCTTCCTTCGATGGGCTGATTAACACGAAATCACAAGGTCCATACAATTTAGAGGCCCAACCAGGCCTATAAATAGCGGTTTGCTACTAGTAGCTCTCGTGACTCAAAAGAGAGATGCAGGTATTTGAGAGCTCTTATATTTTATTTTCTTTCTTTGTTTTGATTTTATTTTAGATTAGTTTGTTATTTCTTTCAAATTTGGATGCGGACTTCAGGCCCGTTTAAGTGAAAGTGAGATAAAAATTCTATTTCTCAAGTCACGGATTGTGCAGATTCCAGACAAATTTTGGAAATTCGATTTCCAGTTTCGATTTACGGTGGTTTTCTTGATCGAAGAAGAAATGTAAGCCATTTGTAGGGTGTAATCTAGTGATTTAGAAACCCGGCTTCATTGAACCAAACTGTGTCAAAGAAATTTATCTTTCCTGCATAAATTTATCAGAGGCTAATGAACTATCAGTTTGTAAATCTACTTATTTGGTTTGGGTATTGTAATTGATCCCATTTATAGCGTTTTATACCCGTAAGTTTATCTGTTAACCAGCGTTTCAGGAGGCCCTCGAGTGACACGAGAGAAGGCAATCCTGAGAGTGATGAACAATTTCTGAAAGGTATACGAATCTGATAATGGTGATCTAATGACTATAGTTTAAATCAGGTAAATCTCTTCTCACTGAATTCGAGGAATGAGTTGAATGACTTATCCATTTAAACAAGTAGAAGGTGCACCAGTTCGAATAGTAAATCAATCCCGTGTTAGCAAGAAGGATCTAATCAAGGAAAGGATGAAGCGTTCCAATTTGAGGAAGAACCGAGTCAAGTGTAAACCCACATGCTATGCCTATGTCTTAGGAATTTAAGGTTCAGTCTACGATTCTGGGTATGAAGTATTAAAAGAAAAATATCGAGAACAAAGGCAACCCAGTTAAAAGTAGTTCTCTAATTTTACGTCTTCGAAAGAAAGCAATTGAAGTTATGAATGAAGTGAGCAGTGGGGTATGGGAGAGATCATTTGCACTATCATATTCCTTGGGCGAGGTTTCATCGTAGTTCATAGGCTCAGTTTCAATCGTTCTCAGGAATTGATGTTCACAATGCTTAGTCTTTTCAATGACCCTTTAGATAATTCCATTGGTGAATTTGTTATTTTGAATTTGATTTAATTCATTTTGTTAATAATTCACATATCTTAGGCTTATTTTACATTCAGTTTGCAAGCGAGTTCCAATTACCTATACGAGTCGGAATAGTATGGGTTTGAGTAGTCGAGTTGATTGATTAGAAATTCTGAGATCTGCAATGGGATCGATATGCGGACTTAAATCAATTTACTGCGTTAGGTATTTGCTTTATGGCGTCACGGATCAAAACTAGAAAGAAAATGGTTATTCGCCCGAAAGCGCTTTAAATGGTATAATGAATGAGGAACACAACAAACAAGTTTCATGGCATTATTGTTGGGGATTAGATACTAGTCCTTGGGTGATAATGTCACAGATTTGTATAGGTGTTTTGGTCCATCACTGAAATAGGTGAACAAGTTTTAATGGCAGATTCAGGATCGAAAAAATTTGGTGAATCAATATTCGAACCAAAAGCGATATAATTTGTTTTAAATTACAAAAACTAGAAAATTTGCAAAAATATATGAACCATGAAGCATTAGTTTAGCAAAGCTCACGGAAATTTTGAAAACACTGCGATAAGCCATTTAGAGTATCTTTGACTCCATTTGATCTCGTATATTATAATTTGAGTTAATTCATGCATAGGAAGCGGGGAGCTGAATTATTGCCATTAGACGAGATTGAAAGAACATAGAGGGCGAGAAGGTTGAGAGTGTAGAAATAGAGATGGCGGACAGAAGATTCGATCGGGAAGCGTCCCGACTAGGAATTCGCGTGAAGTACCTGAGGAGTGAGACACCTATGGAGGACTTACGGAGACCCGATTATCAAGATGAATACTCGTGATTGAAATGACCCGGCGATAGATGCTAACAATTTTGAGCTCAAGCGGTATGATCACTATGGTTCAATAGGGCAATTCACGAGTCACCCTTACGAAGATCTGATGAACATAGGAAGGGTTTAAGGTAGCCCAATGGAGTTAAATTGAATGGTGTGAGACCGGGGAAGTTATTAAGTACCAGTGTTTCCATTCTTTAAAGAATCTGCATCATGATTGACTCACTACCACCATGATCTATTAATGCATGCTGGGAAGAGCCTTTGATGGAGCTTACCTTAGGTAGATTAACCTCCATATAACCAGGCAGAGGGAAATTACTGTTTACAAACAAGGGAGGATGAGAGTCGCATATGGGACCAGATCTAAGAGGCTGCTGAAGAGTCTTCATGCAGGATATTAGAAGACCACCAAATGGACATCTTCTACCTCAGATCTCCTCAAAATTATGTCGATCACGACTGCGGAGCATTGAAGAAAGGCGAAAGAGCGAGGCAATTGTGAGAGGATCCACCAGTGACATGGGATATCTTGAATCCTCTGGAATATGAGCTAAGGAAATGGAATGATTAAGAGATTAACAAAGTGTCACCTTAGAATTAAATTTGGATGCATTTATGCATCGATTGGATCAAGAATGCACTCACCAAAATGATGAAGCGTTGAAGAGGAGAGTGCATAATCTTGAGGCGCATCTTTGAAGTTCCTCTGTAGTGGAGGCTAACTATTTGGAATGAACAGAGGCATATCATTTCAAGCCCTAACTGACATAACCCATTATACCTGACAAGGGCAGTGAGAATTTCTTATATGGTTGGAGGGACTATAAACACGTCAGGCCATAGTGAAATTTTCAGCAAAGGGTATGCTCACCAAGGTTGACGCGACAGCGAGGGGAGAGAGACGAAGGAAATGAAAATCAGGGTCAAAAAAGGGCTCAGACTTTTGAAGACCAGATGTTGCGATTCATGGGGGTGAGAATAATGTTCAGACTATGAATAAAGACTGAATTAGAAACTGTGATTCTAAATTTGGGGATTATCAGCGCTGCTGATACCAAATAGTGTGCCCGTGAATCAGTGAGTATTTTGCGAAATCAGTTTGCTTCGCGGTCACCGTTCGAGTGAGTGAGTGAAATCAGATCCGCAAGCCACCAAATACCAGTCAGTAGTATATAAAAGAAGCGAGCCAGACTCCATGCCTGCAGTCATAACCAATTTGAGTAGTAATGATGATTATAGAGCCTCACAGTGGTTATATCCCATTAAATGTCATTCAAGTGCACTTTATGCCAATTCTGAAGGAAATTCTGAGCAAGAAGAAGATTTGCGAGAGGAAGGAGTAGTGAATCTGGCTGCTTGCTAACGGTGCGATAATAAAGAAGAATTTACTAGAGAAGATGAAAAGACCAGGTTCCCAATTCTTTACCATTGAAGTTTAGAAATTAAAAGGCTCTTTATTGTGACTCGGTGCAGTATAAACTTAATGCCATTATCTGGTGCAGAGGGAGTGGTTTGAGGGGAGCTTGCCACTATGACACTCTTCAAATGGCGAGATAAGTCTGCGAAACTGAAAGTCATTGAAGCGGTAACATTAGGTGGAAATTTGTTTTTCTGTGAGCACACTCATCTGGTTGAAATTCTGATCCCTCTTGCTGCTAGGAAGGCCATTCCTAGCAGCTGAATTTCTTTGTAATAGATATGCGAAGGGAGTTCTCACTCTTAGGGTTGGAGAAAGAAGCCCAGTGTAATCTGCTCCAAAGTTGAAAATTTAGACACGGATAAAGGAAGATTACAAGTTAGTAGATGATGTCTATAATACTCTGAATATTATTATGATTGTAATACTCAACTTCCTATCAATGAAAATGAGTGTTTCACGATATCGCCGAAGGTGTGTATTAAGTTTCACTTTAGTTTTTCTGAAAAAGTGATGAGTCCCCAAACAAAGCAATTGACAATGGAGATAAAAAATGAAGAAAAGGAATTTCATCAAGAGACGATTACCAAAAGGGTTAGTTTAAAGAGTTGCCAAATCATCTTAAGTATGTACTTGGAGCTGCAAAAAAGTAGTGATGATTATCTCTGTCTTTAGACTTCGGTGATCTTTGAAGAGCGAGAGATTCTTGAAAATTTTGAAGAATTATCATGAGTCGAATTGTGTTGATAGATGAATTAAAGTATAGATCCGTCAATATGTATGCACAAAATACTCTTTGGAGGAAAATCTGCCATAAATTGAACATCAAGAAGGCAGACCGAGTCATGAAAAGTAGTCGAGAAAGGAAGTGCTTTCGAATGGTTGAATCTTTGGTTTTATATATGCAATCTCGACGATCCTTGGTTAGCCGAGTCCATGTGGTTCCAAAGGGTGGTTCTTGATCGAAATGAAAAAAAGAGTTGTTCAGCAAGAGCGGTAACGGATGGAGGGTATGCTTAAATTCACGGAAGAATTTGAACAATGACCGAGGAAAGAATCGTTTCCCATTTTGCACTTTCATTGATCAAATGTTGGATAGGTTAGCAGGACACCCTCATTTTGTTTCTTGGGTGGTGATGCAGAAACTACAGTCTGATTTGCTATTTTGGGACGAGAGAAGAAAACCACATTCACATGCCACTTATGGCACCTTTGCCTTAGGAAGGATGCCATTTGGGTTGTGCCAATCTGCTACTACTTTCGGTGCATGATGTCCATGTTCTCGAGATTTGGTTGAGAGTCATGGAGATTTTTATGGATGACTTCACCGGTATATGGATCCGGTTTTTACAGGCATTGTCACGAAACTAACTGGAAATAGTGCTTCAAAGATGCAAGGACAACGGCAAGCCTTAAGCGGGAAAATTGCATTTCCTTTTAGTAACATGAGTATTGTTCTTAGTCCACAAAAAATTACACTCTGGGCCAGAAGTATGGACGATGTAGGTTTCGATTATCAAGACTCTTGCGCCCACCCACAACGATGAAAGGGACAAGAGTTTCTGGGGCATGTGGGTCTATAGGAGATTCACATCGAACTTCTCAAAATAGCGGACCATTATCAGGATGCGAAAGGGCACAAGTTAGTTTTGATGGCTCCTGCAAGGCGACCTTTGAAGAAATCAAGATCGATTAGTTGAAGCACCAATCATGCATTTGCACGAGAATGGGATCGAGAGTTCGAAATAATGTGTGATGCGGGTGATTTGCAAAGGAGTATGTTGGGGCAGAAAGAAAAGATATTCGAGCCATATACTATGCTAGCGGAACCTAAATGAGGCTGAGAAACTAATTAGAAGGCTGCGAAAGATCTTTGTGTTGTTTTCTTTACACGTGAAGAAGTCGACATACATTTTGGATCCATGCCCACTTAGTTCACACGAAGTCATGCGGCAATCAAATATCGATTATGAAAAAGGAAGCTGACCAAGGCGATAAGGTGGGTGATGTTACTACAAGAGTTTGATCTGGAAATTAAAGATAAGAAGGTTGTGACAATGTTAGTGAATCGCTTATCTAGAGTAGAAAGAAACAAGGCGAGAAGAAAGGGAGACGAGGGACTAACAGAGAGAACTTTGAATTGAGCATTTGTTTTTCAAATGTCATTCCAACTTCATAGTATCGCGATATTGTGAATTACTTGGCTTGTGGAGTAGTCCCTTCTGAATTCAGCTACTGACGAGCTTCGGTAAACAACAGAATTTTATCTACGGGATTACCTTTTGCTATTTAAAAGAGTCTTGACATGATTATAGAAGATGTGCAGTGAACAATGCAAAATTGTGAATAATGTCATGCATCACCATATGGGGACATTTTTCGGGAGAAAGAGACAAACTCTAGAATACTCGATCAGGTTTTTTATTATTGCCCATCTTCGAGAGAAACGTGCTTTGAATGGGTGAGTGTTATGTGATAGATGTAAAGATTGGAAACTGTCAGTGACATAAATAGAAATGCCCTACGAGGGCATATTAATTAGTGCAAATTTTTGATGTATGGGGATAGATTTGTGGACCTTCCCATGTCATTTAGGCTGCACATACTCTTTAGAAATTGGATTATGTTTCCAAATGGGTGGAAACAATAAACTTGTCCAAAGAATGATGCTAACAGTTCTTGGCTTCTTGCAAACATTTTGGGCGATTTGGGCTTTGGATATGTGGTGATGAAGCCACTTTGCAAACAAAATATTTGCAAAGCTCATGGCAGTATGAGATCAAACATATTATGAGCTTAGCTTATCATCCAGAACATGGGTAGCCCGAGAAATTTCCAATAGGGAGATTAAAGAGGATCTGAAAAAAATGTAGTTCGCTGAGGGGAAAGATTGCGTCTTCAGCACCAGTGAAATTACTTTGGGACTGAGTGCATTCAGCTCCATTGGGATAAATTCCCTTGAGTAGTCTTTGGCCATTACTATCTATCACTTCCCTCTTGAACCCCGAATATAAGCGATGTTATCTCAAGTGAACCGTTCAAAATAGGGAAGAGGGCTACTCATTTGATAGACAGGCGAAGTGGCTTTATGTGTGCTAGATCTTGGGATAAGACAAAGAAATGGCATGATCAAAGGATTCTAAGGAAAGAGTTGAAGCGGGGATCGGGTCTTGTTTAACTCAGTTAAGATTATTTCCAGGAAGTTGAAATCAAAATGGAGTGGACCATATACAATGGTGTCAAGTACTACCTTTAGACGGTAACACTTTCGGGATGACAGCGTTAGGGAAGAATTCAAGGTTAATGGTCAAAGACTGAAATATCTCACTTGAGGAGGAGAAGAACATGAAGAACTCAATTTGGTGAATTGAGGAGAGAGAGCTTAAAGCAGTAGATCGTAAGGACTCTTAAAGCAAGGAAGCTTTGACTCATGGGAGGCAACCCATATAGATTTTTGATTCTTTATTTAAACTTTGAAATTTTTTATTTATTTATTACTCGTTTTGAATTTCTTTGGATTCTAGTCATGATTTGTTGGACATCTTGGTTAGTATTTGATCAATTAATCCTTTTGAAATTGTTGATATCTTCACGTGCGAGAATCAAATGGCTCAGGTAAGAAGGAACAAACTCCAGGACAACTCCAGCAATTCACAGGAAAGAGCGACATGAAAAAGGGAGTATTCTTCTCCCTACATAAATTCTGTAAAAATTGAAGAGAATACATGTTTGAATTGATGTGTGGGAATGATTAAATGGATGCTAAATTATTGCAAATTAATAAGAATTGGCTGTCCGATCATTAAATTTAGACGAGTGCGAGACTAGAGTGCACGACCAGATTTTATGTCGCGATCGCGGCAGGAAGTTGAAGATCATGACAGTCGATCTTGGAAGGAAGAACAAGGGCACGGTCGCAACGAAAGTTATGTCGCGGCCAAATTGGTCATGACGGAACATTTAGTGTGAACAAGACAATTCCTTGAAAAGAGTGGTGAGGGTCGCGGCTTGACCTTCACGGCTATGTCATAAAATACTTTGATGTCGCGACTGATGATAACTTGTCCTCCTACGGTTTACTTATGTCGCGACAATGATAATAAGTCGTGACATAAGAAAAAGTGTGTGCGGTGGGCAGCTTTTGGTATGCCACTAAATTTAATGATAGCACACGGTGCGGCTGAAATTTAAGTCTCGACAAGTGCAAATAAATGAAGTAATAAGAGCCCCTGATAATGATTGAATTACGGTGAAACTCCTTCACCGCCATATACTTCCTTCGCGAATCTGACCTCTTCATCTTCGCACATATTCTCTAGTTTTTCAATTCTTACAGAGCCCTAGATCCAAGTATTCTGACCAGTCAGGTTCTCTAATGGCGAACCTTTAACCCTCGTCCCAAATGACGAAATTATGGAGGGTATACCATTTCGAGGAGGGTCATCGGGAGCACACAAGGGAGAGCAGGCCCGTCAGACGACACAGTTCAGCAGTTACGAAACAGCGAGAAGGAAAAGGAAAGAAGCGGCCAGAGAGGAGAGGAAGGCAGTGCCGTCTCGAAGAAGCTCACCGATCTGGAAGAGTACTATCTTTGAAAGGGGTTTGTAGGAGAAGGCTGACCCGACTCATTTCCCCTTCCCGAGGAGCGATTGAACAAAGAGGTTGGGGAAAATTCTGCAAACATCAAAGTGCGGATATCTCTGCCGAGGCGATCGTACGAGAATTTTACTCGACACGGTTGGAGGAAGGAATATTTATGTCAGAGGAGTTTGGGTGCCATATGGAGCTGAAACTATAAATGAAATGTATGGGTGGAGAAGCATGGATCAATACGAGAGATGGCGAGTTGACCTAGCTAGTGAAAAAGTAACAAGAAAGTTGATAGACGGTAGCGTGAAATGAGATTCGAGGAAGGAGAAAAAGATTATAAACGGGAGATTTGTGAAGAAGCGAAGGTATGGTTTTATTTCACGGCTACATTATGGTCCCTGCAAGAATGTACGCACGGTAAAGAGCAAGCTGATCATTCTACATGCCAATCGCGAGAAGGGTATAAGCTTAATGCTGGAGCTATCATTGAAAACTCAATAATGAGATATCATGAAGGTAATAATAGGGGTTTGATCCCTCACCCAACAACCATCACAAGGCTATGTTTGAGGGCTGGTGTGAAGGGAACTTGGGAAGAAGAAGAAGAGTGCCCTAAGATTTCACCACTAACCCTGACGGGAGTAAGCAAGGGGCCAAGGAATCAAAAGAAAAAGGGGGTTATAGTAGAAGCGGATTCAAGAGAAGAAAATGAGAGCCTTAAAGGCAGGGAAGAGGACACCACTTACGGTTGAATCAGAAGAAGAAGATTTAGAAGCCTGACCGAGGAAGGGAACACACCTTCTGTTGCGGAGGACCAGAAACGAGGAATGAAGAAGTCCATAGATTTCTACTGCCCCATTGGCCAGCTCTCCCCCACTAGAGGAGCAGTGATTTGAACTGGTGAGCTGCGAGGAGCCAGAGGAATAATCAAATAATGGAGATGCCGGTTCCATTCGAAGAGTATGGAAGAAAGAGAGAGAAATGGAGGCCTCGACAAAAATTCGGAGAGGAAGTGTAGACGAGTTGAAAGAAGAGATCACTTGGTGGGAAGAGGGCGAGCAGACGAGAAGAAGTATATGGTAGGTGAAAGAAGAGATCAGCCCGATAGGAAGAAAAATAGCGAAGGAAGTACGAGATGAAAGAGATCACGGAGCATGAGAGAAAAAAATTCAAGAAGGAAATGGAGGAAGAGATCATGATCTCTTGAAGAAGTTGAAGGTGACCATGAGTCATTTACAACTGTCAGTTTGATCGTGATTCTCGCTCTAAAACTCATAAAGGAAAGGGACTTCGGACCGGGAAGCGAAACTAAGGAGCCGTCAGGGATTGAATTCCTATACATGTCATTGAGGACTTCGAGAAAGGATGAAGAGATCGAGGCTTGATGAAAGCCAGATGCCTTTAGAAAAGTCGGCGAAATTTGGATTTGATCAGCGATAATCTTTCCAAATTTTTAGAAGTCATGGTAAAATGGAGAACCTGATGAACACGTTAGGGAAAGACAAGATAATGCGAGCAAGGTTGATCTCTGACCAATTGATCCTTGAAACGAGGTAGAGAGGGAGAATGACAGAAGAAGAGAAGCGAAATGAAGTTTCCCGAATTCTCTCTAATTTGGCTACCCTTGATGCGGATCCTCGACATCTTTGCTCCTCCCACACAAAAGAAAAATAGATCTTCCCGTTGATTTATCCATCTCTTCCTCACTTCCATTTGTTATTCTCGACTCTTGCATAATCTCATGAATAAAATGAAAGAAGATTGTTTGATGTTGTTTGGGAATTAGATTGTGTAGTTATTTTACTGCTTTAATTGTTAGAAGAATAACAGTGAGGTTAGCTCGGGAATGAAAATCTTGACATATCATAATCTGAGCTAGTTGAGTAGTTTGATTAGAAGATAGAAAATTTGAAATCTGAATAATTGCGAGAATAAGGGTAGAATGACATATAATTGGTGAAACACAAATTGCATAATTGACTTGAATTGGCAGTGAGTCCAAGATAAGGAAGGTTATACAATTGAAGGAGCAAAATATATTTTTTGAGTTTGAAGTAAGCAGTAAGCGAAGAATCTAGTGAACCTTAGATTATGTAACTCCTCGTGGCCGAAGTGAGTCAAGGACATCCTTAGGGTTAGTCACAGTTAATCAAGCGAATTACAGAACTTGTTGGGTGTGATCAAAGGCGAAATCCTAGGTGATCTGACTAACGAGAAATGATGCGAGCCATCACTTGCGGTTTGGTAGTCCCAGCCCACCCTTATTTATATGCTTACTGCGTACACCTTAGTTCTGAATTTGGCCAGCAATTCTTATCTTCAAAAGCAACCCCTTGGAAATCGAAGCCATCCTAGATAATTAATCCTCTAGTAAAAGAACCTCTGATTGCAAGAATTCAAAGAAGGAGGAAGAGATAAGGATTTGGGAGATGGTTTTTCTTTGGAGAACTAAAAGGGAAATCTGAGAAAAGGTGAAGAAAGATCTAAAGCGGATCTGTGAGAAAAGAAAGTTTAAAGGAAGAAGTTTGTCTTGTGTGCTTCTCTTGAGCAATTAAGTTCTTAGGGTGTTTCAACACCGAGTACCCTAATACTTATTTGGTATGGGAGCTATTCTGCGAAGTTCGCTAAGAGTGTTAGAAAGCACAAAAGGCAGACGTTCTGTATTCTTTGAATGAGTGGCGAAAAAGTTCGACAGTGAGAAATCTGAATGAAAGAGCATATTTCCTGAAGAAATCAAGAAGATACCCCAGAGGATGAAGTTTGGGGGAATCGATTAAAGAAGTTGCAAAGGAAAGAAGAATGCTTGATTAAGTAAAAAAGAAGAGTGGGTAATCTTAACTACAAAGAGTTCCATCCATCCAGTGACGAGCGACATTACGAAGCTGGGCTGATTGATCTTGAAGGTTGAAATTACCACATTAGTGGAGATCAACAGACAACGAAGCATATGGAATTTGAAAAATCTTGAAAAGGATCAAAGCGTGAAGGACCTCGGAGGTTAAGACTCACTAAGAAAGAGGAAGAAGACCAACCTACTTTTGTGGGGATCGTGACTATCTTGTTTATAAAACAAATTCAACAATTTAGTTTTGTACACCTGATTGAGTAGTGACTAACCTTCATCTGGACTTGAAGCTAGAGATAAAAAAAAAAAGAAAAAAAAGAATGCAATTATAGTCTTTCAATTAAAAATTGGTTGCAACTGCAAAACAATATAGAAAAAATGTCCTTTTGTTTGAGAATGAAACAAATCTCTTTTTCTTTACTTGGGAATGACAAGAATTTAAAAATATACCACACTAACGAGGAAGCTTCTGACCTCTGACACATTCTTTGGAGGTTTCCAACTTACCACAACTTCTATTTTGTGGGGATCCACACTCACCCCCTCAGCTGAGATCACATGACCTAGGAATGCCACCTGTCCCGAGCAAGCGCACTTGCTCAGCTTGGCATCTGTTAAGCATCTCCCTTAGGGTATCTGACACAATCCTTAAGTGCTCACGAATGTTCCCTGGACTACTGAATACACTAGGATATCATCGATAAACACTATGGCGAACCTATCCATTTGGCTGGAATACCCGGTTCATCAAATCCGCCATCTTTGCTTAAGGCATTAGTCGAAACGAAGCGGCATCACAGCTCATAATGCGTGGCGTGTCACGAATGTAGTCTTAGGTACATCACCCTCCTGCACCCTCAACTGATAATACCCCGACCTCAAATCTATCTTAGAGTACACTCGAGACCCTTGGAGCTGATCGAATAACTCATCGATCCTAGGGAGTGGATACTGATTGCGGATGATAACTACATTCAGGCACTTTTGAAATCTATCTATGGCCATGAGCTCCCATATTTCTTTTTCCGCGAAGAAATTTGGGCTCCCCATGGGGATATGCTAGGTCAAATGAATCCCTTACTCAACAACTCTTCCAACTGAGCCTTAAGCTCCCACAACTCTGCAGGAGCCATCATGTAAGGAGGAATGGACATGGGCTCAGTCCCTGGGATCAAATCAACGGTGAACTCCACTTCTCTATTTGGAGGTAATCCTGTAATATCATGTAGGAATACATTTGGGAACTCTCTAACAACTGGAATCTCATCCACTAAAGTCCCCTCATTCCCTGTCTCCACCACATAAGCCAGATAACCCTGACAACCCTTACGCAGCATTCTCTGCGTTGCCATGGTGGAGATCATACTGGAAGATAACTCTCTGCATATTCCCCTGAACTTTACATCCAATTTCCCTGGCCTATGCAACTTTACTTCCATTTTATAACAATCTAGTGTGGCTCTATGGCGAGATAGCCAATCCTTGTCAAGAACTACATCAAAATCCCTCATATCTAAAAGGCCCGAGATCCGTGCAGGAACTCTGTTCCCCGATAAGAACTACTTATCTCTGTACTCACATGCACGAGACTAGCGGATCTCTGGCTGGAGAAACTCTCATACGACCCTCTAATGCATTTGGGTCTCTATGCAGACGATCTAAAGGCTGGATCACGAATGAATGAGTGGCTCCACAGGTCCAGCAATGTATATACATCATGATCAAGGATATAAATAATACCGGTAACCAAATACAGGTACGCATGCGCATCCTTAGTTGAGTCACAGCATAAACTATGAGTATGGGTCTGTTTATCCACACAGGGCTACCTGCGCCTCACACCAGTCGCCTCTACCTGCGGTTGCACTGGCCCCTCTGCTTGGGAAACCTCTCCCTGAAGACCCATGAGTGCTCATCTCTGGTAATGGGGTAGCTAGCTGGCTACTGATGTCTTTGTACCAATCAACTGAGGACACTCCTTAATAAAATAGCCTTCCTGTCCACAATTGAAACACCTTGTACTGTATCTCTTACACTCCCTAAAGTGTCGCTTTCGACACATATCATAGACGGGAGGAATAATCTGGGTGTCACTACTGGCAGCCGGGGCCCTCACTGATCCTTGACTAGAGGCAATTCCTCGACCTGCACCTCGGCCTCAGTAGCCTCTTCCCTTGCTTCTCTTTCTATTGGACTGACGAGAGTTTTGCTGGGAAGTGCCTGGTGCACTTCTCTTACTTTCCTGCCTACTATGATACATAGCTATAGTACTCTTCTCAACCCTTAGAGCGGCCTCAACTAAGTCCCCAAATCTATTCTGAGGAACCACAGACAAATGAACTGATCCGTGCGTAATCCTGTAGGAAAGCGCTTACTTGAGGTTCATCATCACGAGATATATGGACCAATCGACTAGCTCACGAGAACCTCTTCTCATCTTGTAATCTTGACATATTCTTCCACTCTAATCTAAAGAACTCCTCAATCTTCGAATCCTTGTGACTCTGAGGAAAGAATATGTTAGTAAACTCTTGCTGAAACTGGTCCCATGATATACCATTAGGATACCTCCTATCCACGACATCCCACCAATCCTTAGCCCTGTCTTCCACCAGAAAACCTAAAAACAGGACCCTCTGCTCATCTGTGTAGCCTATGACTATGTAAATCTTGTTTACTCTATCCAAACATAACCAGGTTGCCTCTACGAGATAACCCCTTTGCCATCATATGGCTTGGCGCTGGCCTACGCTCTCTATAGGCCTCGGGCTCTTTGGAACCTCTTTGGGTGGCGGTGAGGTGGTACGAAATTTGTATTTCAGTGACAGTCGCTATAGCCACTATATGAGCAATCTGTGCCACACGCTGCGATAAACAATCACGGGCAGGCTCCCTCACAGTGGCCCAGACGATTACGACTCTTTGCTAGAGGTTGATTCATGGGGCGGGTAGAATCAGCTAACGTTCTCCAACTCCCTTAGGTCTTGCGGGACGCTAGAAGCCTCTAGAATGGCTCTCCCTAGGGCCAGCCTCAGCGTCCTTTAGCTGGCATATAGTGCTTTATTCAAAAGAAAGAAAAAAAAAAGCAACTGTTTAGTACTTTGAAACACTTAAAATGTATGTACTTTGAATTTGAAAATGGTTACTTGATAATGTAAAATAGTCTTATAAGAAAACTACGAGGGGCTTAATAACAGGTTTCCACAAAACTTGGCTCTGACACCAACCCGACACCCCACCCTTACTAGCGAGCGGTGTCTGTCCTTCCTGAAACCCCAGTAGTTACTTCTGACTGACTAGAGAATCCTGTGAAGCGGCTAGTGTTGCTTACTAAAACACTGTATATTTTTTTCTTTTCCAAACTTGTGATTTTATAAAATTTCGTGACATAACATGCACATACAGGACATATCCCGAAAACACAGCCATATCTGATTTACACTTTTAAAACATGGCAACCAACAACACTTCTTGAAAAGAGCCTCGGGCTAAATCACGTTTCATAAAACCAAAACTATGTACATACATATACACACAACTATATAAGTTCCAAGTATTTTCTTACAAAAGTTAGTTAATACAACACTTATACTAGAAGTCAGGAGAATCCTAATATGTCCCAGCATCCGGCGTGCCTGTACCTGGAAAATAGTTTTAAAACAGGAAAATAATGAGCTAAACGAGCTCAGTGAGTGCATGCTTTATAAAATGCTTGCTTTTTTTGAAAAATGTCTCAAAACTGTAAAACTACCTTTTGCAAAACATTTTCAGAAAACCTTATTTGCTTTGCTATAAAAGTTTCTAAAACTTTTCAGAAACTGCTTGCTTGCTTTGCTTTAAAAGTTTCTAAAACTTTTCATAAAACTACTTGCTTGCTTGCTTTGAAAGTTTCTAAAAAATTTTCATACTATGCTTTCTTACTTGCTTTAAAAGTTTCTAAAACCTTTTCATAATATGCTTGCTTGCTGATTAGTGCTCAAAAAGTTCTATTTTTAACCTTGTTTATTGCAGGTTTTGAGCACTTTTTATGTACTAATTAGCGTAATTAACCCGATTAGCTGCCCAAGGTCCTATTTATTCTCTGCGTCGCATTTTGTGGCTAATTTTGTAGTTTTACAAGCTATTTATGCCAGAATTATTGGAGTGATCAAGCACGAAGAATTCAAGTTGAACCGACATTGTAGATCGAACGAGGAGAGGAAAGAAGGCCCGAAATGCAAGGAAATTGGGTCACTGTAGGAATTTTGCAGGGTTGCGAGGTTCTCAACCTATAAATTTCTGTGAGGTTGCGAATTTTCAGCACCTTGCCAGTCCTTATGATGTTGCCTCCTGCCACTATTCACCTCTTGCCACTGTTCACCTTTCATGCACTGTTCACCTTTCCTGCTTTTTGACGTTTTGACCATTTTTGTGATTTTTCCCAATTTACCCTTCATGTATAATGGGTATTTGAGATGTTTTTGTAATTTTGCCTATTATGAGCACTATATAAGCTCATATAAGTTCTTGTACAAGGACCTCTCTTTTTGCTTATTAATAAAATTAGGCGGGAACCTTTCAGCAGTTCCTTCTTCTTTCCATTTTCTCTTCTTTTCTTTCATTTTCTCGGCTGCCAAACACCCCTTGAGGATGAGAACTCAAGGGATGGTTGGCTAAACCCCCCTCATCCTTGAAGAGGGAGGGCTCTTGGAGCTTTAGAGCGAGGTAAGCGACCGGTTCTCACGTTTTTAATGTTTGCATTTATTAGCATTTATGCTTCTATTTCTCACCTAAGTTTAAACCCCTTTGATGTGCCTTGATTGACCAGTACTTGGCAATCTTTTTGGGTTCAGTGGATGCTTATTGCTAGATCTACTGATATTCGGTTAGTTGTCTTTTATGAGTCACATTCTGATTTGGCTACACTTAGTCTAATCCTTTATACATCATGGGTTTGTATGAAATTTGTCTTCACGAAATCAAAGTACCTTTCGGTCGATAGGATTAGCTATTGACAAACATTTTCAATATGGTTTGTTAAAGGTCGTGTTAAAAGAGTCCAGCACTTGAAAGCGGCCCATTTTGTTCTTTTTCTTTAAAAATGTCCAAATTAGTATTTCCTTCTTTCATCGAATAATGATTACTAAATCCCTTCGATCCCAAACCTTGGCCTCATAAAACTTGATGGCCCAGGACCAAAACATGTTTGCACATTTATGCATTAGTTATGCATGCCAAGATTATAATGTTATCCTTTGAAGGACTACTATCCACAATCCTAACTTAACGGCGCCATAAAACTTATTTGTGACCAAAATACATATACAAATTTATGACCTTATTACCAAAGGACTATTAACTAATCCTGACAGCGATTGCCATCAACTTATTTGACATCCTCTTATCATAACCAAAAATCTCTTAGAATAAAACAATTTTAATTTGTGGTTTGGTGCGATGATACCTGCAAGTGCCTGGGTGACGAGTAATAAAATGGACATAAGTCGGATATGATCCCACGAGAGATCTCGAAATTTTTCATCAACTACCACTATTGCCAGAAAATTATCTTATTTGGGCCAATAGAATTGATATGGTGTCGGCGTAGCAGGAAATTAGCTAGTTCAAAGAGAAATGAACATTCAAATGGCGAAATAAAACAAACGAAGGAAAATAAATTCCTACGAAAAGAAATGAATCTTGAACCGGTTATCATAGGAGGCTACATCGAGAGAAGCGGTCGTGAGTGAGCGATCAATTCACGTAGTTCCCTCTTGAATAAATTTCTTGATTATCTCAAGTTTCAAAAAATCTGTCCAAGGCATTTGTAGTGCAGTTGGATCTCTCCACGCTCCACATTTCGTTATCTCCTTCTTCCTGATTCTCTCAATTCGAGAGCGAGATAACTACGCACCTGAGAACTTCCCTTAAGTTGGGTATTTTCTTTGCGATACTTCATACCCATTTTATGAATTTGTACACCTTAGCTCCAGTTATCGGGTGAAACAGGATATACAACTTCCAAATTACTCTTCCTCAAAATTAAAATGAGTCTGACCTTTCCTTGATTAGATCTCGGCTAATAGGTTGGCCTCGCTATCAGATTGAGGTGAAATCTCTGCTTGTTTAAATAGATAAGTCGTTGACTCGTTCTTGACTTGAGTGAGAAGAGGATTTATCTAAGTGAACTACAAAGCTCAAAGGATCCTAATAGCGAGTTAGTATACCTTGAAAATGTACATTACTCGGGATTGTCTTCCGTGTCACTCAAGAGGACCTCCTTGAAATCGGAAGTAACGACCTTGATTCTTAACGGGTATAGTAAGGCGATATTCGAGATCAAAAATCAATAAACTCATAATGAGTAAATTCGTAAACAAATGAACAAGATGCTGCAAATTACTACGAGAAATATCAGGTCGACTACAGCGTTCACTAAATGGAAGTTAGGTTCCTCAATTCTTGCCCGAATCACACGAACTGACATCAACCGATCAAAAGAATAGCTATGGTCGAAAGCTGAAATAATCGAATCCCGAAGTTTATCACGAACCTGATGCATTCCAGATAGTAATTTGAAAAGAAATTGAATTACTGTGGCCGGCTTGGCCAAAGCGATAACATTCGGATCCAAAAAAATAATAAAGCAAAAAAAGCAGAGACAAACATACGCTGCAAAAATAAAGAAAAGAAAGAAAGAAAAGAAAGAAAAAGAAAATAAAAGTGAAGCCTAGAGCTGCGGATCTCTCTCTTTTGATGCGCCTCCAGAGCTTGCTTTACTATTAAGGTAGGCTGCGTATTTATAGGGTTTTCAGTTGGGCCACCCCAATCCCGATATAACCTGCTTTGTGGATTTCGAGTAGCCGGACGAGATTCTTTGCACTTTCGATTGCGACCTCAGTTCTCTTGTCGCGACGCCGAACTCATGTCGCGACATTGACTAAATTACGCATCCTATGGCCCAGTGCGTTCATGTTGTCACAACACTACGCTATGCTTTTGCAGGTTTCAGTTGATCGCTTGCGATGTCAGCGACATCGCCTTTGGCTCAGCGACATCCATTCTAGTCCTTACGTCCTTGATGGTTGTTCCTGATGCAGCGACACCAGGATATTGTCGCGACATAGGCTCAAGTTTCCTGCAACCTTCCTCTGTTTGTTATGATGTCGCAACATCAATATCTTATCTCGACATCCGCTCTTGGTACTGTTTCCTTGAACGGGTGTCCCCTGATGTCGTGACATCAACCTCATAGTTTCGAAGCCTTCAGTTGATCTCCTCTTGATGTCACGACTTCAGCATTAAGTCTGCACAACAACAACCGGTTGTTCTTGGTGTCGTGACATCATTCTTCTTATCGCGACATCACTTATCTTTGCTTTGTATGAAATTTGCCTTTGGTTGTTTGATGTCGCGACCTCAGTTTTCTGTCGCGACATCATTCCTTTAATTTCTTCTCCTTCTTCAGCTGCCTAGACTGTGTTCCCTACCGCGGCCAGCATCAAATTCCCTTCACTTTCCTGATGTCACGACGGAGCGGGTATGCGAGACCTGGCCGCATCGATGGCCAGTAGGTTGCTTTCATTTACTGCTTTCACGCCATTCATTGCATTTTATCCACTTATTTATTTTCTCTTGCTTTTCTTCTTTCTTGCTTCCTTCCTGCTAATGACAAATTGGTGAGTTTCTTCATAATTCTGTATATTAAATATTCAATTTTAACTGAAAATCAAACAGAAAAATGGACTAAAGAGATGACTTTTAAGCTCATCAAACTCCCCCAAACTTAAAATTTTGCTTGTCCTCAAGCAAAGGAAAAGAAAGATTTGTTTGTCCTCGAACAAAAGGACATTTTGTTTTTGTTACCTTAGTGGTATTCAATTTAATTGAAATACAATGCTTAATGCATCATTTACTGTATATCTAGCTTCAAATCTAGTTCAAGGTTAGTTTCTACTTTTCATAGTATACAAAACTAGCTGTTGAAATTGTTTACAAACAACAATCATTAGATCACGTTGAATAATAGATTATTTTCCTTTCTCATTTTCATCTTGAGTCAATTAACTCCTAAAGTCCTTCACTTAGTTTTGATTGTTTCCATATTTCCAAATTCCATAAGTTTGTTTTATATTGATCTCTACTAATGTAAGGTGATTTGACCTTCCAAGATCAATCAGGTCTTTTGGGCTTATATTGTTAGGCTTGGGTAATGGGTAGGATGGAAGGAATTTTTAGGTTAAGATTACCCTGACCCTTTTCTCTCATCTTCTGCCCTTTCTTTCTTATAGTTTCTCTAATAAACTCCCCTAAGCTTCATGTTTGGGACATCTCTTTGATCTCTTCAATTCAGAACTGTATGCCCCCTATTTTTCACTTGTAATTTCACTGGGGAATTTTTTTCTTTGTTTGTCACCATTTAAGGATAGTGCAATGTTTTACTTTTTAGGCTTTCCTAGCACTCTTAGCGAACTTTGGGTTAGTAGCTCCCATACGGATGACATTAGGGTACTAGGTGTTGAAACACCCCCAGAACTTAATTGTTCAGAGAGTTAGGCCACAGATAAAACTTATCCATATAAAGCGTTCTTTTATTGCATTTACTCCTTGTCTTTTCTTTCATTCCTTTTTGAGTTCCTCGAAAATATATACTCCCAAACGAGCTTCATTTCTTACTTCCTGGCCCAGGATTCTGGGTAATCATATATTCTTTCTTGCGGAGGATTGATTTCTTAGAATGGGTTGGGGTTTCCATTAGTTATTTTGAAAAAATAAGCTTGTTGGTTCAATTTACGGAACTATGGTATATGCATCGACATATGAGTAGGGATAGCTAAATGGCTCGAATAAATGGGATATCTGTCTCTTGTCATTTGTATCACCTAGGATTTAAGCCTCAAACAATAATCTAACAAATTCTAAATTTGGTTTGAGCAGGTGTGATAACCATAAGGAGTACCTTGACTCATTTTGTTAATGAGTATTTAAATTAATTGATATTCAACGGAGTTCCTTGACTTGTGTTCATACCACAAACTCCAATATGTTTTGTTCCCTCTTTTGTATTGCTCCATAATTATGGACTTATGAGTTAGATATAAATAACTTTTGCACCTTGTGTTTCAATTAAAGCGTATTCATTTGTCCTTATTACGCATTTCGACTCATTCTAATCTAAATGCTTCATTCGGTGAGTTCATTACATCCACAGTTTTATTCTTAATTCAGTTTTTATCTTCTCGTTCTTTTCGAGATAAATTGGAGCTGAGAGCAAATATTATTCTGATTTCCTAACGAGAAAATAAACTATGCGAAACCTGAACCACGATTCATGAAGTCGGCGAGTTGTAATTCAACGAGAAATTTTATTCAAATATCAAAGGACTTGATATTGTACAAGCTATTTCAATTACAAACATTTTTCACACTAAGTTGAGAAAAACTCTATTTCTGCTCACAAATCCTATCTCTTCTCCGAGAAGTTTTGCAGCTCCCTCTTGAAATTAGGTTCACCCGGACCTTGAGCTCTGATGAGTGATTCGGCCAGATTATGAGTCGTTCGACAAGAAATTTCACTTCCACCTTTTTCTTTGGAGCTTCTTGGTTGATGGATTCTAACTAATCCATATTCCCCTTCATCAACGCCGCTCTCGGATGAAACCCGTTTTATGGAACAAGCGAATGGGCTGGTTTGTTTCAGAGCCCACTCATTCCATAAGCAGTGTTTGCACCCCTCGGGCATCTTTCACTCTCATTCTCCCTTCCACTTCCATTCTTTACGCTTGTTTCTAATTCCTTGTTCTTCCGTCCCTTTTTTATAGTGAGAGTGTGTCTCTTGGGAAGAACAAAGTCAATTATAATTCCTTCAATTTTCTATGGGAAGATTAAATGAGATTCACCGATGAGGTCCCTTTTGTATTTTCAATCCGCATTTCGCTTTCCCGGAGAATTTGGAACGTTTTTTCTGAATGCCTTAATTTTCCTCCGATTATGCTCTTTGAAACCGAGGATATTCCATGCATTGACAGATCAAAGATGGATTTGTTTTGTGATTTATTACTATTTATTCTCGTATAAATTGAATGAAACTAAGATGACCTGGTTTAATGTTCGACATGAAAATCTAAGTCACGAAGCAGTGTTGAATGTTCTTCTATTCTAAATTTCTCGTGATGACTAAATTTTGTCTTTACTCCTTTTCCTACTTATTATTCTTCACACTCCCACATTCTTTGGTTAACCTTCCTTAACTCCGTATACAGGTCCCGTGACAAACAAATTCAATTTTCAAGAATATCTCGCTATTCAGTGTCACTCAAAATAAATACAACTCTATTTATTTTTATCATGCAGAAATTGACAATTTCTATTATTTCTCATATTCAATAGTTAAGCATTCCATGCAAGATAAAAATAAATTCCCTAAACTTGGTAATCATGCTACTTCAACTATAAATCCTAACAATTATTTCAACTCAAAATGCAATTAAAATAAAAGGTGTGGAAAGACAGAAACTCCCCTTTTTGTTCCTAGTCATGTAATTTCAGCTTTCCTCACATCTGATTTGTAGGTTCTTCTTCTCTCGCGGCAATCTTTCATTCTTTCCATGACTCGTCTGCTTTTAGCTTCTCTTTAGTTGGACTTCCTTCATTCAACCAATGTATCAATGCATCCAATTTAGCTCTATGGTCGGCTAACTGTCCATCACATTCCTTTGCTCTCTTCAAATCCGCGATTTCCTCCCCGAAAATTCAAATGAGCTAATGTTGTATTCAAGAAGATCTTTCCTAATAAGATACATGTTCTCACTTTCCCATGTTTGGGAATTAGTAATTTCCTTCTTGTTCGCAGGGCGGATGGGGTAAAGAATTTGCTGGAATAAGCTCTCATCAGCTCCTTCCAGGTGTTACCAGATTCATATGGGTGTATTAAACCATGTCAGCAGCCCATATCTCGTAAAGAGAATGGGAACAACTGCAGTTGAATAACTTCTGGTTCCACACCATTCAATTTAATTGAATTTGCATTTTAAATCGCCAAGTGTTCATTAGATTTCAGCTGAAATGACCTGTTTTAATTAGTTCTCATTTTGACCATGGTTATCAGTGTTCGAGCTCAAAATCATTAGCATTGATTGTCAGGGTCGCTCTATTGCTAAAATATTTATCAGGATGAATGAATTCCATAAATTCTCCATAGTGTCATGCTCCTGAGGTCTCACGTATTACTCCCGTCGCTACACCGCCTAACTCACCACATACTACGAGTCAGCCTTCCAAATCAAAGCACACTGTATCAATAGATTAGCCTATTCAACAAACATTTTCAATATGGTTTGTTAAAGGTCAGTGACTAAAAGAGTCACTGCTTGAAACGCTATTTTTGTTCTTTTTCTTTTAAAAATGTCCAAATTAGTATTTCCTTCTTTCATCTGAATATTGATTACTAAATCCTCTCGACGATTTGCAAGAATTCGCGCCATAAAACTTGATGACCTAATTAAAACATATGTTTGCACATTTATGCATTAGTTATGCATGTAAGATTATAACGTTATCATCGTAAGGACTACCATCTAACCTCAAAGAACTACGCCATAAAACTCGTTGTGCACCAAAAAGACGTTGATGCACATGTCGCACAGGATCAATTGACCGACTCACATACCCACCGCTTTGCTCAATGTTCATTGAAGACATACGTATATTTGACTTCCCAGAAATTCGACGAGATAGGGCAAACCCACTAGTGCATCAAATCCCATGGTGTTCAATAGCCTTTCCCAAAATCCCTATGTGCTTATAATGAGTGACCTCCAGTATATGCCTAGGTTCCACATCCCAAACTTAAGCTTCAACTCGCCTATTAGAAGAAGGGCAAGCTAACTAGGAAAGGATAGGAACTAATCTATCATTCCATGTTCCTCATACTTTGGAAATTTCCTTACGCACTTTAAACACAATGGAAGAAGACCTAGTGCCAAGAAGCCTTGAGCCGAGTGTTCCCCAGAGGCGAGATCCATCGCGACTCCCCCACCGCTGGTTAAGGGCACCAGCATTCAATCCTTCCAAACTTCACCTAAACACTCAACTAAAACTCAAAGGTCTCTAGGGTTGCGTGGAATGATCCATCTTCCTGTCCCATGTACGCGCTGAATAATGACCACATGGCTCAAAAATAGGGCTTGATAGCCCTCAGACTGCGGCCTGATTCCGATCGATGATCTCGCTTTTATTCCTATGCATATACCTATTTTTATTATATTTTTATTCTTTTTCATTGTTTTTGTAGCTCTTGTCAGCTCGATGGTGAACCCTCGATTAGGTGTCCCATCACTCAAATGGTTCGAATCTCCCAGTCGGGACGAACTTTAGTAGTCGGGTTCTATGACTTATGCATACCCAAAGTCACTAGTGTGTGAGGATAGGTTTTGAGAACTCGGTTTGACTACCCGGGATTGATTCCATCAGCTTTTTCAACTATTCAATCTAATTATCGAGCATCACAAATGTATGTAATCAATGTTTATAGTGAACTCAATCCAAAATCGATCCTCAATTTTTCAACATGGCACACATGTATGCAATTACTACATGCAAGAATGTCCTAACATATAATCAAATAACTAGCACATGACTCATAAACATGAAAGTGCGATGTAAAATAAACTGAAAACAAAACAAACTAATATGCGGAACACACTAAAAATACTACACACTACTAAAACCACAACAAAACACAGTACCGATCACCAAATCCCTCCCCAACAACAAAATATCCAAATGTCCTAATCAAAGAGGCTAAAAAACATAGAGGGAAGGAACTCCCCCCGAATATCACCGCGCGGAGTGTGGGCGAGGGTCAGCCGTGAAAAGCCAAGAGCCGGGCGAGCCGGGCCCGCATAGATCGCGCCGCCGCCGTAGGATGATGGCTCCGACGGGCCGAACCGCCCGCATATCAGCATGCAACGCTCCATGTCCCGGGTAACGAGGACTTGCCCTGTCCCATCCTGTATACGCTAAAACGCCTCGCGAGCGCGAGCACCGGTCCTCAAGACTGGGAAGGACTAGAGGAGGGCCGCCGCGGGCTGCCGGGGAGGTGGGCGGAGGTGGCCGATGGCGCGGAGGTGGTCGAGACGAGGACCGGGCCAATGTCCTCCGGTGTCACCCAGAATCCAAGCAAAGCGAGCCCGGAGCACCCGGGAAGCTCGCCCCTCGCTTGAGGGCTCGTGACCCGAGTCATATAAACCTCGTGTGGCTGGACACTGTGTGTGTCCCGCTGGGACCGATATGGCCTTTGATCTGATGAAGCCAGCCTCATTGTCATTATAGCACCCCGCTTGTTTGAATGCCAAATATCGTAAAAGTAAGCTCCAGTTCATCTTTCGCATCCCTTTGCCATGGATGATGGCGATCTCGATAACCCGCCCAACATCGTAATGGGATATCCCGATGATGGGCGGCTCGAGCAAGGAACGGGCCGCGCCACTCGCCACACATTCGCCGCCGGGATAAGCACGCGAGAAATGGTGCCAAACCTTAGGAATGTAGCCAAACGCCGGGCTCAAATCGGACCGTCGCGACGGCCGAGACCGCCGATCCTCCACTCACCCGGCTCGTCAATACGATGACCTCATGGTAGCCGGATGCTCGGCCGATCAAAGCGGGTCCCCGTGTGGGACATGCTCTAGGCCATAGAAACTATTGATCGACCCGAAATAGTCGAGCCATCACACCTCGCACCTCGACCTCAGACACGGGAAGTTTAAGGTCATGTGAAAATTTAACTACGCCTCACGCTGGGGACGAGGGGGTCGCATAAGGCACGCCTACCCTTTAGCCTCGACGTTCTTCTAAAGAAATCATCGGGGCATGAAATCCTCTCCACGAAGGATCGCTTGCAATCAGGTTAAACCGACCGCGGCACGCTGCATAAACCGCGGAGGCATCGAACGCTGGAGCTCTGGGTCCTCGATGGCCGACCAAGTGCAACTTCACCGCCCGACATACTAACTCGTACAAAAAAAAAAAAATCAAACACCTAATGTGTACCACAAAACAACTAAATAACTATCGGCTGACTCCAACAAACCTAAATGCTACTCGAGACCCTAAAGGAACCTAAATTACCCAAAATGAGGCCTACAATACCTCTGTATCACGCGAAAGCGAACAAATGAACCCTGCATCACTGCATCTAAGCTGGGACCCGCACACAAAGGGTGGGAATGCCACTAAGGACCCAAAACCGGCTAACGAGGAGACTTTACAGCGGACGGCATGAAAGCGTTTCTGAGCCTCCGACCGCTGGATGGGAGCTCCGACAGTCCGGTGAAGGCCGGGATGCAGTGGAGCCAGGTTTCATGAGTGAAGGTGTGTGTGAGGTGAAGAGCCAAATGAACTATTCTTGGCTAAAAATGTAGCCACGCCGCGACGCGGCGGTGATCGCTGACGCGGATGTGAGTATAACCAAGCGACGCCGCTGACGGTGTCTCACGCCGCGACGTGACGCAGGGTTTACTCATTTGACGCCGCGATTGGGAATACACGCCGCCGCGACGCGACGTAGGAGTGTTAAAATGACATCGCGACGTGAGAAATCCACGCCGACGCAAGGTAGGGATGAAATTTTGACGCCGCTGACGCGCAAATCCACGCCACGACGCGACGTAGGGTCAAAATGACGCCGCGACGTGAGAAACTACCGCCGCGACGCGATGCAGGGCTTCAAAATGACGCTGCGGACGCGGAGAACCTACGTCATAATGCGACGTAGAGCTTCAAAAATGACGTCGACGCGGAGAATCCACGTCACACGCGATGCAGAGTCGAATTTGACGTCACACGCGAGATCTCCATCGCCGACGCGGCGGAGAGTGTCTCGCAAGAAATTTTGAATACACAACTCAGCCCACTTTTTCGAGAACTCTCCACGTGTAAACATCATTCCCGCATCAACACTGAAAGACTGCATCTACGCCCAAGGTCCCGTGAATTAAACCAACGAGCGTAAAACACCGATCAAAGAACACAAACCAGAAACCAAAAATTTCGAAAAATAACCAATAGAACTTGAAACTACAAAAATTTAGGGAACACTGGGTCAGCTCCCAAGAAGCGCTATGTTTAATGTCAGGGCAGCATTCGACGACCCGAAACTCAATGTGCTCAAGAACTCAAACTCTTGTGATCGCTGACTATACTTCTTCATGGTCACAAAGGAATGACCCTGCTTGTCAGAAGAAACTCGCCTCCATAGTACGGCTTCAAGCTCGTGGCGATCAGAATGTACCTTCGTGATGTGTCTCTCGCCCCACCATGTGAAAGACCTTGTTACCGTGAAAGGTCCGACCATCGAGACTTCAATTTCCGAAAAGCTCTTTAGCCTGAATTGAATAAAAGGACTTGTCATCCTGGCCAATTCTTTCTCTCGTGATACTCGCCGCGGCCAGCCTCGGGCCCTCTCCTTATAAATACGGCGGCTCTCATATGCTTCGCTTCCTCGAACTCATCTAGCTCACCTGAGTCGAGGCCGCTTTTCACTACCCAGCATCATTCCATGTTTAGTTGTTCTGAGTGGCCCAATAGGCTCGATGCCCAATTTACGAAGGTGGCACGCTTTACCATAAACAAGTCCTAATCCGGGGACATACCTAAAGGAGTTTTAAATGCTGGGGTATGCATTCGCAGCGCATCGTCTATCTTTTTGCATCAATCCTTCCCCGAGTTGTCGACCGTCTTCTCGATGTACTTGATTTCTGGGTCGATACTGTCATCGCTTGATCAGGGTGGTATGCAAGAGATGCATGATGACGACCCCATACTTTCTGCAAAGACCTGTCTATTACCTTATCAAGCAGAACGCGTACTCATTATCCGCAGGATTAAAGCTCGAGGAGTTCCAAACGTGAGAATATATTGTTGCGTAGGAAATCGGGCTACAATTTTGGCATCACTGTCTTCGTGTTGGAATCGCTCTACCCACTTTGAGACATAGTCTACAGCCAACATGCGTATAATTATCAGATGATGCAGAAATGGTCCCATGAAATCGATCCCATAAGTCGAACAACTCACCTCCAAGATAGGATGCATGGGTGGCTCGTCCTTTCTAGATGTTCCATCTGCTGACATTCATTACAAGTGGAAACGAATTGATGAGCATCTTTAAATAAGGAAGGCCAATAAAAACCCGATCAGAACTCAAGCGCTGTTCTCCGGCCACCAAAGTGTCCACCACACGATGTAGTGTGACAAATGGTTCGGACACGAGCATTTCATCTTCAGCACATCTCCTTATCACCTCGGTCAAAGACAAAGGTTCGAAGAATTGGCTCTTCCCAACAGAAGTGCTTACAGCAAGCAAAACCTTTCTTCTTCCTCGATAGTTAAATTCGAATCACTTTGGCTACCAAATAGTTCAAGTAACTAAACCATGAACTACCTCTTGGCCCTCATTAGCAAAAAGTTTCTCGTCTGAAATTGGCCATTCACGTGAACATCATCTCCGGGCCCTTCCAGCCACAGCGTGGTCTCGCCACTAAATTTTCGCCCTCTTGGTCTTGATTTCTCACGCCGAACTCTCGGTGAATGTAAGGACCCAATCGAATCAACCGGGTTTTGCATCTTTCGCCATCAAGTACTTAATGGCCGACCGATCAGCAGTACTACGACTTTTCATAATAATCAAATATGGCTCAATTTGTCAAAAGCAAAGACAATGGCCAATAGTTCTTCTCGCAGTGGCATAATTCAATTTGAGCTGGGCCATTCAAGTCCCGCTTGTACAAGAAATCACCGAAAGATTTTCTCTCGCTTTCGCCCCAAGATCGCCCAATCGCGATAGTCGCTTGCATCGCCACACTCAAAATGAAAAGAACCAACTGAGCTACAACAATAGGAGTCGGATCAACTTATCCTTCAATACGCAAAGCATGTACGCATCGGGAGTCAACTGAACGATCCCCTGACTAGGCAAATTAGACAATGTGTTTCAACTGTGAGAAACTTGATAAACCGCCTATAAAACTAAAGCACGGCCCAGAAAACTTCTGATCCCTTCACCGGCTAAGGTGGAGGTAACTTCTCAATTGCTTCCACCCGCCCCTATCTACCTCTATCCCTCTGGCCGAGATCCGATGTCCCAGACAATACCCTCTGCATCATGAATGGCACTTTTCCCAATCGAGTACCAAATCGTCTCTTCACATCTTGTTAGTACAGCTCTCTTAAATTTGCTGGGACAATTGTCAAATGAATTTCCCACACGTAGAAATCGCCCATGAAGATTTCAACTGCCTTCCACCATGCCTGAGAATACGCCATCATGCATCACCGAAGGTACCCTGCATCAGACAAACGCAGCATCCGCCGAATGCGACGTGCCATAAGGATGCGAATGTTGTCTTCTCCTGATCTTCGTGAGCTTATGGCAATTGGCTGTAACCTAATATCCATCCAAAACAATAATATTCATATCCTATTAATCGATCGAGCATCCGATCTAGAAACAGCAGCAGCATCTTCGAGCGGCCTTGTTCGGCCTTCTATAGTCAATACAAATTCCTCCACCCACACGCTCTAGATGGCAAGAAGAGATTGTTTCGGGCCTTAATACGCTTATCCCCCTTTCTTGTTCACCGAATGTATTACCCATGCGTCAGTTCGAAATGGGGTAAATCAACCCAAAGATCTAGCCATTTTAGAACTTCTTTCCGAACTACCTTCTCATCAGCTTCCTGATTCAACCTCCTCCGCGCTTCCACCGAGGGCTTCAGGGCCATCTTCTAATAAAATAGGTGCATACACATAGAAGGGCTGGATCCCTTTAAAAAATCTGTAGACCATCCGAGTGCTTCGTTTTCAGATCGCGAAGAACCTCAATAACTTCTCTTCCTCCATTTCATTAGGATGATGAGATAATTACGTAGTGTAGATTCTAATTCTGCATTTATATATTTCAAACGGCTAGGTAGAGGTTTTTGCTCCATCTCGTGGTTGCTCAATTGATGGAACCGGCCGCTTAGCCCCTTCAGCGATTCGAAGCATTTCCTCTCATCGCGCCCAAAGGAATCCATCCACTTAACGCATTCTTCCGCCTCGTCACTGTGTTCTCGATGCATTCGCTTATTAGGCTGGGGTTCCAAAGGGTCGTTGAGACCACTTCGCTGCATTAATTATAACCCTACTATATCAACCATTAAGCACGTATCACTGGTGTCTCACGCTCAAGACATTGAATTTTACTTCTTCTTCTTGTACCTTAGTTTCGCCTCGCCAAGACATCAATCATCGTCTCGCCGCCGCTAGAAAAGGTCTTCTCCAAGATAATCTGATTTCTTTATCTTCCTCCATGTCTAAAAACTATGAAATCTGCCGAAAGATAAACTTGTCGACCTTTACTAAGACATCTTCTATTATCCCTCTCGAGTGTTTGGCTAAGGATCTGTCATAAGTCAAGAGTGATCAGGCTGGACGCGCTTCTCCTAATCCCAAACGCTTTAAAGATGGATATGACATAAGATTAATGTCGCACCCAAATCACGCTTCAAAAATAGCATTTCCACTGATGCTGAAACCGCCCGGGTCTTCGAAGCTCTGCGCAGCTCTCCGAAGGACGGCACCGCATTCCTGCTGTTTACCTTCTCGGTCCGCTAATCTTCTTCGAGACAAAAATGTCTTTCATGAACTTTGGCATAACTCGGGCATTCGCTTCTGTGGCACGCAAATGGGATGTTTATATGCAAATTAACATCCATGAACTTCGTGGAATCGCTTATCCAGCTTTATGTTTCTCGAGACGTCAGGTAAGTGGACCGGTATGCCGGCTCTCATTCGCCAGGTCTCGTCGACTCTCCCGTGGATCGTTTTCGACCAAGATCATTCGTTTCCGGGTCGTGATCTCCTCGCCTCTAATCGCTCTACGAGTGGGGCTGTACTTGTGGATTCCAATTCTCTCCCACTTCTCAAATATGGATCGCTTAACGTGTTTCATTCCCATCTCTTCGGGTTTACTCCGACCAAGCCAGAGAACCCGGCCGCTTCGTAAGTAAGCTCGCCATTCGCCCATTTGTGCCTCCAAACTCCTGTACCGTGCTGCTTGATCGCTTAACCGGGTTGCTCACGCTGCATGTTCGGCTTTAGTCTCATTCATGAACGCTTTAATGCGGTTAACATCTCGTATGTGAGCTTGCTCTAAATCCACCTTCTTTCGTGAGGTGGTTCATTAGCTCTGGGCTTGATGGGCATATTGTTCTCGTTATTACGCCTATCCATACTTTGATTGTTTTGATTATTCTCGTTCTGATTGTTACGCCCACCTTGTCCTCGACTGATTCTCGTAGTCAAGTACCCCCATACTCTGGCCCGTGTCATTGATCGATTCCGATTAAAACCTCGACATCGCATCGGGTCATTTTCTTACTCGTAGTGTTTATCGACCGACATTCCGCTCGCCGTCAGGTCATTCCTCCACAGATTCACACAACTCCTAATGGATGGTCTGTATGGTACGTGTTATTCCTCACGGCCTATTTAGCCGCTTAGTCACCGAGCCACATGATTTACCGGGATTACTGAGGATCAGATTGGCTCGTGCTACTCCACCGTGTTTACCGGTGTAGCCTTCTCTGTGCCACCGATTAGTGTTTGCTGGCAAAGATCTTCAATATCTCATACGCCTGGTCCGTGGTTTCATCAATGATCCTCCACCGAGGCATCTATCATTGTTCAAGTTGTATTTCTCGCACTATCAGAGAAGTGTGTGGACTCGCATCCATCCGCTGCCACGGCAAGTGGTGAGGACACTCAAGAATAATTCATGGAACTCGTCCCATGCCTCCGCCAGTTCTCCCCAACAATTAAACGTGATTGACCACAGACAAGTCAGGCAATCTTCAAGTGGAAAGAACTCGTCGAAACTTTTGCACTAACTCGCTCCATGTAGCACGGAGTCCGGTGGCCGACCAAGAGCCAATGTTTGGCTCTATCCTAAGCGAGCTGGGAATAACCGCAATCTTAGTGGCTTCTTCAGTAACCCATCAGATTTGATGGTATCCGCAAACTCAAGGAAGCAATAAATGCATGTTCTGCCTCACGGGTAGTCCATGGAACAATATATTCAAGCATCTCGCATTTGCGACCGACTTCAACGGTAAATTGCTCGCTTGAATTCCGGGCCGCCTGACGCCAAGCTAACAACCGCTGTGGTAAAACAAACTCATCTAATAGCATGTAAGTACCGCCTGTCAGAGCAAATGGCCTGGCGCTTAATTCCTGGCCGCTTCCTCAGGGTTCAGTTTGCTTCCAACGCCAAAATCTTTGTTCTTCGTTGTTTTCCATGACTATTGAAGTTCTAATCGCTCGCCGCCTTCCGCGCAACCGCGCGTAAGTCTTTCTCGTTCAGATCACACGCGTTGATTAATTCGATTACGCCGCATGTACTTATTGAAACTCAGATCGTAATAGCACACAAACCTAATAAAACCCACCAATAAGACTTGTAAATATAACAAAATAAAGAAAATCTTACTATCTATGTGCTCACTTCTATATCAATTTAAACCTGTCACCAAGAATCCGCGCCCAAAACTCGACAGCCGAAAAACGCTGTATAAAATGAATGCCTAAGTGCGCAAGTGCACGCTGCAGCCCCAAGTACATATGTACTTAAAGCACTGATATTCCATCCACAGGAAAGGTAAATTGACTACAAGAGGGTTCTGCTCAGATAATATCCGAATAAAGGAGTTTAGGTGTACCTAAATAAGGAAACCGCGACTAAGCCGTTGATTCTAGTGAATTAATGAAATAGCGCCTGTGGGGTTAAATCGCCTCTATCACGCCTCAATGGATTACTTTTCTAAAGATATTGTTATTCAATCTATTTGTAATATGTCAATTAGCGAGGTGATCTCGCCACGATATCCTCTCTCAGGTATATCCGCCTATCTCGTGAATAGAATCGAGTATATCTCTATCTCGACCAGATTCGAAATGCTTAAATGTTCTAACTCTCAAATGCTACCTTCAGTTCGAATATCTCATTAACCGAATCACTAAAGGCTACTCTATCCAAATCCCTTAATACCCTCATCATCTCTCAATCCTCTATCTCCAAAGGCGAATATAACATTGGCCGTACATTAACATATAATCAAAATGCGCATGAGTAGATGTGACAAATTAAAAACAATTGAATAACATGAAAGATCAACCTTAATCCATCGACATGACAGGTTCGACGTAACCTAAAAGAGATCTAACATAATGGAAGAAAATATAAACTATTTAATAAAGGAAACATTGTTCTAAAATCCGAAAATATCCAAAATGAAAAGTGTTACACCTCGGCACTGGTCGCGGTCACCGCTTCGAATCATAGCTCTCCCGCTCGTGTGCCTCCCATCCTCCTGATCAACCCAATTCGCTTAATGTGATGAGGGCAGCATTTGAAATGACGTCAGCGACGCGGCGACGTCATGACAAGGCGGTGCATGTCACGACGGGGACGTCACGCGAGGAGGATCGCCACGACGGACGCCGACGTGACGTGCAATTTCATCGCCTTGCTCCCATTTGCTCCAAAATCGCTTCTCGTTGTCGCTTCACCCCAATGCCCCCGCGCATTCACAAAAGACATCAACTCAAAAGATTCTAGTCACAAAAACTATAAAATTACTTAAAAATAAAACAGGAGTAGTAGATCGACAGCGAGTATAATATGAGTGTTTTAGGCACTCATCAGGGACCTTCATCAACAAGTAACTCGGTCGCCCGTGAGAGACGGTTATAGGAAGATCGAGACCCAGGCCCGTGACTAATGGGCTGGGTGGCTTCGCCTTTGGCGAAGGTCGCAATGTTTCATCCACCGACTTCAACTCTCGACATCCCTAACACGAGGAGTGCTGCAGGAGTCCCTCTCCGCGCACTATTCGAGAACCGATGCCCCGCCGAGGCACACTCCCTCTCACCCCGCCCCTTCCCTTTGATGTCCGATCTCCCGCGGTGTATCTTCTCCCCGCTTCGTTTCGCTTGCTCGGGCTTCGACCCGTGACATATGTAGCCTTTTCCTTAATGAATACTTTTTTTTTTTTTTCACTTTCGCTCTACTGCACTTCGCGCTGCTCCGACCGACTCCTCGCTGCATGGTCCGACCATCAACCGGTTAAGCATCTAAGTCAAGGCCAGCCTAAAACCGCGCCGCCGAGGCCCGGCTAAATGCTCGAGCCGAACCGAAATTTCGGGCCGCATGGCCCGAGTGTAGCCAGCTTCTTCAAACCGGCTATCGAGCTATCGGGCTGGGCGCTGGGAGGCTCAGGCTGAATCGCTCGAAATGAATTAACGCTAGGCCGTACGGGCTCGTGCAGAGTAGCTGAACTCTTCAAACCGAGCCACCGGGCTCCCGGGCGTTGGAGGCTTTGTCGCCAAACTCGACTCTCTTCGGGCTTCTACTTGCCCGAGTGCAGCGCTTGAGCTCCTTCAAATCGGCTACCAGGGCCCCAAGGCCGAGGCCTTGTCGGGTCAACCGCCCGAGTCGAATCGACTATTGTGCCGCACGGCCTCGAGCGCAGTAGCTAAGCTCTTCAAACCGAGCCATCGGGCTCCGCAAGAACAGCCTCGCTTCGTCGAACCGCCCGAGCTGAACTAATTTTAGGCCGTATGGCCCGAAAGCAAGAGTACAGCCTTCAAAGTGAGCCACCGTCCCGCGCCGAGGCCTCGTCACCGAACCGCCCGAGCCGAACCGACCAGGCCGCATGGCTTCAGGTAGAGCAGTCGAGCCCTTCAAACCCGAGCTATCGGGCTCCCGGCGCCGAGACCTCACGGGCCGAATCTGCCCGAGCTGAATTGACTCCAGCCGCACGGCCGCAGAGTAGCCGAGCCCTTCAAACCGAGCTACCGGGCTCCCGCACCGATGCCTTATCGGGTCGAACCGCCTCGAGCCGAACCGACTCTTAGGGCCGCATGGCCTAAGCAAAGTAGCCGAAGCTCTTCAAACCGAGCTACCGGGCTCCAGCGCCGAGGCTGTCACGAATCGGTCGAGCCGAACCGACTTGTGCCGCACGGCCTCGTGGTAGGGCCAGCCTTCAACCGAGCCATCGGGCTTCGAGTCGGAGGCCTTGTAGGCCGAATCGCTCGAATGAACCGACTCTTAGGCCGCATGGCCTGCGGTAGAGGCGAAGTTAAGCTCTTCAAATCGAAAGCACGAGCTCCTGCATCGAGGCTCAGAAGCCGAATCGCTCGGAGCCGAACCGACTCTGTGTCGCATTTGACTGCGGCAGTAGCTAAGCCCTTTAACCGGAAGCATTGGGCTCGGCGCCGAGGCCTTGTTAGCCGAATCGCCTGAGTCAACTAACCCAGCCGCACGGCCCGCGCAGTAGTCAGCTCTTCAAACCGAAGCATCGGGCTCCCCGGGCGCGAGGCCGTTCGACTTCTAATTCTTGGGAAGATACAAGTGTCTTTAATGCTGGTTCATGGAGAATCGGAAACGATTTCGCGAGTTTCCGAGTGCTTCAACTTTCTGAGGCAAATGGCTTCTCTGTCAAGTACGGAGTCCATACTTTGAATATTCCCGCTCTCTTCGTGAGTAACAAAATCGCGCGAAATGAAACGGTCGAGGCTCGGGCCGTCTCGCAGGAGATCCGCCCTCGCATTCCCGTGTAGTCTCTCATTGACCTTCGTCGTGGAGTTGTGGGTTTTTCCTAGTCTCCCCTTTGCTGGGAGTTATGTTATTCCCAGCCTTCTCTGCGGCTAGAATGCGTTCGGGAGGGCTATACACTTGTGCCGCTTCCTATTTTCTATTCTTCTTTCTCTTCCTCTCCTTTCTTCTTCTTTCCTTTTTTCATTCTCTCCTTCTTTCTCCTCTCTTCCACATCCTTACCCTCCCTTTTCCTTTACTTTCGCACAAACCTTTCCATTCATTTTCTTCCTCTTTCCACCTCGAGGGTTTTTTTTTTTTCGCTGAACCGCCAGACCACTCTCCGAGGTGTGCGGAGACATCACCTGACAAATTGAATGTAACTCGTCGAATAAAGAGAAAATTTTGTTTCAACTGTTAACTGGTACATTCTGATGTATTTAATTTTTTCTGCACATTCTATGGCCGAGCTGTTTGAGACGTTTAACAAAATAAACAATAAACACTCAGTTCGTCATCCGAAAACTGATAATGCTTTATTTAAGATTACAAACTGAGGTCTACTGATAAAAACGCTTAAGATGTTCAGCATTCCAAGTGTGATGGAACTTTTCCTCCTCCGTCCTGGAGTTCGCACTGCCCGGCCTAACTACGCGAGATATGATGTAGGCCCTCCCGGGCTGGGTCCTACTTTCCATTTGTCAGGTTCTTCCTCACAAGGTGAGCTTTTTTAAGACTAGGCCCGTCCGTAACTCCCGGTTTGACTTTTTGGTTGTAATACTGTCTTCCGTAATCTTCCGTGCGCTTTAGGACTTGCTCACGCTTTTCATCTAGGAGGTCCAAATTTAGGCGGAGGGCCTCGTCGTTGCGTTCCACGCTTGCCAATTCGATCCTCGGGGACTTTAATCCGACCTCGACTGGGGCTACCGCTTCAATGCCAAAGGCTAGGGCAAATGGGGTTGCCTGGGTTGAGGACTTGCTAGTAGTCCTGTAGGCCCATAACACCTCAAGGAGGTATTCTACCTATTTGCCTTTAAGATCCTCCAATTCAGTCTTCAACGCCGCTTTGGTGGTTCCCGACGGTGACTCTCGCCGCCCATTAGATCGCATGTGCCGGGACGGCACACTTTCGATCCCAGCTCAACACAAAAATCTCCGAACTTCAGCATCAAATCATTTTTATCGTCTGGCTGGCACCAGCTCGATAGCTCAAACTCGTATATTATGTTACGCCACACAAAGTCATGTATCTTCCGCGTTTCAGATCGTAGCCAAATGTTCTACCACCTCTAATGGTGGCAGTCTACCGCAACGATGATGAATTTGCATCGCTCCTTCCCACGGGCAAGAGGCCCTAATATGTCCAACCCCCACTGTTGGAAAGGCCAGGGGCTTGTGACCGACGTCGTGGGCCTTGGATTTGGGAGGCGAGATTTCGCGTGCTCTCGAAGATTCGTGATTTCCCGACTAGGCCTGGCCGCCTCTCGAGCATCGAGGGCCAATATCCCCGCCTTAAAACTTTCCCCGCTAATGCCGAAATTCATGTGATTTCCGCGACATGCTTTCTATGCACTTCCCAGCATATAGTCGCGTCTTCCCCGCGATGCATTTAAGGACGTGCGTGAAAACCTTTGCTCAGAAGGCTCTGCGATTAGTGAATCTAGCCGACTCGCCCTAGCTTTTAGCGCTTTTAGGCCGTTTGGCCGACGTCCATCTATTAAGTAATCCCATACGGGTCCATCCAACTCACCCCGCACTCGACGGGGCACTCACCACAAGGTTTATGTATGTCTCCGCAAGGTATTCGGCTAAGCGCAATCCGCTGAGGCCCTTGCGGAGGCCGTCGCTAATTTCGCCAAGGCGTCGGCTCGGGAGTTCTCCGCTCTGGGTATGTGTCTGACATGGACCAGGACGAACTTTTTTCACACAAACCCGCATTGTTATGAGGCATGTGATCATTTTCACTTTTTGCCCTAGGTGTCTTCTATCCAATCTTACTGCCGGGGAGCCGGCCGCACCCTGCCGGGTCAACTTCCATTGAATGGGCAGGTCGAGGCCGAAACCCATGACGGCCCTCATACTTCGCCCCCCGTTGTCGGAGGCTCGAACCGAACTGCCACCGCACTCACATCTATTCCTTCCGGGAGGTCAAGATTAGGCCCAGCCCCGCTTCCTCATGCTTTCATGTCCCACCTACAGAGTCTCCGTAATGGGAGGCCGGCCGTCATTTGAGCATTCTTGGTAGGCTTTGCTAAGGTGAATTCCATGACGGTCCCTATGACCCGCCCTTTATCGCGGCTTTCTACCATATCCGATGTCGAACTGGCCAGCTCTATGGCCCACTTCATCAGCCTGGTGGTCTCCGGGGCTTATATGCGAAGACTTCGTTTATCCGATATTCTCATTGAACCTCAATGGTATGAGCCCGAAAGTGCAAGGGCTAACTTCGGGCCTAGGGACACAATGCCAGGATTAATTTCTCCATCCTCGGGTACCTCTCCTCTGCTCCTCTCGCCGTGAGCCTCTGTGTACAGTAAACTCGGTGTCAGGAATGGTCTGGCCCCCGACAGACGTTATCATCGAGAAGCTCTCACCAAACTCGCTAAGAGTAGTGAGGAGCCCTTCGAGGGGCTCACTAGAATTAGGGGGAGCTCAACATGTCTTTAATGGTGAGAACGCTTCGCACTTCAGATCCCCATTGAAAGCTTTCTTTAAAACTGGAAAAGGTCGACATTTATCACTACTGATACGACCCATTTTTTAAAGCTAGCAATTTTCCCGCCGGAGTCGACCTCCTCTTTGTCTACTGGCACGCATGTCGAGCACAAATTTTTATTTTGTCGATTTGCCCCAATTCCTATTGTTGACTATGAAACCTAGGAATTTTCCTACCATAATTCAAGGCACACTTGACTAGATTTACTTCATATCAGACTTCCTCAGATCTCAAACGCTGACATGAGCTTGGTGAAGTTCAGCTGGTGGACTTCACTAACATGTCATCTATGGGTACACCTCAAGGGTTGTCTACTTGGCTTTTAACATCCTATTTA
The DNA here is from genome assembly GCA_016808115.1 of Tetrastigma voinierianum. Lineage (NCBI taxonomy): Eukaryota > Viridiplantae > Streptophyta > Magnoliopsida > Vitales > Vitaceae > Tetrastigma > Tetrastigma voinierianum. Next base: position 346,579 of record JAEQBH010001056.1, on the reverse strand, counting down.
CCAAATTTCGATAAGTAGCCCTGTTCTCGGTTCAAAGGCATCACACGATAGCAATGTTCCCCTGGTCCGTGACGAACAAAGGTCTTTCGGGTCATCCGATCCATAGTCGATCCGTTATACCGAGAAAGCATCCATAAACCGAGGAGTCTACGGCCGTCATAACATCTATGATGAGGTCGATTCACAAGAAGGAAACTATCTTTTAGACATGCCTGCTGACTTCATGGGCAGATGCAGAGCCACCACTTGCCGTTCGCTTTCTTGACGAGTATGACGTTGACCAGCCATTCAGGATATTCTACTTCTCTGATTGCTCTGGCCTGGAGGAGTTTGCCGACCTCCCGTTGATCGCTACTTTCCGCGCGTTCCTCTTTGCTTAACTCCGCTTGGAAGGATGGGCCGATGTTTAGCCTATGAGTGATTATTGTGGGGTCAATTCCTCCTATATTTGTCTGCTTCCATGCAAAGATGTTTTTGTTCTGTCTCAAGAAACGGGTAAGGGGGCTTCTTAGGTCTTCCGCGAGCTTGGATCTGATGTAGGCGAGGTGTTCAGGGTCGTCGTCCAACGATACATGTTCCAACTCTTCCAAGGGCTCCAGTCAGGTGTGCACCTCGTCGCGCATGTCGAGCTCGTCCAGGTATATGTTATCCACCGTTTTTTTCTTTATGGATGCTGAGTAGCATTCCCTGGCCACGCGTTGGTCTCCTCGAACCATTCCTACTCCGCTTATGGTAGGAAACTTGATCATCATGTGGTAGGCGGAGGGAATGGCCTTGATTGCATTGAGAGAGGGTCTGCCTAACAACATATTGTAGGCGGATGGGGCGTCTATAACGAGGAATCTCGCTGTCGTCATTGCTTGGCATGGGGGGTCTCCTAAGGTGAGCACTAGTTGTATCGAGCCCAAGGGTAACACTTTTTCTCCAGAGAATCCTCGTGCCGGTGCTGACGAGTTCCGCCCCTTCCGATGCCCATCTTATCGGCTCCAGGCGAAGATGATGTCTGGGCTGAACTCCCATTGTCGATCAGACCATGGACCGCTTTGTCGGGCCACAACTGCTCGATACTAAAGGGTTGTCATGGGGGTGCCGCATCCTCGAGGTCCAGTCGAGAATGTTATGGATGTGTCGAAATGGCGCAATTGACAATGCCTGCACTCCATTTGCCTCCCGACCGATGTCAGATGTGGGCCTTCCAATGAGCCGGATTCCCCTCCTTCTGTAAATCCCCCCGAGATCACATGGATTTCTCCTCCCTAAGGCTGTTGATGCTGTTGCCCGCCGGCGCGGTGGCGGTGGTTGTTGAGCTTCTAGCCCGACTCTTCCGTGGCTCGAGCTTGATTCCCGAGCCCGACTCGAGGTGCGCATGCCTGAGGCACCACGCCACTGGCATTCTATTTCTTTCCCGAGTCAGACGTAATCATCCGTATACGCTCAGAATCCCTATCGAACTCACAAGCACTGTGTTATCTCGCGGTCCGACTTCAACTGATGGCCACCAAGAATCGCTGCTTGTGACTCTCAAGGCAAGACACCAGCATATCGCGGGCCGTTAAGGTGAATGCACTGAGGTGAATAATGTTGTCGTCAGCCGAGTTTGAGCGTGACCTGCACGATCTCCGAGGCTTCCACGCCTTTAAGGGATCGCTCTCCATCTTTCTTTGAGACCTCTCCAGTCGCTTTGTCTTTCGGGGCTCCGCCCACGCGTCGTCGTCCCGCTTTTTCTTTATACCGAGGAGCCTTCGATATGAATGCCTTGTCATTAAATGTACTGGCGGAGCGAGAACCTCAACCATGCTTGCTTGAGGGTTTCTCGAGATGGAAAACATCAATCTTTCTCGACCGCACTCTTAAATTTCAAGAATGAATGCAAAGTGATCACAAACTTTTCGGGCCGTGTATATCTACCTTTTAGAGATTCGGTAAGAACCTCCTCGAACATAGGACCTCGTGCTTTCTCGAGCTCGCTTACGGTCATCGATGGTAACTTGCCTTTCCGATGTTCCGGCCCAATGAAGCCGGGAGACCTAACGAACGGATGCCAAACGAGGAGACTGGATAGTTGTGGAAGCCTGTTAAAACCAAGCCAAGGTCAGGGGCCTGAATTTGGATAGCGAAAGTTTCGCATCTACAGGTCCTGATACCCATGCAGCTCCATTTGATTCTTGTAAGTGTTGAGATGATCGACGGATCTTCTCGATACTATCGAACGCTCCACTGTGGCATTCTCGAACTTCTCACTGGAAGAGGGAAGTAGCACCTCGGCCGTGAATCTGACTACCGTTGCACCAAGGTGTCCATAGTGTCAGGAGCTCGTCCTCTTACAACTTCCTTCACGTGGCTGAGTTCCTGTTGGAGGCTCTTGAATCTCTGCTCCCATGATTGCTCTCCCGTCCTCACGAGGGTGGCGTTGGTTCCTTGAGCTCCGACATACCCTCGAGTGTTGCTTCACGCTCTCCTCTCGTGGCTATGGCCCATGCCCCGCCCGCTGGACTCTCGCTTTCAAAGACCTCGAGCGCTGAGGTTATGTTGCCCTTCATGAGGGGTGATGTTATGACCTTCCTGAGTCTGTCGTGCCTCTCGTGGGCGTTGTATTTGCCTGGTGAATTGCTTCCAACTCTTCTATTAGGCGCTGGTTGGTGAAGCGGAGTGCCTCCACCTCATCCGTATTGGCTTGCATCGCATTGGCCAGATCGCTTCTATCGCGCCTCGGGAGGCTCACCGTCAGACGTCTCGAAGGGTCCTTGATCCTTAGTGGATTGACGCTTGCTCCCGCTTGTGTTCCGAAAGTCGATACCATTAGCGACCGAGAGATAAATCTTATTTGTAAAGGAACTCGGCTGCTCCCATAGACGGCGCCTAACCGATGATGCCTTTTTTCAACCTGACTTTGGCCGAGCTTGCAACTGAGCCGGGACTAGAATCGGCCTGGGCTGGTCTCGAGGCTCCGGTATGGCTCTCTCTACAAAGACAAAGAAGAAGAGCGTCTAGGCTTTCTCCTGCGCCACTCGATGCCTGGCCGCTTTCTTTCGAGAAAAGAGATCGCTTAGGAGGGCGAATAAAAGGCGTGATCTTCTATCGATGGGTAATCTGAGATTTATATAGTATATGTTTTTCCCAATTGATAGCGATTTCAGATTCTTCCCATCGGACGATATTTCGCCTTTATCCGTATCGCACTGGGGTCATGATATCAAGGAGCATTATCTTAATTATCTTTCTCCCTTATTTCTGAGATCCAGCTTGATCTGTAGGATGAGCTGTTATATCCTGAATTATCTTTAATTTCCTTTGTCAGAGATTTAGTTGACTACAGATAAGAAGTTATCTGCATTATCCTACTTTCCTTATCGATGGGATTTAGTTTGATTCACGCGGGCTTTCCCACTACTCCATATCATCACCGTGGGTGATGACTAGGGCTCTCGGGGCTGGCTAGCACTATGAATTGAGTGCTCATCGGGCTTTGTTTCTTCTTTGGGCTTGGCGAGTGGGCCCGCGCGCTTATTTTTCAAACCCTATCAATTGTAGTCCGCATTTACAAGTCACACTAATTTGGACATTATTTCCAAATTTTAACCTATTATGGTAATTATTTGTTTCAAAATAACTTAAATATATCCAAAAACTCAAATTTTTCTTAGCCTTTTTCACCCTTTCACATTCGCTGTCGGGGCCGGGCCTGAGTCCTCCGACATTCGATGTACCTTACCTCGTCTAAGCGCTCCCGCCAACTCTTCCTCCTCCGTCACACCGAGCCTTACCGCCAAGCGCGCACTTATCCGGCCAATCTGGCCTACCTTCGTCTACTATCTCCTTCCTCCGTGCGCCGGGGCGGGGGCTTACAGGTCCTTTCCGGGTGAGATCCTCGGCCCCGCCACAAAGATCGGGCGTGCGGGGCTGCAAGGGCGGCAAGCATATACGATCAGCTCGGAGGAGACCGGCATGAGGGATCTCGCATCGGCGACTCAAGCCATCGGCCGCGACGAGCCTATCACTCCGCCTGTCGCCGAAACTGTGAAGTCGAAAAGGGAGGTGGCTGCGGTGAGCTGTGGTGCAGAGGGCAAAGACGGTGAAGAATCGGTGAATTTGAGAAACTTCAATCCGAAGCCAATGGTGATAGACGATGACGAGTCATCGTCGACGTAGTAGGTGCTGGTTAGGGTTTTTGAGAGGATTTTGAAGGTGGATGAGGCAGGAAGGAGCAATCCAAAGTTAAGGAAGATTTTTCAAGCAAATGTGGTGGTCCATGAATGCCGCTGGTCGAGCAATCAAAGTCTATTGTGTGCTCCTGGGAGAGGAGGTTATCGTAGGTAAAGATTAAAGTGAGAGTGGAGCTCAAATCGTGGTTTTGCCCAAAGATCAAATCCCAAACTTGTGCTTCGCCCCGAGATGAGTTGATTCAGTATTGCTTGTTTCTGCTTGGTTGCCGAACGAAAATTAATTTTCCGGAAAAAAGGAAAAGGAAACTTCATTAAAATTACTATAATAACTAAAGGTTTCACTAACCCTTATTTTTTTTAATGAATGGATATATGACATTACTAATTTCGATTGCTTGAAGATATCTAGATGATGAAAGAATTATATTTTCAAGAATGTGGCCTATTTAGAAGAGGAAACGATCACTAAATTCTGTTTGGGGAGCAAGGAAGAATGAAATGGCCCAAAAGAAAATGTGAATTAACACATAATTGGGTCCTTCAATAACCTAAGGGCTTGGTCATGCGGAAAACAAAAATTATGTTTAGCGAGACATTTTCATTATAAAAAAATAAGAAGGTTAATGGTTTTGTAGTTTTTGAAATTGCCATTGATGATTTCTTCCTCTTACTAGTAAATTTTATTTCTAATGTTACTATTTGATGGCGCTTCTTGTTCCAATGGTGTTAATATTTTCTTTTCGTGGCTTAAGTGGTGGAATTTCTTTCATCGATAGAGGATTTCTACAACCATTTTTCTAAGTGTGTTGCTCCTTTATCCATCATATTGATCCTTTAATCAGAATGTCATGGTCTTCCAAGAATAATATGAATTAATCTCATTAGTGAAATATCACTTATGTTAATAATTCAAATTTATAATTGAAATGGCACTGACAAACAATAACTCACCAACACGGTGACACAACTTATTTGATAGGGATTTAGATGGTCTTTTGTCTTTGGAATAAGTTTCTTAATAAGCCTTCTAAAGGTGGGATTGAACAACTACTCTCCATCAATTTTCAGAGCACATAGTTTTCCTTGGTTATGGTGCATGAGGAAGATATTAATACATTTCCAATCCGCCTTTTCATAGTAAATCACATTTTCACTAAGTCCATCTTCATTGTGATTCTCTCTCTTCCTTTCGTGGGTAATCCTCCAACTCAAATTCCTAGTCCTTCAACACAATATTGTAGACTTTTGCTTGAGCACGCAAGAACATTATGGTCATGCCTCCCACGCTTAAACCATAAATACATCTGCTTTTCGACCTGCCCCCCTCCCCCTCCACATTAATTGAAGTTTACCTTATTATTACCATCTTTTTTTCGCTACATTTAGAATCTAGTCGATCATGTCCTCACCATTCATGTATTAAAAGTTCTAAATCTTAATTCCTATAAAAAAAGTTCTAAATCTTAATTAATGTACTTAAAAGTTTTCTTGTTGTCTAGTTGAGGAAAGTGCTCCCAATTTGTGAACTTTGATGTTTGGAAACTCGAAACTTGAGGTCTTGTTCCATTTTTACAATTAGTTGATAAATATCATCTACGATACAACTGTCTGCAATTATCATCTCAAGTTAATCTTTATTCAAAGTCCAACTTTATGACAGCGGTAAGTTGAGTATCACTCAACTATACTAGTTACAAATACTCACCCTGGATATCTTCCAAGCCAAGAAGATTTGATTGCCGAAAAGAGTCTAGTGTCGAACTCATGGTTAAAAGCATGCATAAGGCTTTGATGGTTCAAGAGCTGCCACTTCTCGCATCGGTTTATTTGGAATTATTTGGTCTCTAAAGGACTTTTTGCTTAAAGCCAGCCTGATGCATAATTTTAACCTTTGACATGTTATAGAGACGTGGAAGAGTCTTAGTTAATAGATGTTTTCTTTGTGAGGAGATGGAGGAGACAGTTGATCATTTGTTATTGCATTGCTCAAAAGCCAAATTGCTATGGACTTAGCTATTGTTAGTAACTGAGTCCTCCTTGACAACTAGAGAGCTCTTCTTGAATGGGTCCTTGTGGGGGAAAAACGGTAAAAAAAAAAAAAAGCTTGATGGCTGCCCCCTCGTGATCTTGGACAATTTAAGCAGGAAAGGAGCAACATTGTGTTCAACAACAATGGTTTTTCAGCTTAAAGGATGAAATATTCCTTGAACAAAATGGTTTTTATCTTGGATAGTTATTTGTATATTATGGGACGTTTTGTCTTTAAGATAAGGTTGTATATTTGTAGATGAGGTTGGCTTGTTGGGCAGGTGAGCTGGTGATTTGTTTTTGTTCCTTTTTGCTCCCTTTGCTGGTCCCGGTTGTTTACTCCTAGTATACCGTGGGCTTTCCCAGGTTTCTTTTTTGATGAATTATCCATGAAATTTGTTGTTGATTTTGGCACTTTTGCCAAAATCCTGGGTTTATGTGTGTGTATAGAGGAGTGCTTCTCATGAAACCCTAGATCTGCCTACAAAGAATTCACCGCCTATATGATTTGTCCAAAAATTTGTTTAGGCGTCAATAATCTAAGTTCCTCTCAACCAATCATCGTCTGGGTGAAAGAACACATGCTTAGATTTACTCTTTAGGTAGTGAAACTGTGAAGCAACTGGGTGATTGTACAAAGGAAGTTTTTGGTCTATAGAACTGGAAAAAAAAATTCAACATTAACATCTTATTAATTGATAAATCATCACCCAGGATTATTTAAGACCCCGTTTGGAACTCAAAAAGTAAAGAAAGAAAATAAAGAGAAAAAGTGGAAGGAAAGAAATTTTGAAGAAAATTTGTTCATATTTGATTTTATTTTATATTTTTGACTGTGGAACCAAACATGAGAAAATTATTTTCCTTAGTATTTTTTTGTTTTTCCCTAATACTTTCCGGGTTCCAAACGAAGCCTAAAACTTCCTTTATAGGCCATTTAATATTAATGGTAATGTTGTAATTCATAAAAAATAATAAGAATAATAATGATAATGTTGTAATCAGACTAGTTGAAGTGACGACTTGAAACTGTTTTCAACTGATTAAGGCATACTTACATTTCACTTAATTTTTTTTATCATACAACATTCTGATTTTATATCTTGACTTATACTGTAACATGTCGGTGTGCGTTTTATCTAATTAGCTGATTATATCAACTTTCTTACGCGGATTTGTATGATGAAGTTATGTAACTGTTAAGAGAGACTGATTTGGGTAGGTTAATGGTAGCCTAAAATCTGTGGTTATAAAAGCCCATTTCGTATTACAAGCAGGATTCGAGAAACCATATTCCCAATGAAACCAGGTCGCTCTCAGACATAAAATTTTTCTCATGCAGGTCGGTAATGTTGCGGTTGTTGAAAGGCTGATCCTCATGTGAGATTGTGTGTTATTGTGTATTTCGTTTGTTTTGACCAAAGATCTTCTTTTGGAAGCATTTGATTTTTTTTTTTATAGGATTAGTAAATTGTTTTTAATTTTGTAAGACCATAATCTTCATGAGTAAGGGTGAATTACTCTTGCTTTTAAGTCTTGTGCGCTTATAATTCTAATCAAATCAAATTTGTTGGCTTATAAGTGTTATTGGTTTCCAATGAGTTTCTATATTTATGTATATTTAGGCTCATAAACTGGGTATCGCTCACTCGTATCGTATTATTTCTATACACGCATACCAAAAAAGGCATTGTAAAGTACTGTTTGATAAGAAGTCAAAACTGTAAAATGGCTAATTAATTTAATTAATGTATGGCTTTCTTGAACTTACCTTATTATGATATTCTAATTAATTTAAATTTTTACCAAGATGCTCTTAAGGCTAGGAGAGAGCCGTTAACACAATGCAATGGGACAATAGATGAAAATAGCATGTTTTTGGATATTGTGGGTGGAAAACAAAGGAATGCATTTATGGTCTTAGGTCCCAAGCTAGTGAGTACTATGGGACTAGTGGTGCATCAACTTCAACAACTTCCCCTTCTCCTCAACAAAATGAAGAAGAAATGCAAGAGCTACGATAGAGGCTTACTCACCAAGATGAGGTAATTAATAAATTGGAAAGCCTAACAGCACATTTATTACAATGTATGGATGAAATGTCAAGAGCTCAACAACCACCACTAGTCCCTACTTGTCTTGATTCTAACGTTGTTCATGATGATATAGATGATGACGATGACAACAATACAATTCTAAAGTAGTATCTATTGTTGTCTCAAGTTTCAATTAATCATGTTATGCGGCTATCAACATGTTTTATGACTTGTTATTATTGCCACTTTTTATTTTATGTAAGACTATACTTTAAGTGCACTTTCTAGTTATGTTTTACAATTTAATATCTTAATTGCACTATTATTATTATTATTATTTATTAATGCTTAACTACATATATTAATACATTTTATTGTAAATTTATTCTTATTTTTATCCGATTACAATTGTTAAATATGTAAAATATATTCATAATTTTAAATTACCTTATAGATTAATGGCATTATAAGTATAAATGAATATATATTACCAACAAATTACCTACTAAAAGTATAATATGAATGAAATTATTACCGATAGATTACCTACTAAAAGTATAAATGAATGAAATTATTACCGACAGATTTACCTACTAAAAGTATAAATAAATGAAATTATAACCGATAGATTATCTACCAAAAGTATCAATGAATGAAATTATTACCGACAAATTACCTACAAATATAACCATTACCTACATATTACCAACAAACTTATTCTACTAAATCGTAAAGCCAGCAACCAACTTACCGCGTATTACTAAATATAGCAATTAAAAAGAATGGAAATTATAATACAATATAGTAGGTGATCACTAATTTCACTTACAAAATTACCTACAAACAAAATAGTAGGTAAAGTCATTTCCCGAAAAAATATGACATGGTTTTACCTACCACTCACCGACTAATATTTTTGTAGGTAATCACTTTTTTGACAGTAAATTTTTTTACCGACAGAGATATTTCCTACACTTGTATTCGATAGGAAATTAGTAGGTAAACTGGATTACCTACAAAATTTCAATTATTATCTACTGAAATGTTCAGTAGGTAAACTATTAATTTCTTGTAGTGTCAAGGTTGCGGCTTTTCTCCACTTGGGCCCGCAACTAATCATTCTCAAGGTTGAAACCCGCTTAGTGCGAGCTTGTAACCCCCAGATTCGGCTCCCACTCTACTCCTCCTGCTTTCTATCCATCTCCTAACGCCAATGGAGGAACTGATCTTTATGTGTTTGATGCATCGGATTGTTTGACATTGTGGATGCTTCGGGTAGATCGAATGTGGAAGGGGGAGTCAAAAGAGTTCTAGGTAATGGGGGGTTGCTAGAGAATCATTGAAGCCAAGCCCTTGCAGCTCGTCGACGAGACTTTTTATTCGATTCCCATAGACGACGCCGATTGTTGGGACTTTGATCGTTAGATCCCCTAAGCATCAAGTTGTAGGAGCCTTGATCGTCAGATTCCCTAGGCATCAATAGCGTAATGTGAACCTGCAAAAAAGGGACGGTTCGCGACTCAAGTAGTCGTCACTCCGATGATTGTTGTAAAAATATGAAGAGTGGAGAAGAGAAATGCTCTAATTGGCTACATTTCCTCAATGGGGGATCTTTATGATTTATAGGGTTAGGTTAAAGAAATCCCCTCATTCCTTCTTCGGGTAGGATTTTATCTCCTCCTAATTTAAGGGAGGAAATCTTCTTTTCCTTATCAATGACTAGTTCTTCCTTATCAAGGATTATTTTTCCTTTATCCAGGATTATCTCTCAGAGGAGTAAGGGATTCGGAGGCTGGAAAATTCACTGATAATATCGCTTTTACGAATTTTCCGCTCTTGGAGCTTATTTGTAACAAACTTCCCATATGGGGTGGAATTCCCTACATGTGGTGAGAAATTTGCCTAGGCCATGACTTGAAATCCCAAACTAATTTCACCTCAAGATGCTTTATAAGAGTCGACTACTTTCTCAGGCAACCTCTTTAGACTTTCCTATCTGGGAAGTGCCGCTTGGTCTTGGTGAGACGAGGGGAATCGGGGCTGTTTCATAACCCAGGCCAAAAGGCCCCAAACCTATTGAGTAGCGGATCTTAAAGATCATGGTACTCACAATTAAGAGACCATGGAAATTAAGCATGATGAAGAAGATTTATGATTGATTTCCTATGGTGTTCATTTTTCTACAAATTTAGATACTATTTTGTTTAGCCGTAGGATAATCCCTTACTTGGATGAAGTATATGATGTCTTATTCACCAAAAAGAAGATGATGCATCTTGTGGTTGGATTTGAAGCTCAAGTAGAGGATCTTATTGTTCAATGGAGGACACACATGAGAATACTAGTGATGATGTGAGAGACAAGACTTGTAGGTATTGCAAGAAAAGGGGCATGCCATATTTGAATGTTATGAATTGCAAAATGAAAATAAAAAATTTCTATTTTGATGGAGACAATAAGGAAAACAATATATGAGATGTCTAAAGGTGTTGTGTTAATGGGAAATAATGCATAATGTAGAGTTCTTTGAATTTGATTAGCCTGAATCAAAATGTGTGAGACATGTTCCAGATTTGAAGAGAAACATGATTTTTTTTTAGTATTCTTGATTCAAAATCGTATAGGTAAATGGGTGAAGGTGAAGCTTTGAAGATTAACAAAGATATCGGTATCGTTATGAAAGGTGGAAATATAAGTTATACTAAATTATGTGTGTTACAGGGTTCTACAGTCACAAGTGATGATGCTATCAACGCCTCATTCCATGTTAGATGGCATTATTATCATGCGGGTAAAAGTTGGTATTCACGTGAATCCAAAACAATATGATGACTGACACGTCCCATAGCCAAGGAACAAAAATTGAAAATTTTGACCGATATATCGCGAAATTCCCCTGCCACGTTGGAGATCGATACGGCGTCTCCACCGAAGCCTGGGCCATCGATTTCGTGGATTTATCATCAATTTCAATGATAATTCGCAAAATCCCATATTTGCCTTAATTGGTGCCTCTTTAAAAATTTTGAAATTTGTTGCATAGGGTTTTGAAACCCCCAGCCTCAAAAACGTGATTCTAGCTCATCGATCAAAGCAAGTTTAGTCTGTTATTGTTAAATTTCTAAAGTGCAATTAGTTATTATAGCCCCCAATAATAGAGAAGGAAGAACCTGCCATGCAGAGTCTAGGCAGCTCTTTCACTACAAATTTGGTGAGTGGAAGCACACCATTCACTGTGTGCCCCAGCTCCCTCCACTCAAAAGTACATGGCTGTATGGGTGTCTTTAGCACTGAAATTTAATAGTCGTAAGCATTATAAAGGTGAAGTAAATGGGAATTGGTGCTTCAAAATAATACTTTAAACAACAGGGTCCATCCTAGACAAAAGAAGATGAGTACTCACCACATTTCAGCACTCAAAAGAAAAGGTCTCCCAATAGTGCATCCCTCACCCAATTTTCACTGTCCATTCCCACATACCACACATGCAAACTACTCTTAAGGAAAAAAATAAGAAGAAAGATATAAAAAAATAAAAAAAATCCCTCTCCTTGTAAATCACGGAAAGTATCATGAAAAGAAAAAGATTCAAATTGGAATATATCCCTTATTCGATTTATTGTGAACAGAGTATATATAGAGGAAGAAAATGAAAATTAAAGTTAAGAGACATATGGGCATATGTAAATCATGAGGATAACTCCATTGGTGTAAGGTATTGGGATTTATCTAATGGTTATCAATTTAGACTTTTTCCATGAACACGGGATATTACTTGATCCAGTCATTAATTTTAGAACCCTATGAAATTAATTGACCTGCCCCAAACTAACCTGAACAGATAGGATTATAAAAAATAAAATAAAATAACAGGTTAGAGGCACTCGTAACTAACGTTTAAAGGTTCTGAAAAGCTTAATTTTCCTTGTATTCATATTTTCTCTTTTATAGACAAACCGAAGAAATTAAATATGTAAAAAAAAAAAAAAAAAAACTCACCTGTTTTTTGAAAAAGGCTTTTGGGCAGCACCTTTCTTGATCCAATGACTAGAGGCCACCTGTTCATTCAGGGAGCAAACTTCATCACTAGGTTGGTTTTATCATAATTAATTAAACACCCCCAAAATGGCGCCCATGCAGAGGATGTCTATATCTACACACATAACTCCCACAAAGTTCCATGCAGAGTACATTCCAATAGAACCAATATCTCAAAAAGCCCCTCAGTTTCTTTCTGAGTTATCTCCACCTCTCTACATGGCTAAGCCGTTTCTTTTTCTATCTTCATTCTTGTAGTACTGTTCTGCTCTAATTCCTGTTCTTGAAGCAAGGAGATATTGAGCTTGAAGAAAGCAGAAGTTTCCCCATTAATGGAGGAGAGTCTGACTTTAGTTTCTTCAAGCAAATGATATTGAAGGCCATTATCTATCAGTGAATAAATAATGGGATTTCATCCACTCTTCATCTTCCCAGCATTGATCATAGGATGCTCCCAGAATCTGTCCCAAGTCCTGGAATTGGTCACATTTATTAGATTAATTTGTAGTCATCTTTCTATGCAAAATATATCCATCTCATTCTACGGAAAGGTTGTGGCTATATTCAATCATCTTTTCCCCCTTTTATATTGAAACTTAATCTGGTGTTTGTTTAGGGTTTGGCTTTGATCCTTTATTGATGTACACGTATATGTAGACCATATGTACGTTGTTGTTGATTGAACTTAAATAAGAAAGTATGTGTTTGTATCAAGTGAAAGCTAAATGTGTTATTTCAAATTATGTTTGTTCTCCAAAACTAAGGAAAGGTAAAGAATATTAGTTATTTTATATATTTTCAAATTATATGTTGATAGTATTTTTGAAAAATAGGCGCAGAAAGCCCACCTCCGCTGCCCCAGCAGGTGTGTGCCCATTGAACACCTTACCCCCCCGCGCCTGTTCCCCAAAACGAAGCCTTCTCTCCAAATCTCGTCGCCCAAAGGCCGATAACATGGATAATTGGGAAGGCCCACATCCTACAAATTAGACTAAATCTCGCCAATAAGGGTAGTAGGATAATCCCCAATAACATCTTATCCTGTAAATCCAATTAAATCTCACCAACGAGGAAAATAGGATAATTCACGATAAACAGCTTATCCTGCAGATCAAATAGGATCTCACCAATAAGGGAAAATGATAATTCTTAATAAACTGCTCCTTCAATATCCCTTATTAAATCCGATATCGATAAAGGCAGAAAATATCCCATCTAATGGGAAAGAATCCTTACTACCATCCAATTGGGAAAACATACACTATATATATATCAGGCCACCCCCTCAGTGAAAGGTATGCAAAAACATTCGCCCTCTGCGCCATCTTTCTCTCAGTGGAGGAACTATTAGTATCTGAGCGGCCACGGCGAAGCCCTCCCCGCCGACCCTTCTTCTTTCTCTTGTTTTTGCGCAGGAGGAGCAACGCAGCCCGCACCAGCCCAAAGAAGAAGCTTCCATCCTACTTAACGACCCCAACACGCTCTAGCCTAAGACGGCCAGTAAAGGCATCACCGCTTGGCGCCGTCTGTGGGGAACGACATTCTTTACCGATAAGACCGACATCTCGCCATCGATGAATAACTTAACACAAGTAGGAGCAACGCTACCTCCAAGGATGCGTGACTAACCAGCGACGTAGAGACAACCGACCTCCCTGCACATGTGCCAAGTGACGTTGCCAACACGGACGAGGTGAAGGCCCTCCGCCTCACCAACCAACGCCTGATAGGAGAATTAGAGCAACTCACCAGGCAGATGCAATGACCACGGGAGGCGCGACAAACTCAAGAAGGCCGTTACTCCGCCTGTCTTGAAGGGTAACCACACCTTGTCACTCCCCGAGGTGCTGAAACAGAAGCGGAATCTAGCCGAGCCAGGGGGCACGGACCACCCCTAACCCCTGGAGAGGAGGGCAATGAAGCAACACTAGGGGGGCATGTTGGAAACGACGAATTGAACCCCCATCAGCAAGGAGAAGGGGAGTGATCAGGGGAGCGATCTGGCGCCTCCAACAAAGCTCAAATAAGGCGGAAGGAAGTTCCCGACTCCTGGATGGACACCCCGTACAACAAACTGAGTCTCCGTTCACAGCGGAGGTGCTCCACTTTCCCCTACAAGCGAAGTCTAGAATGCCGCAAATAGAAGCGTTCGATGGTACCAAAGATCCCGTCGATCATCTCAACACTTATAAGAATCAAATGGATTACATGGCTATCGTGACCTCATGTGGCTGGTGCAGCTTTCGCTTATCACGCTTAAAAGGCCCAAAGATCGGGCTTGGTTTCTAACAAAGCCTACCATCGCCAATCACCTCATTCAGAGAGTTTCATCAAGGCTCATTTCCCACTTCATTGAGCTAGAACATACAAGAAGTCGAAGCACATTCATCGACTATAAAGGTAGCTCGCAAGAAAGCCTGAGGTTTTATGTCCAAAGGTTTAATGCCGAGTCTCTGAAGGTAGATATACCCGATGAGAAGTTCGCTATCACTGCATTCATCACTGGGCTAGGAGTGCAATCAAAGGATTTGATGTTCTCCATCTCAAAGAATCCTTAGGCGAGCATGGCCGAGGTACTCGCTAAAGCGGAGAAGTACATTAATGGCGAAGAAGCCCTCATATCCAAGAAAGGAAGCTCTTCAACCCATAAAGAGAAGAGCGGGACTGACAAGCAGTGAGGACGAAGCCCAAAGAGATAACAAGACCGGGAGAAGTCCCCAAAGAAAGAAGGAGGTTCGGTCCCCGAAGAGACGCGGAAGCCTCAGAGACCGCCTAGGTCCACCTCACCAATACGGCCAACATTATTCACCCTACGATTTACCCCTCCGACGGCAGTTAGCTGCAGTGTCCCGCGAGGGCAACACCTAACAGCTTTCCCTTGAGGTGGCCGTCTGAGATGAGGTCAGACCCAGCCAAAAGAGATAACACCAGGTACTGTGAGTTCCATAGGGACTACGGACATCGCACAGATGATTGCATACAACTCAGGAAAGACATAGAATATTTAATTCGACGCGGGTATCTCCGCCGCTTCATAGCATTTGAAGGTCAGGCCCAGAGTCAGGCTCAGGCTCAGCACCCACCACCACCACCTCAGCAGGCGACAACTCAGCACCAACAGCCCTTAGGGGAAATCCACGTGATCTCAGGAGGGTTCGCAGGAGGCGGAGTCGGCTCTGGCCCAGGAAGACCCGTTCTTGTGACATCGGTCGGGAGGGAGATGAATGGAGTGCAAGCGGTGTCAGCAAACCCATTTAGACCACGGCCATGCGTTCGATTTAGACCTGGAGGGATGTCAACACCCTCATGAGGACCCTTTGGTAATAAGGGCGGTGGTGGCTAACAAAACAATCCATCGGGTCCTGGTCGACAATGGAAGTTCAGCCGACATCATCTTCGTACCGGCGCCGATAAGATGGGCATCGGAAGGGAGAAGAATTTGGGAACTGGTCGACCTCCCTGCGAGGATTCTGGGGAGGAAGGTGACACCGTTGGGCTGTCTGATTAGTGCTCACTTTGGGAGACCCCCCGTGTCAGGCAACAATGGCAGTAAGATTTCTCATAGTAGACGCCCCGTTTGCTTATAACATGTTATTAGGCAGACCCTCTCTTAACGCCATAAAGGCCATTCCCTCTGCTTACCACATGATGAGCAAGTTCCCTACCAACAAGCGGAGTGGGGATGGTTCGAGGAGACTAGCGCGTGGCCAGGGAATGTTATTCGGAATCAATGAAGCAAAAAGCGGTCGATAACATATACCTGGACGAGCTCGACATGCGCGATGAGGTGAACACCCGACCTGAGCCCTCAGAAGAGCTGGAACCTGTACCGTTGGACGACAACCCTGAACACCTCGCCTACATTAGTTCCAAGCTTGCGGAAGACCTCAGAAGCCTCCTTACCCATTTATTGAGACAGAACAAAGATGTCTTCGCATGGAAGCAGGCAGATATGGGAGGTGACCACATAATAATCACTTTCATGGGCTAAGCGTCGATCCATCTTTAAACCCGGTCAGCAAAGAGGAAGCTACGTCTTTAGAAAAGTAGCGATCAGCGGGAGGTCGACCAAACTCACTCCGGCGAGCGTCGAGAGAGGTGGAATATCGCCAGATGGTTGGATAGCGTCGTGCTCGTGAAGCGAAGCGGCAAGTGGCGACTCTACATGCGACTTCAGCGGCGTCGGCGAGCATGCCCCGAAAGATAGTTTCCGCTGCGCGAAGATCGACCTCATAAGTAGATGGCCCGGCCATGAACTCCTCGATTTTATGGATGCTTTCTCGTTTGGCAGGTCGATGGATACAGATGACGAGAAAAGACCTTGTTCGATCACGGGGTAAAGACTATTGCTATCGTGTTGATGCCGCCGGACTCGAACGGGGTTATATCGGTGAGGTGAGCGGGTTCGAAGCAAATAGGAACATCCGTGGAGGTGTATATAGATGACATGTTGGTGAAGTCGACCACATGCTTGAGCTCCACTAAGCTCATCTGTCGGCGTTCCAGATCTGAGAGTCTGACATGAGTTGAATCCATCCAAATGTGCTTTTCGGGTGTCATTTGAAAAATTCTTAGGTTTCATAGTCAACAACCCAGAAAGTGAGGCAAATCGAGGACAAAATAAAGTGTGCTCGACATCATACCATCAACATAAAAGGAAGTCCGGCAGCGGAAGGATAGCCGCTTCGTAGGTCGTATCCAGGGCTAGTGATAAATGTCAGCCTTTCTTCCAAGTCCTAAAGAAAGCTTTTCAATGGGATACAAATTGCGAAGAAGCGTTCTTGGCGTTGAAGATGTATTTGAGCTCTCCCCCCATTCTGGTAAGCCCCTATGAGGGGGAACTCCTTACTCTATACTTGGTAGTTTCAGATTTATTGACCAACGTCGTCCTCGTGAAGCGAGCCGAGTCTGACATCCGGTCTTATTACATGTAGAGCTTTGAGAGGAAGCGGAGGAGAGGTACCAGGATGGAGAAATTAATCTTAGCGTTAGTAACGCTGACCCGAGCTCCATGCTGGCTCATTCCATTGAAGTTCAGCAGAATACCTGATGACAGTACTCACAGAACGAGACCTCGGGAAGTGATGAAGTGGGCGTAGAGGCGAATGAGTTCGATATCGAATGGCCAGAAAAGCTGATAAAGGCGAGGTCTTGCGAGACTTCGGTCATGGGGTGCCTCGTGGGCACCTTGAGGAATGCGAACAACGGCGACATCCCCATCTGGGAGACTCTTTGTGAAGCCGAGCAGAATGCTGAGAAGCGGAGCCGAGCTAATCGACCTCCCAGAAGGGAATAGATATTGAATGCCTTTCGGGTCGAATTCAAGCCTCAGCAGCGAGGCGGTATGAGCGGTCATAGTGGGTCTCAGCCTCGCCCACGTTCGATGGAAGTTGGTAGCAGGAGTCTGCGGCGACTCGGCTGGTAGTAAGACAAATAGAAGACACCTCACGAGGCCCGAAAGGTGAAAAAATGATCCTATATCTAAAAAAGTGGGGTATTGAAGGAAATTCATCTTCAGTTGGTCGGACATACCCGGACGGAGAGCTCCGGCGGATACTTTAGCAAGCGCCACCGCCTCCCGAGAAGACCTCGACGAGGGGCCCGGCGCTGTCGAGCTGCCTCGCGGAGCCCTCATAGATCTCACGGACCTGTCGGGGTCTCCCTGTCACCTCCAGGCCAAGATTTGGATGGACCCCATTTTGGACTACTTAATAGGAGGGCCCGCTCTGGAGTGAGCCGAGGGCTGCTAGCTCGGGTGGGAGTGGCCCGGACTCTTGTTCATAAGGACGTCTTTCTGACGGAGTTTTCGTATCACTTAAGTGTATTAAGGGAAGAAACCTTGAACTAAGCATTACTCAGGAAGTACATGAAGGCGTATCTGGGCTCCACATGTGAGCTGGCATTAGCCGGGAAGAAGTTTTAGGCGGGGATACTATTGGCCTAATGCTCGGAGCGCGACCGACTGGTCGAGGAAATCTGAGATTTGCGAGAAGCACGCGAAATCTCTCGCTCTCCCATTCAGGCCTGGCGTCGATCCCTTGAAGCTGACCTTTCCAACGGTGGGGTTTGGACATATTGGGACCTACGCCCATTGGGAGGGCGATCTGAAATTCATGTCGTCGTTGCGAGTAGATTACTTCACCAAATGGGCTGAGGTCGAACCTTTGGCTACTATCACAGAACAAAAGATACGAAATTTTGTGTGGCATTCCATAATATGCAGGTTTGGTATCCCAAGAGCTCTGGTGTCAGATAATGGAAAGCAAGTTGATAATGCCAAGTTCAAGGATTTTTGTGCCGAGCTTGGGATCAAGAATTATTACTCGTCCGGCCCGTCCAGCGATCTAATGGACGGGCGAAGTCACCATCGAGAACCATAGCGGCATTGAGCGAGTGGAAGATCTTAAAGGCAAATGGGTGAGAATACCTCCCAGAGGTGTTATGGGCATACGAGAACTCTGTATGATCGGCAACCCGAGGAAACCCCGTTCACCTGGCACTGGCACGAAGCGATGACCCCTGTCGAGTCGGATTAAAGTCACGGTCGAATTAGCGTGGAACATAACGACGAGGCTCTCCGCCTAAATTTAGACCTCCCCAGATGAAAAGCGTGGCTTAGTCTAAAGCGCACGGAAGATTACCAAAAGGAAAGGCGAGGGATTACAACTAAAAGTCGAGCCGGGAGTTACAAGCACAGGGCTAGTCTTAAAGCTCTTGCCGCGACGAGAAAAAATCCGGCACATGGAAAACTAAGGTATTGGTGGGAAGGCCCTATATGGCTCGTGTGTCCAGGACTTGGCAATTAAGGCTCCCGGAAAGGAAGAGGGAAGAATTACCTCATACTTAGAATGTTGAGCACCTTAAGCTTTATTTTTCATTAGGCCTCTGGTTGTAATCTTAAATAAAGTATTATCGAGTTTCGGATGAATGGCTTGTGTGTTTATTGATTATACGGTCAAAACGTCACAGTGGGGAATATACAAGAAAGTTTACCTTATCCGAGTGTGCAAATTTGGTCAAAAAATAAAAATATCTCTTTATTCTGATAAAGGTACAATTGATTACAATCAATAGCGTCATTCCTTACATCTCGGAAACAAACAGTACAAGTAGTTCCCTCAAAAAAAAAAAAAAAAAAACCTTAAGAGAGAGAAAGGAAAAGGGAAAGAGAGGAAGAGAAAGGCGAAAGGAAAGGAAAAAGAGATGGAAAAGAGGAGAATAAGGAAAATGGAAAAGGAAGAAAGCAGAAAGAAAGAAGGAAGAAAGAAGTGGAAGAGAAAGAGGGGAGAAAATAGAGAAAGCGTCTGAAATGTATCGCCCTCTCTGACAACATCCTAGCATGAAGCTAAAGAATAACACAACTCCGTGAAGGGAGACTAGGGAAAGACCTGACTCCCACGAGGCGGGAGGTCCGTCGGGCGAAGCAGAATCCACAGGGGCGAATCCCTGCGAAGAAGGCATACCTTGTGCTTCATTATGTGCGAGTTCTAGTTACATACTAAAAGGAGGAAGGAGATTTGGAGTATGGACCATAACAAGGCCACATTTATAAGAAGATAGCTGCTGGAAAGTCGCGCCGTCGATTTAGTCCTCCGTAACCAGCGTAAAGACACCGCGTCTTTCCCGAGAAGTGGTAGTCAAGCGACATGTATTTACTCAATTTCGCAGGCTCTTGACTGGAAGGCCTCGGCTAAGGCAACCATTTCCCGGTTGAAAGACTCAAGCGCTACACTCGGGCCACGCCCGGCCCATAAGTCGGTTATTTGACGGTCGGCCAGACTCAGCGGCGAGTTTGAAGGGCTCGGCGCTACTCTGCTGAGGCCGTACGGCCGAGTTAGTTCGACTTAGGAAATTTGTGAAGCGATTGCCCGGAGGCCAATGACTGCGGTTTGAAGAGCTCAAGCTACTCGGTTCGAACCACGTGGCCTAAAGAGTCGGTTCGGCTCGAGGGCGGTTAGCCCACGGGGAGCCTCGGAAACTATGGGCTCAACAACTCAGTAAGGCCTCGGCGCCCGGGGGAGCACCAGCGGCTCGGAAGCTCGGCGGCACCAATAAGGCCTCGGCACGAAAGAGCCTGCGGCTCAGTTTGAAAGGCTCAAGCTACTCTGTTCGAACCATGCGACCCGAGTCGGTTGACCGGGCAATTTTAGCCCACTTAAGGCCTCGGCCATTTCGAAGCGAAGCGGCCGGTTTGAAGGCTCGATTACCCGGCTGAGCCGCTCGGCGAAAGAGTCGATTCGGCTCAGGCGATCGACCCGCGGGAGCCTCGGCGGCCCGATTTGAAGAGGCTCGATTACTCTGCTTAGGCATGCGGCCCGAAGTCGATTCGGCTCGAGCGATTTAGCCCAGGCGTCGGCGCTGAAGCCCAGCGGCTTTCGGTTGAAAGAGCTCGACTACTCATTTCGAAGCCACATGGCGAGAGTCGATTCGGCTCGAGCGGTGTTGCGGGGCGCCGCGACCGGTTGAAGAGCCGGCTACGCTACCGAGCCGTAGCCCGAGTCGATTCATTTCGAGCAATTTTGCCCGTAAGGCCTCGGCACCCAAGAGCCCGGCCGCTTCATTTGAAGAGCTCGGCTACCATTTCGAGCGCGCCCGGCCGAAGTCGGTTCGGCTTCGAGGCCCGCGCGACTGAAGAGTCATTTCAACTCAGCGGTTAGCCGGAGCCTCACGGCGACTCTGACTCAACAACTCAATAAGGCCTCGGCGCGCAAGGCCTCAGCCATTTCGAGCTCAACGGCTGATAAGGCTCGGTGCTACAGAGCCCGGCGGCTCGGTTTGAAGAGCTCGGCTACTCCAACTCGGGCAGCGAAATGAGAGTCGATTCGGCTTAGGCGATCGGCCCGCGGGCCTCGGTGGCTCGGTTTGAAGGCTTCGACTGCTAAGCTCGAGCCCGCAGACCCGAGGAGTCGGTTGGGCTCGAGGAGCGGTCAGCCAGCGGGCCTTAGCGGCCCTGGTTTGAGGCTCGAGCTGCTCTTGCTCGGGGCCATGCGGCCCGAGGTCGGTTCGGCTCGGGCAATTGCTTTAAAGGCCTCGGCGCCCGAGGAGCCTAGCATTTCCGGTTTGAAGAGCTTAACTTCTCTTTCGAGCCCGCAGTGAGTCGATTCGGCTCGAGCGGTCGGCCAGAGAGCCTCAGCGGCGGGTTTGAAGGGCTTAACTACTGCCTTTCGGGCCGTGCGACCCGAGAGTCGGTTCCGGCTCGAGCAATTTAGCCCATAAGGCCTCGGCGCCCGAGCCCGACCTTTCAATTTGAAGAGCTGGCTACTCAGCTCTCGGGCCACATCCCGAAAGAATCGGTTCCGGCTTCGAGGCCCGCGCGGCCCAGAGTCCGGTTAAACCGATGGTTGGCGCGAGCCTCGGCAGCTCACGGCTCAACATCTCAGTAAGGCCTCGGCGCTGCAGGAGCTCGGCTCGAGCTCGACAACTTCGATAAGGCGCAGAGCGAGCCCGGCCCGGCTCGGTTTGAAGAGCTCGAGTACCTCCAACTTCGAACGTAGCGGCTGAAAGTCGGTTCCGGCTCGAGCGATCGACCCACATGAGCCTCGGTGGCCCGGTTTGAAACAGTACTCTCCTCGGGCCCATCTGACCACTAAAGTCGGTCGGCTCGAGCCCAGTTTAGCCCGTAAGGCCTCATCGCCCGAGGCAATGTTTCCAGTCTAAGAAGCTACGACTACTCTGCTCAAGCTATGCGGCAGATTTAGTTCGGCTCACGCAATTTGTATAAGGCCTCGGCGCCCAGGCCACCTGGCTCGGTTTGAAGGAAGCTCGACTACTTAGCTTTCGGCCGTGCGACCCGGAGCTAGTTCATTTCCGGGCATTGACCCGCGAAGCCTCGGCCGCGGTTGAAGGCTGACTACTCCGTCTTGGGCCGTATGGCCGGGGCGGTCGGCAAACGCTTCGATTGAGCCGTCGGCGAAGTCAATTCGGTTCATGCGATTAGCGAAGAGCTCAGGCGAAGTAGTGAGATAAAATGAATGTTCATTAAGGAAAAAGAAGCTACATATGTCTTGGGTCTAAGCGCAAAAAAAAGCGACAAGCGAGAAGGTATGTGCGTAGGTCGGTTATCGAGAAGAAGAGTAGGGTGAAGAGAGGAGTGGGCCTCAGCAGGGGTGTCTGGTTCTCCAGAAAAGTCTGCGGAAAGGGACTCTTCTACCTCCTGGAATCCCAGGGATGTCGAAGTTGAGTCGAACTGGGTAGGCGATGCGACCTTCACCTGCGAAGGCGAAGCCACTGAAGCCCATTAGTGCGGGCTTAGTCCTGTTCGCTATAGAATTCGTCCCTACGAGATGACCGAGTCTGCTTGCCTATGAAGGTCCCTCGCAACCCGTGGCACTCCTCGGTCAGCGTTCCCCGCCTCAAGCGGCCCACAAAGCCACCACCTAAGCCCCGCGACGAGCCTCGGCCTAGTACAATGCTATTGCACTGCTCCTAACCGCACGCAGCCTCTTCCCTGCACTCCCGCAGCCGCTCCGAGACGAAACAGCCATCCCCACCACTCAAGTTCAGATCGAGCGCACTACGCCCCATCCCGGCCTCAAAGAAGTCATCTTGCATGATCAGATCCCATCCCGAACCTCATGAAGCTCTACCCTACGCTCTAAGCCGCTTCTAGCCTCCTCTTTCACCCTACCCGAGCTCGTGCCCCAAGGTATGCCTCAAATCGAATCCTGCTTCACCACTCCCTCAATCATATCCCGTGACCAGTCCTCGCACCCACTCTTAGAAGTAAGGAAGCCACCCGCCCTTGTGAACCCGGCGCGACATAGCCCTGCTCAGACTCGGCCTTGCCAAACTCTTCAAATGAGTAGCCACTCGCCCACACCTAACACATACAAGATCAATACCCATCTCAAGTTAAAACACACTCCGCAAGATACGAACTTGCGGAGGCGACCGAGGGATAGCTAAGGCCCTCCTCAATCTGCGTCTCGACCTCGAGGCCTAACTGAGGGACGGATCGAGACCGCACTCAGTCGCAAAGCTCCGGCATCAAGAGCAAAGAATCGCCATTCCGACAAATTTCGAGCCCTTTCGTCTTTCAACTCTTCCGCCCTCGAGGAGGGTGGCTCAACACTCTGCGCGGGGGGACTCCAAATAGTATTAGGCATGACCTCCAAAGGATGTTCAATGTACTCTTCTCAATGAGTCTTCCGCTTTTAAAAGATAACCAAAATAGGCTGCGAACTCGTAGAGCTTTAGGGACCTCTCACCGGAGGCTAACACTTGACTCGGTATCTGACGTGGGTAGGAAGGAGTTAAGAAGACGCCCCGCTAACTTTACCCAAGTCAAGGCCCTTCAACGGAGTCCGAAGTTTTCCGCTTCACGCTCCGAGAATTCCGAGACAAATAACACCAGACGGAAGCTCTCCTCGTGTCAAACCAAGACCCGGCGCGGGGGAGAATTTCATACGGCGAGTGTGAGGACTCCAGCGCCAGAAATGCAGACCTTGTTCAAGGTCCGTGAATATCCGACCGATCACCCGAGTAGGTGCGCGGGGAACACTTAGCCAACTCTTGTATTATGACCTTATCTTCTCTGGCCGAGATCTGGCCTAACACCCGAAAGGCACCAGCTAATGCGTAATTAATAGAGATACCCAATGAGTCACAAAGACATACCAAATAAAGTGATACTCACGTAGATTCTTTCGTGGGTGGTCCTGCGCACGAACGCCTGTGGTATCATCCTGTCAAGGGGGGTCATACTCCCACCACGCCTCGCTAACGAAGAAGTAACGCCTTCTGTAGTTCATGAGAGGACTAAGGTCCGTGATAATTAGAGGAGCACCGGTAGGCCTGGATAGATAAAGAAAGCCCTCGGAGGCCTCCTTCACACTAAAAAGGTTAGAGAACGTAGCTGGCGTCGGGGGAACACCAAAACCCTTGTGTCCCCGAAGAAAACCATCACCTAACCCGAATACCCAAATCGGGGCTAAGCCTTCGAGAAGTGCGCATTGAAGTGTTGTAAAACCCTTTATACCGGTGAGGGAAGTGAAGGCCATTGTCGAAGGCCACTTCAAAGAAGCACACCATCTTGGGCACTCGACCAAGAAGTAAAACGCCGAGGGACCGGGGACCCGTGACACCAAAAAGGAGGCCTATAACGCCTGGCGAAAGTGGCCCCATACAAGGGTCCGACTTTGCTAGGACCCACCGCCAGAGCATTCTGCACGGCGGACTTCAGATATTCCGATCCCCCGGGATACTTAATCTCTTAAATTCTCCCCTTACCCTTGTTCAAGGGAAAATGGGGCTCCCCTGGGGCGTCTCGAAGATCAACTCCAACCGAATCCGCTTCTGAGGCACCGCTGGGCCAATTCTAAACTCCAAGAAGAACCGAGGAGTCACCTCCAATGCGCAAGGAAGAAGAGCGACCCGGACCCATGGTAATAACAAGTAGTAAGAACAAAACCTAGCCAATCTAGCCCTAGCGCCTCGCTGTATTACTCGAAAAGACATCGAAGGGAGAAAGACGCACTTGTCCCAGGAATAGAACATAAAAAGCTATCTCAAGCAAGATGCCAAAAAGGACTCTGGACAGAAGGTTCAGACGGAATACTAAGGGAAAGAGAAGTCCGGACTCACTAAAAAGCAAAGAAAAAGCTTCAGGATTAAGGGAACACAAAGCGAATGGTCAGAGGATATCTACGGAAGAAACAGAAAGAAATTGAAAGAATTGGAAGAAATGAGCGTGAGAACCGAAAGGTTATCATTATCACAAGACATATGACGGCAACTAAGCCCTAACTAAACTGAAAATTGTGCGCACATCGTGAACTCTTGTGGTCCGACGAAGAAACGATACAGCCCTTGCGCAAGCCTCCCGCCGCACGCAAACGCCGGGCAACCGATGTGGTTTGGAAAAATAGCGCGCAGGACCACTCTCCGCCCAAAGAAGAGGCCCATCAAAACACCTGCCCCCGAAGGCCGCCCAAAACGAAGCCCGCCCTTCCTCGCCTAAAAGCCGAGCAAGCAACATGGATAATCGGGAAGGCCCACATCCCAAGCAAATCGACTAAATCTCGCCAATAAGGGAAGTAGATAACTCCCTACCAACATCTTATCCCCAGAATCCAACTAAATCTCACCAGCGAGGAAAATAGGATAATTCACGATAAACAGCTTATCCTGCAGATCAAATAGGATCTCACCAATAAGGGAAAAGGATAATTCTTAATAAACTGCTTCTTCAATATCCCTTATTAAATCCGATATCGATAAAGGCAGAAAATATCCCATCCAATGGGAAAGAATCCTTACTACCATCCAATTGGGAAAACATACACTATATATACGTTACTCCTCTATGGGAAAGGTACGCAAAAAACACCCATTCCCAAGCTAGCCCATCTTTTCCTGCGATAACTAACTTAGGGCACGGAGCTACTACACTCCGGCGAAGCCCCTGTCACTTTCTTCTTTCTTGTTTTGCAGAGGAGAGCAAAAGCTGTAGCCTATACACTAACCCAAGAAGAAAGCTCTGGTCCGCCCAACGTACCCCAACACGCTCCAAAGACACCGCTGAAAAAAAGGCATCATCATATGTAATCTTTATATAAGAAGTTAATTTGAATGAATCTAAAAATAATTTATAAAAAGTTATTTCATTTCTACATTTGCTTAAAGCACAAATCTTAGTAATATCAATCCTCGAATAAAAAATGCTACTTCTAAATATCCTTGTGCCTTTTCTTTCTTTACTAGTTTAATAAGGCGAAAGATAAAAGTGATGTCCTAAAACAATCTTTTAAAAAAAAAAATTACTAAAGTAATACATGTTTCAAAATTATGCCCAAGCTAGTGTCTCATTATCATGTCACCAAAACCGTACATAGTTGATGATTATGGTTTTAAAAATTTTAAAATAGTTAAAACCATAGTTCGTGACTATAGTTTTAGGCTTAAAGTTAAAACCGTAGTAGGTGACTATGGTTTTAATTATTTAAAAATTTTTCAAAACCATAGTCAATTATTATAATTTATCTTAAACCTAAAACCGTAGTCCACCAATTATGGTTTTGATTGTTTAAAAATTTTTAAACCGTAGTCACCAACTATGGTTTTAGTGACATGATGTTTTAAAATAATAGTCATTAACTACGGTTTTGATAACATGACAAATAATCATTAGTTTAAACATTATTTTAAAACATGTATTACTTTGAAATTAAAAAAAATGATTATTTTATGACAAAGCTCTAAAGATAATGACTAATGAAGCTATGAAAAGTAACTTTTCATCCAATCTCCATCTGTCCTCTATAAAGTAGTTTAGAAAACTGTATATAGGAAGGGACAAAGACATTTTCTTGATAAGTCAATATATTTTCCTTATATATGGAAGTAAACTTGTTATATCACTAGGCTACTAGCTGATATCCTTTAGTTTCCAATATCTAATATATGCTTTGACTTCTAATCAAGCTGGCTGTCCATATAGTTAGAACCGACTTAGATGTCCCTTCTAAATGTCGCCATCACAAGAAAGTATAGAATTGAACCTACCACTACTGCAAATGTTCATCCGATATTGTTGATAATGCAACAAGAGGGCTCATAATCTAGTCAGGATTTAATATGTTGAAATTAATATCACCATTATTATGTACCTAATTTGATCCAAGGTCGTATCAAAATGTCACCCACATCATGAAATACAAGAGAAATACTATAACACCTTCGAAGGTTCCACACCTTAATTTATGTATCATTTGTTAGACTTTTTCATTATTTCGAAAGAAAAATAAACTGTTATATATGATTAGATTATAAAAAGAGGTATGCTTTCGAACATCATTTTATATAATATGTAAAGTACAATTTTTTTATTTTAGTGAAATTTTTGAGGGAAAACTACTTCCTTGATAGTTTTATGCCACTTCAAAAGAATCATATTTCTTTCTAATTCTTATCCTAGTAACAAAGTGATCATTCTTAACTCACCCAATATAATGATTATTGTTTGACCTTCAAGAATATTCTCTACACTCCCTCAAATTTTTCCATACCAATTTAGACACGTTGTTGTGAACTAATTAGTCAAATTCTATGAATAAATCCCATATCTTTTACAAATATAGTCCATAATTTTATAAGAGGAATTATTGAACCCAATCACGTACTGTTATTACTTAGTTTTTTGTTGGGGTCTATCCTGTAGAGATACTTAAATTGGATCAGTGATCGATTTATAGGTCTCATCATAAATCTAATTATTTCTTTTCAATTATATAAATCAATAGTTCAAACCGCACTCAAAAATAAGACATTTCCCATTTTTATAAGAACTTTTGTACTAAAAACACAATACTCATTATAGACCCTCTTAAGGTGAAGGTTATGTATGAAAGTGATATGAAAAACAACATAACTCCTAATAAGCTAATTAATTAATCATCCAACACCATTTTCAATGTCTGTAAAGAAAGAGAGAGAAGTCAAGAGTACCCAGGCGGCTCACTTCAAAGTTTAGTGAGGGACACCATTCATTTGTGCCTCAGCCACCACAAAATGGCATGCATGGATGGGTGTCTTAGCACTAAACGCTGGATAATAGCTGGTAATGGCGTGAAGCAAATGGGGACTGCAGCAACAGAAGAATTACTGTATACAACAGGGTCCACCCCAGACAAGGAAGATGAATACCCCTTCACCATTGGAGCACTCAGAAGAAAAGGCTTCAGGATAGTGCATCCGGCCCCCACCAATTTCCAACTGTCCATTCCCAAAAAACCACACATGCTAACTATTGAAAAACCAGGAAAAACAAAATTCTCCGTAGACTCCTTTCCGGAATCACGGAAGGAATATGTAGCAGAAGGAAAAATAATCAAATGGGAATGTCAACAGTCAACTGTCTTGATGGGTTAACTACGCAAAGTACTATAAATAAATATAACAAATTATATACCCTTAAGGCTTGGCTAAAGTGGTAAATGGGTGGGATGAGTTTATGAAAGAACCTAGGTTGAAATCTATAAGAACAGAATACTACAAAGTTATAAAATGAAAAGTAGTGTAAAAATATATAATAAATTTTATTTTCTCAACTTCTCATTTTTATGTAAAAAAAAAAAGAAAATTTGAACTTTTTCTTTTTAGTTCTTATCATAAGGCAAAACCTAAATAGCCCATTCAGAGGATGCCTATAGGCTATATATATACAATTCACAAAGTTCCATACAAAGAGCTAAGCACATTGCAATAGATCCCATATCTCAAAAGCCTCATTAGTTTCTTGAGCTAATTATTCCCACCATTCTACATGGCCAAGTCAAGCTCAATTTCCTCTCTTACTCGGTCTGTCCTCTACCCTGCTTTGAAGCAAGAAAGTTATCACTTGAAGAAGGGAGAGGTCCTACAGTCGTGAGAGTTTAGACCTTACTTCCCTTCCTGGGTCGGCTCCCTCCACTGGCATTTCCTTCTTCAGGGGTGAAGACAATGAAGGTCAAGTGCGGCTGGGGAATATCAATGGGAGACTCTTCTACTCTTCATCATCTCTCCCAGCATTAATGGGAGGGATGCTCTCAGACTCAGGAGTCTCGACCAAGTCCTGAGTTGGTCACACTCCTTAGATTTATGGTCATCATTCTATGCAAAATTTCCTTTCTTCATTCATGGGAAATGTTGTGATTGTATTTAATCTTTTACATCTACTAGATTGAAAAATAATTTCAGTTGTTTGTTAGCTGTTTGTTTGGGATTTGGATTTATGTATGTATATTTATAGACCATATGAATTATATATGTTTCTATCACAATGATGTATGCAAATGGTGTACACCTTCTCTTGCTGTATTGTTTAATGATGCATTTGGTATTCAGTAGTGAGTTTTTCATGCAAAGTCAATATTAATTAATACAAAGTCCACATACTTTGATCTTGGAATTTCAAAGTTGACAAAAATAGATGCCCATTTCTTCTAGCTTACTCCTTTATGGAAAGAAGCTAGCTTACTAGTTGGAGGGCAAAAGAGTGGCAGACAGTATTATTGTTTGACTTCATATCAATATCAAGTATTTCGAAAGTTAAAAAGAGGGTTAGAAGAAGTATTTTCCAAAAGTGACCATCACAAAAAAGCTCATAATTGAACATTTTACAATTCTAGTTCTGAAATGCATCTTTCACTGTCGATAACAGGAAAAGTAAGTTTGGTTATTCTAATACTGAAATTTCATTTAAGCAATTTTGGACTCATTAATTGATCAATCATGTGAACCTCACCACTGACAAAAGAGAACGTCTATAGCAAGAGGAATTATAAGAACTCCTTTTATCCTTTTTCCAATCAAGGAATTAATTTTAAAACAAAAACAAAAAACCTCCAACCTAAAATTATGTAAAGATGTTTCGTGATATTACCAAACGATTTTTCGCTTCTTATTTTTGGAGGAAATACAATTTCCTAGTAGTTTCTAATAATATTTCGTATTCAATGTTCTTTCCAATTTGTTTTATATTTATATTTAGTTGAGCACCACGCCTACGACTAGCATGTCATGCAGCACCCACTAACCAAAAAAACTTACCTATTTCTCGTGGTTTTCCAAGAACATGTCACTGCATGGGATTGTTAGAGCCTAGACTCTTTCGCTTTAGTGTGAGTTTTTCCTTTCTTTATGCATTTTCAGAAGGAAAGCTCATGCATTTTCATTATTACATGCAATATTTTGGTGCTGGTCAATATCGTGTGATTTTGTGTCATTTTGACTCGTATTACGACGTGTAATTATGTTTTTATTTCTATTGAATTAATACTTTTGTCATTGTTATGGTTTTTGATTAGTAGCGGCTAATTATGTATGATTTATACATCCTCCCGGTGTGTTAATTGTATGTGATTGGTTATGGCTATGTAAGTCTCTTGTTGAAGCATTTGAGTTTTGATTTTGATTAATAACGCCTAATTATGTATGATTTATGCATCCACTCGGTGTGTTAATTGTTATGATTATGTTATTCAAGTGGGATAATGTGAAATTAATTTATTAATTATGGACTAAGCATAATCATATTACAATTTTAATTGTGTAATTGTGCATATTAATTATGGGTCATTTATGGAATGGTTTAATATTAACTAGCTATAGGCTCATGGTTCTATCTTCTCCCTTGCTCTGGTAAGCCCATTGGACCAAAACCCAATTGTCTCTCATGGGTTTAGAAGTATATATAAATATCCTGTGAATTTCACAAGGATTTGGTAGAAAATGCTTTGGGGAGAAGAAAATAACCATCTTCAATCCTAGCTTTTCTTTGATCTCATCCCTTGCATATTTGAGAGACAAAAGACAACCAACAATTCCGGATATATGGCAGGTATGTTTTCTGCACAGTACGAATTGATATGCTTCATTATTTCAATAAATTATTATTTTGTACGATTATCGTCCCTTTGATTATTGATCAATTGTTTTTGAATCGATAAATACTCGATTTACAAATAAATTAACAATTTCTCAATATCCTTGTCCGTTAGACCTTGATCATCTGACTTTCAGTAAAAGGTGATTCTACGGCAAGGTGTCGAATCTCCGATGATTAAGCCGAAGAAAAGATGGAGAATAAGAAGCAGAGAGTTTTTACGCTGGATGCCCTTACCTCAAGTGGAGAGACTCATCCGATTTATAGGGCATGGTTTGTCAATCTTCCCCTAATTTTAGAATAAAATTCTTAATTTAGGAAAATCTCTTCCTCCTATCATGATTAACTCGAGAAATAAGGATTTGGAATACTGGGAAATTCGCCATATACTTATCCATAACCCGACTTCCCATATGCGTAGGATGGCCTACTGGGGACTTAAACTCTGTATTTGGCCACCCTAAAGCTGGGGGTTCATAGAAGGCACCCTAAATTTTCTCGTGTGCACGTGCTTTGGGAAGACTTTACTCGTCCGTGATAAATTCCTCCTGATCTTAATACGACAAGTGGGCTTGGACCGTTTCACAATGCGGGCTAAGCGGGCCTTGGGCCCATCGAGTAGCGGGTCTAAAGATTATGGTACTCACAATTGCCGGCTTTAGAGGGTGCCACCCAGGATGTTTTCAAGGAGGCTTCAGGCATCGCTGGGGAGGATTCGGGCTATAGTCGAGGGCTCCAATCGCCGATCAAGCCGTAAGCCAGGCTCCTTCACGCAGACAACTATCAACCGCCGTCAGAGCTAGACTATCTCAGCTCGCACTCCTGGCACTCAAGGCAAGGCTACCCATCAGCCGGTGCCGGGCTCGTATGTTGTCGATGGATGGTCGTCCTTCGAGTACGCCGCCATGATCCAAACGCCGCCCATAATTATCGGGACCGATGGAACCCCTTTAAGAAGAGGGACTCTTCTGCTGCACATATGCGCGATCTCTACCCCAATAACCTCTGAATGCCGATAATGGCTCGTGTTGAGGAGTATTCCACCCCTTTCCCAAGCTTTATGGATAAGAAATCCCACTTCGCATGTGGTCAAGACGGATGTATATTCGTGAACTCGCTGACTTTGACTAGATTCGCTGAGTCGGCATGGCTAAACTTCTAATGTTCGGGAGTGTTTCGCTCTATGTCGTGATTTTCTCCCTAACATTTTTATTTACTGTGCCATCACCACTATTAGTGAACATGGCGCCGCCATCATAGGAGCTCAATCTAGGTCGGGAAGATGCCGAGAGCCGCGCCATGCCCGCCGTCAGCCTCCACCATGCCTTAGAAGACGACCTAGGTAAAGCCAAGGCTAGGTCTAAGCACCGGAGCCGGAGGCCAAGGTCGTGCAGGAAGATTTCTAAGCAGGGAGAATGAGAGGGATTAGCTGAAGAAGAGGCGTGAGCACACCTAAGCAATTTTACAATGCGACGGTGATGTGAAGGCGCCTCGGGAGGAGGCGACAACCGGGCTAGTGTCCAAGATGCCCTCAGCCGGCCATGAGGAGGCCAGGGCGCAGCGGCCGGTCTGGTGGCTGCCAAATTTCAGAGGTTGAACTAACTTCACTCCTCGCCGGAGATCGAGGCGGCGGCGACGGCGTCTTCTCCACTCTAAAGCGTGCAAGGACAAAAGAGGCCAAGGAGGAGGACTACAACAGCGCCTCGAGTCGATCTTCACTACCTGCATGCGTGTCAGGTGTTCAAACACAACATATGTGGAGATAACCCAGAGGTTTCGGATGGCATGCCCGACTCCTCCAACCCAATTTCTCCATAATTCTTCGTGAACCCCAAGTGCCCGCTAGCCCCAGTAGCCATTGAGGCCACAACAATCGAGGTGATCAGCGGCACTAAGGCTCGAGAGGAGTGAGCCGCCGAGGATCAATGCCTCGATCTTGTCTTTTTTTTTTTCTCCCTTTTTGAATTTTCCGTAAGGGACCCATACTGTCGCTATAGCATATATGTATTTTGCGGAATTACCGACGCCATTGGCGCATGGCGAAATAATATAATTTTTAGTTTAATTATGCAATTGATACCTCTTATTTCACAACTCCTTTCCATGAATCTTAACTAGGATAGTTGCTTCAGAGATATCAATGATAAGCTTTTTTTTTTTTTTTTTTAAAGAGCCGGCCGGTGGGAGTTCGCACACAAAGCCGCAGCAAGGTACCATTTATATGCTTTGGCTCTAGCCAACAAGCTAAGAGCTATTGCTATGCTTAGGCATGTGCCAGCAGGCTAGGAGCCACATCTGGTCTTTTGAAAGTACCGCAGCGGAGCCGTGATCTCGTCATTCAAAGTCCCAACAAGCCAGAGCCACATCTACCAGTTCTAAGAAGCTAGGAGCCGCATTCGGGTCTTTTTGAAAGTTCCAAAGCAAGCTGGGGATACATCCGTATTTTGAAAGTGCCAACAGGCTAGGAGCCACATCTGGTCTTTTGAAAGTGCGAGGAAGCTAGGAGCCACATCTAGTCTTTTGCATGGAGGGAGTTGCACAAATTGAAAGAAAATACCTTAAAGAGAACTTTATTGATAATACCTCTTGAGATGCATATCATTCCATATTCTAGGCATTGGCGTCCCATCTAGTTTATTTAAAGTGTATGATCCTGTCAGCTCACCTACTATCATGTATGGCCCCTCCCAATTGTCGAACTCTGTCACCGGCCAGTCACTTGTGTTTTCAAAGATCCTTCTCAAGACTAGGTCTCCTGGTTCAGAATGCACGAGGATTTACATGCCTATTATATAGGTTTGTTAGTCTTTGTTGGTACGATGCTATACGCACAACTGTAGCTTCACAGAGTTCGTCTATCATATCTAAGTCTTTGGTGACAGCTTCAACATTAGCTTTTCAGGATTTCATTGCGTGGCACCCCAATCTTCAGAATTGGTGGCTCTCCATCCCATGTGTAAGTGCAATGACGATATCCTAGTCGGGTCGCCAAATGTCAAGTTTCTATAGGTCCAAGAACTCCGTGGTAGCTCTTTCACCCACTTTCCCTTAGTCGAATGTGTATTAATTTTTCAAAGTCAAGTTAAGAGAGTTTTATTAGAGCGTTTCCACTCGGCCATTACTCTACGGGTACCGCGTGGTTGAGCAAGTCGATTTTCAACTCATGGCAAAAATAAGATACTCGCTTATCAAAACCGTGGGCTCCATTGTCGCAGGATCGATTGAGGTATTTCGAACCGACAGACAATATTCCTCCACACAAATCGACATATCCTGCTCACGGGAGGTGGAAGGTCGCTCTTCTATCCATTTGCTAAAATATCGGGTGGCAAACCAACAATAACTTCTTTCGGGAGTCGGCGTAGGTAAGGCCAACTATATCACCTATCGAGCAAAGGGCTAGGGGCTCGATGGTGTTAGATCCTCAGCCGCACCCTCGAGATCGGCCTGCCGTCATAAAGGGTCACACTTTACGACGTGTTCACATCTTCCTCATGGTCACACAATAACCTTTGTGGCGGGCTCGTGAGCTAAAGTTCTTCCGCCTAGATGGTTTCTGCATATCCCTTCATGGAGTTTTTCCAATATATATTGTCCTTGCTGAGTGGTGAGACACTTAAGATACGGTCCATATAGAGACTGCTTATATAATTCCTTATTCAGAAGGGAAAACCTAGCCGCCTAGACCTGAATCTTATGGGCTTCAATCCTGTTATCTAGCATCTCTCCCGAGCTCAAATAATGCATTATGGGAGTTAGCTAAGAAAAGCATGCTTCATTTATCCTGACTTTACCCGGTCGATCATTGCACGACACCAACCGGGTATAGGATATGAAATAAACACTGCTTCTCTTATCTAGAGGGATGAGACCACCGGCCGCTAAAAAGCGTCAGCCTTTTCATTCCCGAGTCCCTGGATATTCGAGCCTGCCGCAAAAACTCCCTAGCCATCAAGCCAATTGTACTACATACCTAACTACGCGCTGTCTCGTGATTTCTCGTGATTCTCCGCGCACCGTCCCACTACCAATGGAAAGTCACTACGTATGATGAGTTTTTCATGATGTGACTTCATGGTGTTGATTCATCGTGATCGCTCCCCTCACTGGGCTTTAAGTCGCGTCGACTCCAACCCCATTCGCAGAAGCCGTAATCCACATTAAGGATCCACCAGCCATCGTCACCATGTTCCACATTTGGTTAGGGTAGTTATGCTAAAAAATCTGCCAATATCTGCCCCTTCATGCAAAGTGAGGTTTATACTGAAAACCAAATTCACTTAGTTCAATCATTCACTCGCCATCTCCTCCCCGATGTCAAGCCAGTATAAGGCTTCGCAAAGGGGAGATTGGTCACGACGACAATGCACCGAAGTAAAAAGCTTCCAACGCTACACAAAAAAAGAGATAATGTCGTTTTATTCGAGACAGATACCTTGTCTCATCAGATAGAGATTTTCTTTACGAAGAATATTGGTCCCCTCGCTTGCTTTCATCTTCCTGAACAAAGCTGCACTTATCGAGACTTCGATACCGCTGGTATAGATAGAGCGTAGACGTCGCTTTTAAGCTACAAATTAGACCGTGGTTTGCAAGATATTGCTTGATCGCCATGAAAGCTTGGTCTCATTCCTCATTCCAATCAGCCTTTTTGGCTCCCTTTAAGGTGATAAAAAATGGTTTTAACCGGTTTGTGAAACGAGATATGAATCCCCGAAAGCTGCCAACCGACCAGTCAGTTGCTATACTTCTTTTCTGGAGGTAGGAACATGAGAGTCCATTATAGCTTTTAGTTGAATAGGATTGGCCTCTATCCCTCTCTAGGTCACCATAAAGCCTAAAAACTAGCCCGAACTGAATTTGAACGCACATTTCAAAGGGTTGAGTTTCATGTCGTACCTTCGCACAACCTCAAAGGCTTTCAGATGCTCGTGGTCGAATCGCTTCGATTTCATGAGCATGTTGTCAATATAGGTTTCCATGGTGCCCAACAATGGCCTTAATATCTCGCTACCAATCTTTGATAAGTTGTCCCAAAGATTCTTGGCCAAAAGGCATCACATCATAAGAAGATAACCCGGCCGTGTAATGAAGGCCAAGCTCAAGCACAAAGCAAGGTATCGGGAATCTGATGATACCCGCAGAAAGCATCCGTGAATGACAATATTCCGTGCCCTACTGCAAAGATCAACACCTGGCCCATAATGCAGGCAAGGGAAGCTATCTTCAAGCCTACTGAGGCTCTCCAAGTGCACCCACACATACCTTGCTGTTTCACCTCCTTTCTTTGGAATCACCACCACGTTGGCTAGCCATTCGGAGTACTTCACTTCTCTGATGAAACTTGCTCTTAGTAAGTTGTCTACTTCCGTCTGAATGATCTGATGGCAATCCGAGTGGAAACGCCTTACTTTTTGTCTTACTGATATGGCCACGGGGATAATATTTAGTTTGTGAGAGGCCACCGTCGGGTTAATCCCAATCCCAACCATATCTGAGTGGCCCCAGGCGAATACATCATGTTATTCAATAGAACGAGTCGTAATCACTTCCTTTCTTCATTGGATAAGAGAGAGTTGGTGTAAGTGAACTTTTCCGGCCCGTCCAATGTTAATTTTTCCAGGGGATTCAAAGCCAGCGTATCCTTATTTTTCTCCTTGATTTGGGCGACAAACTATGATTGCCACGCCTGGCCTGATCTTCTCGAGGGAGGTCTTTCAAAGATTTTCTCCCTTTCTCCTGCTCCCCGCACAGATAGTTGATAACATCACATGCGCCTTAACTCCGACCGCTAAAATGTTAACTTTCCCAACATTAGTCAAATAGCTAACCGTTTGGTGGTAAGTAGAAGAGATAGCTTTCATCGAGTGTATCCACGCCCTCCCCATTATGGAGTTGTAAGGCCCCAAGTCTTCGAAAATTGAGAACAAAACTTGTTGAGTGACCAAATTTTAAATTTTATGGGGTGGAGCACCCGACATTCTAGAGTTATGGTAGTCAAGACCATTAAACCAGAGGATTCGTGACCCGGCTAAGTTCACTACACCTAAGGAAAGCTTCATCTGCTTGAAGGCTTATAGTTGCAATAAGTCTACTGCACTGCTAAGATCTACTAGTACCTTGTGCACATCAAAACCGTTAATACAGAGGGCGAGTACCAGTGCATCATAGTGGGGCACAATAATCTTGTTCAAGTTGACAGGAGGAAAGGATATGGGGCCATCTATTTGCTTGGTTTCTTCATGTCCGCCTTCCGCATGGATAGAATTTACCCTGGCCTTAACTGTGGTGGCTCTCAAGAGCTTCTTCTATTGGCACTTCGACTGATACTGGTCGTTAGACGGGCTACCCAGTATATAGTTTATGGTGGGTCTGGATTCTGACGGGACTGTCGCGCCAACTGTGATTCTGTTCGCAGCTTTCCCTGATTCCACCCCGTGGTCAAGTTCTTTATTATACCTCCTGAGGTGTCCCGCTTTGATCAGCTTTTCCACCAACAAGTTTAGGCTTCAGCACTTATCAGTCTCATGCCTATGATCTCTATGATACTCGCACCATAAGGATTTGTTTCTTTGGGAGGGATCCGTCTAGATCGGTGCAGGCCACTTAAACTCTAGCAAGTTGCGAATGATAGACAATAGCCTCTCATAAGAGACGTTCAAGGGGGTGAATTACGGGAGCTCTTTTTTTTTTTTTGTGATTGATAATGGATTCGCTGGGTCTTTGATCAAGGGACTCCTCGATTTAGACCCGCTTCCTAGCGACTTATTTCCTCGATCAAGCTGGTTTGTAATCATGATAGTTCGCTGTCGGATCTCGATATTGTCCCTTCAAAGACTGGTACCTATCAGCCCTCCTATATAATTCTTCCATTGTCGTTGGTGGGTCTTAAGATAGTGATTAGAAGAAAGGAGTAGATGGCCCAAAGCTTCTCCTAAAGTGTTGGAAGACTGCATCCATGCTATATGACTCTATCTCACTGACGGCCGTTTCGAACTCTCAAGCTCCCCGAATACTTCTTTCGGCTGCCGAGAATTGCCTGTAGGTGAGCCGATGTTTCTTTTTTCGTGACCGAACAAAGACAGGATGCGAACTCCACCAATAATTCATTGAACGAGTTTATTGAGTTACGCAGAAGCTTTTGGAACCGGTCTAACGCAAGCCCCCACAAACTACCTGGGAACACTTTACACAACAGACGATCATTGTTGGCCTTTAGTATCATCGCCTGATTATAATGAAGCATGTGATCATAAGGGTCAGCAAAGCCATCAAACGTGGCAAAAGCTGGTATGACAAACTCATGAGGTGGCTCGTAGTTAAGAATGTGTTGTCCTAGGGGCAAAGAGAGCATGTTTTCGGGTCCTCGAATTAAGGTTATCAGGCATGTGGTCGGCCCCATGTCAAGGCATGATGTACAAGCCAGATCGGGTGGCATCGCGCCGCAGCAATACCGACACTTTCCCCAAGGGCATGAACCGGTCGGGGCCTCTCGCCTCCGCCTTCCTCCTCCCTTCGCTCGTGGATGCGCCTTAACAATCCAAGATCACCGAGGGTGGGGAAATGCAGCGCCTCTCGAGACGATTCAAGACAGCGTTTCCCGAGTATTCTTTTGCAAGCGAGAGACTCAAAGATGGGAAACTACCTCGAGATAATTCATCGTCCTCCGGCTAGTGGTATCGACATCGCCGTGGATAACGGGCTCCTTCCCCTCAATTGCAGCAATTTACGTATGACACTACTATCTCGCCAGATACATTTTCCAAGATAGCTATTTTCATATATGTGGCCCTAAACTTATCATTTTCAAATAAGTAAGCGTTTCTAAGATGGCCTCCTCAGCCCCTTTTATTCTGGCTCTCGCTTGTTCCTCCTGTTTCTTCTCCATGTCCTAACGCCAATGGAGGAATTGATCTTTCCTCGGGAGATTGATCATCTGACAAGCCGACATTTCGATTTCCTGACGCCTAATCATATGGAGGGGAATCATCATAGTCCCGAGAGATGGAGAGCTACTTCAGACAATAGTCAAGCCAAGCCCTCAGCCATAGACGGTAGACTTTTATTCAAGCCACAGACGACACCAATTTTTTAGACTCCACCGTCTGATCCTCCGGGCATCAAGAATCAACGTGAACCTGCAAAAAGGTGATCTAGTGGTGGTGTGTCAATCACCTCTCTGATGATTAAGTCAGCAAAAGATAGAGAAGAAGAAGCAAAGAGTTTTTTCACAGGTTTTCGGATGCCCTTACCTCGTGAGAGATCTTCCCGATTTATGGGCGTAGTTCGCCAATCTCCCCTTAATTTTAGGAATAAAATCTCTTAATTTTGGTATGAAATCTCTTCCTCCATATCACGGATTAACCTTTCGAGAAATAAGGGATTTAGAATCTAGAAAATCCGCTAATAAATATCTCTTTTGTCTATTTTCCGCCTTCATATACTTATCCATAACCCGACTTATACAAGTGTAAGATGGCCTACGAGAACTTAAAACTTGTACTCGCCACCCCAAGCTATTCTATGGGAAGACATGCACCCTGGCTTTCTCAGACATGCTTCAAGACTTTCCAGTCCGGATAGTCCCTCCTGGTCTTAGTACGGCAAGTGGGTTTGGACCGTTTCATAAGGGCTAAGCGGGCCTTGGGCCCATCGAGTAGCGGGTCTAAAGATTATGGTACTCATATTGTCTTTATTATTTTAAAAAATAAATAAATTAGAGGCCTTAGAAGCCTAACTCAAATAGTAAAAGAATGAGATGTACATAACGTAATATGCAAAAGTGAATATAAAAAAAAACTAAATTAGGGAGATTATTATTAATTAAAAGATATAAATTTGTCTTTATATATAAATATTGGTCTTATATATATGGTGGCTATTCGTAGATTTGAATAAAATATTGTTCGTTAGTTTAGAATAGGTCTTTTCCTTAAAACCATGAAATTATTCTAATAAAGAATAACTCCTTCAAATATATAATTAAGGTGGTGGCTACTCGAATACCGTATAAAAAATATATGGATGTATCGATAATACAGGGTTTCCTTTAAATTTCCATGGTCTGGTAGTGCTAGTGCTAGTATTCAATAGATCGATCACGATCACCTCACCTTTGTTAGGTTATATTTATAGAGTAACACAGGGCCGCCGCCATCACATGCATGCATGTAGCTAATTTAAAAACAACGTTAGTGGACAAAACTAGATTCAACTATATATGAGCCGTCATAAAAGACAAGATTTATCCAAATAAAAATAAGATATATAGTTCTTTTTATATTACGTTCATTTTTTTAATCAATATAAAAAGATTTGAATTAGCTTTATAAGTAGATGTGCTCAGAACAGGAAAATAACAACTACTTTAAGGCTAATTTTTTCTTAGATTTCGATAATGTCGGTCTCACTTTCGCTTTCGGCAGCTCCTATTCCAAACCCCCATCAGGAGGTGGGTCGCTCCACTGCAGACTTCCCTCCTGGCTTTGGTTTTGATTCTTTCCTCACCTACACTCCTGATGATACGGTGAGTACTGTGTAGAAATTGTACTATTTCGATATTTGGACGTGGAAGATGAGTTTGGAATTCCTTTTAAATACTTAAGGGCCAGTTTAAATTCCTAAGGTTCTTGGTTTTTGTTTTAATAACTGTTCTCATGAACAACTAAAAACATGTGGTAACATCATTTTGTCGTCTTTCATAAACTGTTGTTATCTGAATTTAATGTTTTTTTGTCTTCTTCATGTTTTTCAGAACAAAAAAAAGGGAACCAAACATGTTGTTCATGGTTTCTATATTTTTCGAAACCAAAAATAGTTTTTAAAAACCGTAACCAAACAAGCTCTTAGTTTAAAAAATGTTTTCATGAAGTATATCTTTAGTAAAGTTTAGAAAATATTTTCAAATTGAAAAATCTTTTCTAGTGATTCTTGGAAAACTCATTCTCCAAAAATTGCTTATCAACAGTAGTGGCGGGCTCAGGATTCTAGTTCAGTGGGTGCAAATTTAACTAAAATAAACAGTTCAGGCTCAATGGTTGAATAGTTCCATATTTCATTGGGGACAAAATGCATGACCTGGGATATATTTGAAATCTAATTATTTATCAAAAACAATCTTTTTTTTAAAAAAAAAAAAAAGCCTAAAAGCCCTTCTTAGAAACATTCTCATACAAACTTGTAAATGATCCTAGGTGTTTTCCTAGTGAGGCCAGGCAAGTGCTTCCGTAAAATACTCTTAACATATGCTTTCGAAAACATTACCTCATAGACCTAAACGTTTATGCTTCTCTTGCCATTTTTCTGGTGCAGGTAATCAATGAATGTAAAAACAAAAATTTAGAAGAACTGAAAGAAGGCTATGAAGACACAACACAAAAGGCAAGTGTATGCAAGGGGTAAAGTGGTAAAGTGCGCAAGTGCGCAAAGTGTCATCATCATGAAGTGAGAAAGGAGCTAAAAAAGCCAAAGCAGCAGCCCCAGAGCTGCTGAAGTTGATTGATTCCATCCAACCCTTGGGAGTGGCCTACCACTTCGAAAGGGAGATTGAAGAAGCATTGTTAATATAATCGAAACATATGTCGTTCCTGTTGATGATAATGAGGATCTCACGACTTCTTCTCTCCGGTTCCGACTATTAAGACAAGAAGGTTACCACGTTCCATCTGGTAATTAAAAGCCCCTATCCCACAGTTTCCAACACATGCATATATATGTAATCTTGAACTACTTAACGTTAATTGATTTAATGATAAACTCTGCTGATGAAATAGATGTATTCAATAAGTTCAAAGACAAGGAAGGCAATTTCAAGGAATCATTGATCGGTGACTCACCTGGTTTGCTAGCTTTATATGAAGCTTCACATTTGATGGTGCATGGAGAAGACATTCTAGAGGACGCCCTGGCTTTCACTACCACTCATCTTCAATCCATTGCAACTGATCCGAATAATCCTCTTGCTAATCAAGCAATTCATGCTCTAAAGCGGCCAATCCGCAAGGACATGCCAAGGGTGGAGGCAAGGTATTACATTTCCATCTACCAAGAAGAAGGGTCATGTAATATATCATTACTCAAGCTTGCAAAGTTGGACTTCAACATGTTGCAGTCACTCCATAGGAAAGAGATAAGTGAGATCAGCAGGTAATATAATTGGTTCTTCAAGATACTGCATATATGCAAAAAGCTAAGGCACCATTTGGAACCCGAAAAGTACTAAGGAAAGAAAATATAGATGAAAAATGGAAGGAAAGAAAGTTTGAAGGAAAATAAACAATAGGTTTAAACTTAATAAATTAATTCTATATGCTTTATTCAAACTTAATTTATCTAGTTCTCTCTATTACTATGTAAGGACTAAGAAATTTAAAAGTATGTAAACTTTTGGTTATATTTGATGTTATTTAATTTAGAATTTCTACGGTGAAATCAAATATAAAAAATCTTTTTCCTTAGTATATTTTTTGTTTCTCTAATACTTTTCCAGTTCCAAATAGAGCTTAGATATCTGTCAACCTTCTTGACTCTCATCATCCGGTGATGTGTCTTTCAGATGGTGGAAAGGTTTAGACTTTGGGACAAAGCTACCCTTTTACACGGATGATTGGGGTGAGTGCTACTTTAAATTAAAAGTGTACTTTAAGTTCCTTCTGCATTTGCTTTCTTGGTCTAAGGTTCTAACGAAAGTGTCTGCTATACACAGTTGCAGATGATATTTATGATGCATATGGTACAATCGAAGAACTTAATTTTACAGAAGCAGTTGAAAGGTTAATTGGATACTTGCACTTCAATTTCATTAGCATAATTTCTGAACTTATGTAATAATCACACTTCACCTTTTAGATGGGATGCCAGTTGCATAGATCAACTTCCTGCAGATTATCTTAAGTGGTTTTATCGGGCACTCTTGGATGTTTTTGAAGAAATGGAAGAAGAGATGGCCAAGGAAGGAAAATCGTATTGCGTCCCCTATGCAAAGGAAGCGGTTTGGAATCGATAACCCTTCTTCTTCTAAATCCTTCATAATTCTTACAAGATTTATATACATATTTGTAAGGTAGGAGTATGATGTATATATTTGCATGCATGATTATGTAACTCAGATGAAAAGGCAAATCCAAGCCTACTTTGTTGAAGCCAAATGGTTGAGCCAAGGATATGCACCAACATTTGACGAGTATTTGAGCAAAGCATTAGTAAGTAGCGGTCACACTCTGCTCATTGCCACATCTTTTGTTTGCATGGGAGATGTAGTGACCGAGGAGGCCTTCCAATGGGTTCTCGGTCGTGGCAAGATGATTAGAGCTTCAGAACTCGTTGGTAGGGTCATGAATGACATAGTTGCCCACGAGGTACGTGCAGGATTCTTCTATGGTTAGAACTCAACGGCTTTGTTGCTATTATGAAATAAGGGAAGCTTTGATGCATGTCAACTATCAACACAAAAGATAAAAGTAATAATTCACTTAAAAAAAGTAATAAGGGTTTTAATATTTGCTTCAATTATTTTACGTCTGGATGAGAGAGAATCTCTCCACCATTATGAAAACATAGTACAAGATTGTAGTATCAAAGTATTGTAATGACTAAGAAAAAAAATCACTATTATGAAAACATAATACAAGATTAGAGTATTAGAGTATTGGGATGATTAAGAAAAAATCACAAAACCCTAGGATGCTCACAATATAAAAAAAAATACCTGACATCTCAATCCCTCGGATCCTTATATCTCTCCACACACCGAATAGTTTTTACAAGCCCATCTCTCTTGTAACTTTTTCCCCTTGTGACCAAGAATATTTATAGGGATATTTTTAAATGTTTTCCTTATTCTATTAAGGAAACCTAATATTACAATAATATAACAACTCATGACCAAGAATATTTATAGGATATTCCTAAAAGCTTTTCTTATTCTATAAGGAAACCTAACATTACAATAATATAATAACTCATGAATTATCCTAAAAAATATTATTTACAAAAAAGAATTAATACTAATTAGGAATTTGAAACATATTCTAACAGTTGCCAATGTTTTTCTCAACAAGTTTCTAAAAAGCTCTATTCACTAAAAATCAATTTTACTAGTTGTGTTTTTTAAATTATCTAAACCCACTTTTTTTTGGGGGGCATTTCTCTGTGCAGTTTGAACAAAGTAGAATGCATGTTCCTTCAAGCGTTGAATGCTACATGAAGCAATATGGTGTTACAAAACAGGAGGCTTATGATGAGTTGAATAAGCAGGTAGACAATGCATGGAAGGATATGAACCAGGAGTGTCTCATACCTACACAAGTGCCAATGCCAGTCATAATTCGTGCTCTTTATTTTACTTGTGTGGAGGATGTCATTTACAAAGATGCAGATGAGTACACCCATGTCGGAAAATTGATGAAAGATCTCATTTCCTTGATGTTCGTAGACCCTGTGCCAATATAAGTCGGTCGAAAGATGGATGGTTTCTTGCTATTATGATTCTCTATGTTCCATATGATCATGATATGATCAATCAATAATGCAAGTGATGTATAACATCATCTAGTACTATAAGAATAATAATCTTCTTGGTGGCATGTATTTTCTATATAAACAATACTTCCTAAGGTTTGTTATCAAGTACTTATTTGAATAATTATCAAATTAGTCCACCATCTTATATTGTCTCCCAACCTCCTGCAATAATTAATCCATTTTTCTTTTTATCATTGCCGGTTTGTCCTTTATTTATATTCCTTAATCCTTCAAAGGGTGTCTGGATAGAGATTTCAATATTGGTCTTATGCTTACTAATATTGGTCTAATATCAACAATGAACTAGAAGTTAATTAAAAACTATCAAATGGATATCTATATAAGCCATAAGCCATAACCCTCTATACCATTTAACT
Organism: Tetrastigma voinierianum; assembly: GCA_016808115.1. Lineage (NCBI taxonomy): Eukaryota > Viridiplantae > Streptophyta > Magnoliopsida > Vitales > Vitaceae > Tetrastigma > Tetrastigma voinierianum. The sequence goes on along the minus strand of JAEQBH010001056.1, from coordinate 302,055 downwards.
TCTATAAGATGATATTTATAAAAAAGTAATGAAAAAAATATAAAGGAATTTAAGTTGAGTAACATCTTCTCTGATTTTTTGCACATTAGGTATGAAACTTCTGCTCACTTGTGGTGCGTTTTCGAATATTGTGTTGAGGAGATCTATGACCTTGTTATGGCTGGTGACAGTAGCTTAATATTCATATAAACTTTTGATTTAATAATAATTTTTTTTAAGAATCAATGATTGTAAGAAGGAAAAATATTGGGATTTTATTTTATTTTATTATTATTTATTTATTTTGACATCTATTCACTTTGTATTACATTAATTATAATATTTTATATTTCTCATAAATTATCTCTATTTGGATTCGAACCTGGACCATAGTGGGATTTTATTAATACACTAGATATTGTTGAAAATAGTGAATGAAATTAATGACATTCATTGAATAAATTCATTCGGAATTATGAGAGTTTGGAAAGGCAAAAAGGTTTGATTAATGACAATCAATGAATAATTACTTTCGAAACTCTGAGAGTTTGGGAAGTCAAAATGTTTGGCATTCCAAAAGGTCGAGTCTCTCATTTATATAAAGGTTGTCGGGGTATTTCAGAAAGGGTACTCTAAAGGTCATCGAGTCTCGAGTTTTCCTTCCTTTGTCCTTTTGTCGGTGATAGAGCGAACACATCATCAATTCGCTGGAGTGGCGACAATGTGCTTTTTTCTACCATTCGACAACCATTTTATCCTAGGAGACAAACACCTTGGGAATCTCAAAGAACTAGTGGAGAAGGCGAATTTGTCTTAAGAAAATTGTGAATTTACAAGACTCGGTTGTTTTCTCCAACTTGGTTATATTATCCTCCTTTCTTATTGATTTAATTTATTTTGGTTTTTCTTGAATAACCATTATTTTATAGTATTATGTTTATATTACTTGGAATGTCCAAACAATTGCTTTATGCGTTATCGGTTTCTACAACAAGGAGACAATTTTTCTATCAGATATTGTATCCATGGTTGAAACATATATTGGGATTTAACTTCTTGAATAATTTTGTAGATCATGTTTGGTAAATAATTGATAAATAATTATGGAAAAAAACTACTTTACTCATGCAGTAGAAGTACTGGTCGTATCCCCAATTTAATCAATAGTGAACCAGAATGAATTTTATCTCTTTTATCTTCCAATAATAAGAATGATATATAATTAAATCAGTACGAATTATATTTTTTGTTTACTTGTCTTTTTATCTTTTTTTGGCAATGTCCATAAGGTTTTCTATCTTCTCCAGATTTGCTGGGGATTATAGCGGTTCGATCAATTGGTTCAAGAACATTCATAGAAGAGAAGAATAACAATGGAGAAAAGAGAGTTTTTACTATCATCAAGAAAATTCCACCATTTACAGGTTTCACAGACGATCCCATGCCCTCTCTACCAAGAGTACTCTATTCACTCTTGAAACCCTATTGTACTCTACCATACCCTCTCTCTATTCCCTCCCCTTTTCTGTTTTTCATTCGGATAAGCCAAAGAGCCTCTCCTTATATTTATTTATCAGTTACTTCAAGAAGATAACCACCCTTGTCTTCTCAAATACCTCAACCACTCTTCTCTAACAAACTCCTAACCAGTTGGTATTTATAACCAAAGCAAATATCCTAATAAGACATGGACCAATCTTCACAAGACTTTGGATATTGTATGCTTTAGGCCCAAGGTGCTCCATGGCTTTAAAACATGTTTACTAGGTTAAAAGAACTCATATTTATATAATTATTTGAACTGTTCCCTCTTTTGATGTTTGATGTGACAAACTAAAACCCTCATACAGGCATAAGCTGCATAACATCATCATTGTGTCTTATGAGATTGGAAGGCCAAATCGAATAAACAAATATCTCTAAGAGGCCAAATAAACCCCTACAATAGAGTTGAGGATGGATTATGATACCATATATAATGATCCGCAACCAACCTGATAGATATTATCTTTTTTTGGCCAAAGGAGCTCACAACTTTAAAACGCATGTATTAATAGATTAGCCTTTACAAAATTAAAACGCGTCTATTTGATATGAGATGTTACTGTAGGTCGACTGAAGGGTTGAAGGGTTTCCTGCTAGGATAAGATTTTGCAGGACATGACTCTTTAGGACCAAGGATAAAAATATCGGTTTCGATGGATATAACGATACTTGGATTTTAAGGATATATGGGAGATATATCATTGGATTTTCTTTTTCTTAAATATCGATAAACCTGAAAGTGTTCAAAATTAATATATTTGTATTTATTTTTTATATTAACATTAGTTTATCCTAGTAATTGATTTAATTCCTTAAAATTGATATTTTTAATCTTTATAAGCCAAGATTTGGTCTTATTGAAAATTAATATATATATATATATATATATGCTTTATCTTAATTTAAATTATTAATTTTAATCTATCTATTTTTTTTAATCAACATATGTTCAAGATTTTAAAAAATTAACAATATTAATGTGAAAAAATTAAAAAATAAAGTGATAGTAATTTTTTAATAAAAGCATTAATGGAAGAAATGAAATATTAATATTGAAATTATAATTTAATTAAGTTAAATTTATGGAATAATGTAAAATTATTTTTAAATTTAATAAATTTAAGTTATATATAAACGATATAAAAAATAATTTTGTAAAAAATTTCAATAAAATAATTAGAAATACTATTAAAACAACTTTTACACTAATATTAATTGAATGTCAAGTGGGCTTGGTGGAAAGAGTGGTGCTGCTTTCAACATTTTGCTTGGGTTCGAATCCCATCAAAAATGAATTTTGGCAGCTTTAGCTTTGATCGAAATATTGCTGAAATATCCGATAATCGGTAAAGCTTAATGTATCGGGCTAGTCCGATATCTGATATATCGTCGATATTCAACTTTTGTAGTAAGTTTTACAAATAGTAGTTGTACAAATATTAATAGAATTATGTCAGTTTTTTGTTGTTTGAAGAAACACTTATTGAAAAGGAAAAGTGTGTTTGTCTCTATTAATGTACAAATATTATAAAAATCGGAATGTAGAATTCAAATTGCATTACTTAACACATTATGCCCAAAAGTAATTGTTATTTGCAACAAAGTGATAATTAAAAAAGTTACCCCAAACTACTTATGCTCGGGCTTCACTTCACAAATTCATTTACTGCCTTCCCTCCCCTCCCTTCCCCTCCCATTGATTCCTCCTCTCCTCTTAACTGTTTGACAACCCATTACTCTCCTCACACTGTAAAATGATTTTTTTTTTCAATTTTCTCATCTTTCACCTTTCAACACAACAAAGACGAAGAAGAAGGAAGCTTTTTTTTGTTTTTTGTTTTCACATTTTCTGCTTTATTTCCCCTCTCTCTTGGCAAGGAAGTAAGGTAAGTACGCTAACAGTTTTTCGACAATTCTATGTGTTATCTCTATTAGACTGTGAGTTTGGGTTGTGAAGTTTTATTATAGCTTTGTTTTTCCATTTTCACTGTTCTTTCGCTTTTGTAAATATAGTCTGGGTTTGGCATTTTGGCTATTCTTTTTTCGTTTTTGTAAATATAGCTTCGTTTTTGCATTTTCGGTTATTCTTTGTTTGTTTTTGTAAATGTAGATTTGTTTCGGCTGTTAAGGTTTATTCCTTTTTTCTTTTCATTTAAAAGACAAATGAAATATCATAGGATAAGGACGGTTTGCACCTTGATCATGAATAAAGACAATACAGAATGGAAGCAAATTTCGGAGGCTTGCAAACAAATGTTGTTAAGTTTAGATTGTGGATAAACGGACATTATGTGACGTTCAAAACTTCAATTGTATATGTTTAATAGTGTTATTTGATGTAATTGTATCTCCTTTTGAATGCATGTTAGTTAAACATTTTTTATAGAATCAAATCTTTTATAAAATCATATATTGGGCGAATCTCCGACATGTACATACTTTGACATAGTTTTTACCTGAAGTGTATATTTCTAAATAGTATATATGAAAACTATGTTCGACAGTTCATTATGGTTGTACCAGGTAGTACCCCCAGTATGTTATGGAAATACCACCACTATTTCTAAATATGTAGCTAACTACCCAATCTCATGCCTCATTACAACTATAAACGTATAATAGATGTTTGGTGGGGGTACAATAATTATGGTATTTTCAAATAAGTTATGGTTGTACCAGGTAGTACCCCTAGTATGTTCTGGTAGTCCTCCCAATATGTTATGGTAATACCACCACTATTTTTAAACATGTAGCTAGCTAACTAATCTCTTGCCTCATAACAATTATAAATGTATAGTAGATGTTTGGTGAGGGTACTATAATTATGGTATTTTCAAATAAGTTATGGTTGTACCAGGTAGTACCCCTAGTATGTTCTGGTAGTACCCCTAGTATGTTATGGTAATACAACTACTATTTCTAAATATGTAGCTAACTAACCAATCTCCTGCCTCATTACAACTATAAAAGTATAGTAGATGTTTGGTGGGGATACTATAAACGTCTTGATGAAAAGCAAGTGATTTGGCATGAAATGAGTAACATGTTTCCAAAAGGAGAGTAAATTGGGTGTCTCACAGTGCGTCACTGGGAAGATGATTTTTTATGTACCATATGGAGGATCAAATGGTTCAAATCCACACATGGTTGCATTCTACATTCAAAGAGCTTTCCAATGATACCTCACACGCCCAAATCCGAGTTCAAACGAAGAAATTATGACCCTGACAAGTTAGAAAAGAAAACAAGTTGCTGACCAAATTTGTAGCGACACACAGCAATTTGTCACGACAAATTGCTGACCAAAGTCGCGACACATTTATGTGTGTCATGACAAATTTGGTGGGAACGTTTCTTATCGACTAATTCAGGCCATGTTTTCTTCATTTAACTTCAATTTAGGCATGTGGAAGATCTTTGAATGTAAATGCAACCATGGAATGGCCGAACCATATGAGCTTCCAGATAGTATAGAAAAATTCATTTTCCCAATGACGCACTGTGAGACACCTGACTCTCCTCTTGGAAACATGTTGCTCATTATGTACAACCAAATCATTTGCTTTCCATCAAGACTCCTACCAAACCAAGTTTAGAGAAAATGTTATGAGTTTTACATGAATATGGATATAAAATTGATAATGGTTGTTTCTTAATCCTTAAGTAGAAAAAATAATGAGAAATAACGATCAAAATATTCATATTTTTTTATATTAATATCTCATTTGATAAATAATATTATTTTTAATATCAAATAGTAAATATTTTTTTAAAATATTACTATTTATAAATACTATATCATAATTGATATAATTATTTTATTTCATAAATTATATAAGAAAACAAATTAATTATATATATATATATATATATATATATATATATATATATATATATATAATTTTTTAAAATTATATATATTTAAAATTATTATATCATTGCATATATGTTACATATTTTTTATTCTTTAATTAGTAATAAAATGATGTATCATTAAAATACTATAACATACTAGGGGTACTACCAGAACATACTAGGGGTACCACCTATTTCAACCATAACTTATTTGAAAATACCATAATTATAGTACCCCCACCAAACATCTATTATACGTTTATAGTTGTAACGAGGCAGAAGATTGGTTAGTTAGCTACATATTTAGAAATTGTGGTAGTATTATCATAACATACTGGGGGTACTACTAGAACATACTAGAGGTACAACCTGGTATAACCATAACTTATTTGAAAATATCATAATTATAGTACCCCCACCAAACATCTACTATTATGAGGCAGGAGATTAGTTAGTTAACTACATGTTTAGAAATAGTGGTGGTATTACCATAACATACTAGGCGACTACGGAACACTAGAATTCTTGCAGTACGAAACCATAACATTTGAAAATGCCATGAATTATGGTACCTCATCAAACATCTACTATACGTTATAGTTGCAATGAAAACTTGGATTGGACCAGTTAGCGACATGTTAAAATGGTGGTGGTATTACACCATAACATCTTTGGGAGTACTGCTGATACAACAATGAGCTGTCGAGCCTGTAGTTTTCATATATGCTTATTTATAAATATACACCCGAATAAAACAATATGTCATGTATGGCATGTCGCGATATAATTTTATAAAAGATCTTGATACAGTAAAACATGTTTAACAATGTGCATTCAAAATAATTCCTAGTATCAAATAACACTATTAAGCGCAAGTTGACGTCTATATGTCCATTTATCCACAATATGAACTTAACAGCATTTGTTTAACAAGCACTCAAAATTTGCTCCATTATAATATTGTCTTATTCATGATCAGAGTAATTTCTATCTGTAGTCTTCATATATACTGAAATGAAAAGAAAAGAAAGTGCTATAACGGCTGAACAAGCTATGTTTAAAAAAGCAGTGAAAACAGCAAAAATGACAAAGCGAAGAGCTATATTTAAAGAAAGCGAGAAAGAAACTTTAACCAAAAATACCAGAGCGAAACTATATTACAAAAAGCGAAAGAAAACGTCAGCAATGCCAAAGCAGTTGTAATAAAACCGAACCTAGAGATTCATGGTCGAATCGAACTCTTCTGAAATCATTTGAAAAAGCGTTTGCGTATTTACCTTACTTCCATGTGTTGAGAGAGGGGAAATATCGAAGAATGGTAGAAAATGTGAAAAAAAAAAAAAAAAATTTCCTTCTCCTTCGTCTTCGTTGTGTTCAGAGGTGAAAGATGTGAAAATTGGAAGAAAAAAAAAATCCTTTTATAGTGTGAGGAGAGTAATAGGTTGTCAAAGAAGAAGAGTCAAGGGGAGGGGAGGGGAGGGGAGGGTAGGGGAGAAGACAGTAAAATGATTTTACTGTAGGGAAAACTAGGCATAGGGGTAGTTTGTGGTAACTTTTTTGCAATCATCACTTTTGTTACCAAATAACAATTACTTTTTGGTAGAATGTACTGAGAAATGTAATTTGAATTCTCCATTCCGATTTTTATAATATTTGCATATTAAAGGAGACAAACACACTTTTTCACACTTTTCCCTTGAAATTCTTAAATCCGTACTATACTATTAGGAAAACTAAATTTAAAGGGAAGGTGTCTCTTGAAGCACCTATCACAATATCAAAAAATTGGATATATGTTAAATGTGTCTTTTGAAGAGACTTTTACATAATTTCACAAAATTCAATATTATAATAAAAGGATTTTTTTAAGGAGACATTTTCACCAAAAAAAAAAAACTCTGACCTCATTTGCTCTCGACTTTCTCTTCTAGTCACTTATTTTCCTTAAGTAATGGGAGGTGAGTTTTAGCCATTCTCACTTGAAATAACCACTATATACCTCTTTTTATCAATCTATTTTGTAAAAAAAGTGGTTATTCCACACACATTTGGGTTTTATTTTGTTTTTGTGATTTCATCGTCTTATTTTGGAGTTTGGATTTGTGTTGTCGTCCTATTACACAGTTTGGTTTTTTGTGGTCTTGTTGCGACGTTTAATTTGTGTGCAGGCAATTAAGACAGATAAAACATTTTTATTAGACAAAGACACCAAATCAGATTATAAGCATATTCGATAAAATAGAAACAACAAATCAAATTATGGTCGTTAGTATATTGTATAACTAGAATCATAGGTATTCTAGTCACTAGTATTATCAAATATGTAAGCTTTAAACTGATTTATTATGTTAATAACCTGAATGTTGTTTTATCCTCTATAGTTTTTAACGATTTGTTATCTAATTTGAATCAATAAAATTATTTTCTTTAAAACAAAGAGGCATTTTCACAATTCCCATACCAACAAAAATGAATTTAGTCAGGATGTCACTTAAAGAGACTTTCCACAGTTTCATAAAATTTAATATGGTAAAAGATGTCTCTTCAGATGACACCTTTATGATTCTAGAAACTTTTTAAGATTGAAGTTGAACAAGAATTACATTTGTTACTAAAGACAACTTTCGAAGGGACATTTTCCATAATTCTACAAAATTCAATATTCTACTAACGATGTCTTGAAGAGATACTTAAAAGCTAAAAAAAAAGAAAGATTAATTTATACTAAAAGTTTTTCTCGAAGAAGTATTCTCTATAGTAAATGAACGATTCTACAAAATTACATTTAACTTTTGTAACCTTCACCTACTTCAAGAGCAGTAACAACATGTTGCACTGGATTATCACTTCACTTATAAGGACGACATCATAGCTGGCACATTAACCATTTCCTATGTTTCCTCACATGAGCAACTAGTTGATGTGCTTACAAGACTTTTATCAAGCAGGATTCATTTTGACAGTACTCGAAGATTGGTGTGTATGATAGATCCCACCATTTTTTTTTTTTTTTGCAATTGCTTACAGCTTCCAACATGAGGTTCCATGCACCTTCAGTGGATCAGATTAGTTACTTGTATATATGATGAAATAATTCCATAACAAGTTGTTCTTTCTTTTCAACACCAAGATTCCATTTCGATTCAAATTGATAACTACATCACATAGTAGGATTATATATTGGAATTTTATAAATTCAATGAAGGTTAGCACAAACAACTACAGACTTGTTGATTTGTGACACGAATTTGGTTTGGGGCTTATGTCCGACCTGAAGTCCCGCGGTGCGACTTTTGAGAAAAAAAAATTGAAAAAAATTAGGAATCTGTTGTGGTAGCAGAGGGGCTGGGCCTAGCCCCTCTATTCCACAAAAACTTTTGTAATGTCTCTTAAATTGATAGTGAAGCTTTTTCTTTTGTCTGTGGTTTTTTTCTAGTAAAGATTTCCACATAAATCAAGTGTTTTTCTTTATTTCGTATTTCTTTATTGTGCCACTAAATCATGACAAGGCTTTCTAATAGCGCATAACAATAAGCCTGTTACTCCGGTTCAAAGGGTTGATAACGTGGCTTGCTCCTTACAATTTTAGTCAAAAAATTTTGGGGTGATGGTTTTGACTATACGATGATGCGGTAAGTGAATAAAAATACTACTCTCATATATAGCCTTGTAGTACGACTCAGTCACTCCATAGGAAGAAATTTAAACTCTCCCATCTCTCTCTACTCTCTCTCTCTCTCTCTCTCTCTCTGCATATATATATATATATATATATATATATATATATATATATATATATATATATATATATATACTATATAAAAGCGATATATTTGACATCCTTCTTGAGATCATCTACGAAATATCTTCGAGATGGTGGAAAGAGTTTAGACTTCTAACCCGCAAGCTACCTTTGCAAGATAAACTAGTTCAAAGCTACTTTTGGGGATTGGGATTGTAGTTTGTGCCCCGATACTTGCCCAGTCTAAAGTTCTTAACGAAAGCGACCCTTATATTAACGATTGGATAAATATTTATGATGCATATATGAGTATATTCGAAGAACTGAACTCCTTATTAGACGATTGAAAGGTTAATTGGATACTTTGGAACCCCTTGTCCCGAAGCCGCTATCATATACGCTGGCCGTAGAGACCACAAGCTTGCCCCCAGAGTGGAGAAGAAGAAGAGAAGAAGAAGAAGAAGTCAGGAATGAGCGAGGTTGCTTAGATGAAGGGTGGAGGGTTTGTGGACTTGACGAATCGGCCGGTGCAGATCAGCCGAGAAGAGAGGTGCGAAATGTCGGCCTACGTCCAGGATTTGCTATGCGTGAGGCGCGGCGAAACGCGGCCTTCGGGAGGAGACCACACTTGGCCTCGAGTTTCGGTGAGAGGCAGCTCTAAGCCATCTGGAGTTGATGGGAGGTACAAAATTTGAGCCAAACGGTGATTACCATGGACTCGTCGGAATGAGTCCTTGAGGCCTCATCTCTGCTGTAAGGGTCTTACTTTAGGATGCCTCGAGAAAGGCTTGTGGGCGGGGATGAGACTCACAGCACGGGAACTTCCCTGCGTTGGCGAAGTGTCTTTTAAGGCTTTACTTATCTAAGCAACTGGTGCGTCGCCGTCGCGGGCCCCTAGGCCGAGCCCGATCTCTGGTTCATGGTGCCCGAGAGGCCCGCCCATTGAGGTGGTGCTGGTTAGATGCGTCAAGCTTGATAGAATGGACGAGCCTAGGAGGATGCAGGCTCTGATCAAGAAACTAGTGGGCTCATTAGCTACTAGAGGCCCCTTCAGCGGAGAATCCTTAAGAGTCGTGCACATGCGTTTTCTTTACCCCCACAGCTTCTGCCTATTTGGGGTGACTCGTGGGGAGGAATACTCTATCTCCTCTATGAGAAGGCCTGAATGGGGCCACTGCGGAACATGTGGGGAGGACGGGATGTATATCTTGTGACCACGGCTTACCGATGGAAATGGTTGAATTGGTATGGCTTAACCTCTTTCATTTGACTGTTTGCTTTGATGTTGTGATTTTCTTCTAATGTTCTCTCTTTGCAGGCTAAGACGACTCTTAGGAATATGGGGTGCCAGCACAAGGAGCTTCGCCATAGGATGGAAGATGCCGAGAAGTTACGGCTATATGCCAAGGCGTCCGCCTACGAGCACCATGCCCTCAAAAAGTCCCTAGCCAAGGACTAGTCTTGATCTAGATATTGGGAATGGAAGGCCAAGGAGGGCGCCGAGAAGACCGTGGGTACGGAAAAAGAGAGAGAACAGGCTAAGGAGGGAAGCTCAAGTTATCCGACTGGTAGCCATCGTAGTGGGCGACGCGAAGGCAAGAATGAAGTGTGAATTGGCTAGGGTCAAGGATGCTCTGGCGGCTATAGAGGAAGCCAGGGTGGTAGCAGAAGAGGCTAGGCGTAAGGCCAAGTTTGAGGTCACCAGACTAGAGGTTGATCGGACGTCTCTCCTGCTAGAGCTTGGGATGCCAAGGACAAGGTGTTTTCTCTCCAGTCTCAAGCTGGTAAGGACAAGGAGGCTATGGAGAAGTAATACCAAAAGGCTCTAGATGTGATTTTTGCCTATGGGTACGGGTGTTGTGTTTTCAAACACAACATCTGTGGAGACCGTCTATGTAACACCCCAAATTATACCCTAACAGTTTTATAACATGTTTAAGGTATAATAAAAGTAAAAGTATATTTTTAAGGTCAAAATAAAAGATAAAAATAAAATAGCAAGAACTTGGAATTAATATAAAAGTTAAGGGTAAGTAATACTTTACTGTTCGGGACCCAAAGGGTCATACTTTAATAAGTTCATATGCCAGTAGGAATATGCATAAGTTAAGTAAGAATAATAAAAAGAAGAAGATGTGAGGCTATTATGCAAAAAATATCATAAATTGATTTGCAAATATTAGAAAAGTTGGAGGACCAAAGTGAAATAAAAAGGGGATAAGATCAAATAAGGATAGGACCAAGATAAATATCTCATTTTGGTCTTAGAGAAAGAGAGAGCAAAAGCGGGAAGAAGAAGAAGAAGAAGAAGAGAAGAGAAGAAAGAAGGAAGGGAAAAAGAAGATCACAGGTATGGATTCTAGTATGGAACAATATGGTATTTTGTCTAGTTTTGGTATAGAAAGTATAGATACATGGTTTGGAACCCTCTATTTTGTGTATGGTTTGGGTTTGGAAACTCCCAAACTCATTTCTTGTTAGGGTTGAGTTGAGAAGAGCTCTAAGGCTCCTATATATGTGTTTTGGGAAGGGTCTGGTTGCAATTTGAACCAAGATGATTTCCCTATTTTTGATCATACGCATTAGCCGGACCTTATAACTAGTTTTTGGGTACGAAATAAAGGGAATTTGGCAGTGAGTCCTTCTGGTAAATTGTAGCCACATCAATGCAATTGATTTTAGGATTTTGAATTTCTCAATTCGGACATCTGTAGACAAAGTTATGGTCCTTTTACCCTGAACAGATCAGCTCGGCCAAGGCAGGTCAGCTCGGTTGGGTTTGACTACGTGTGACCTCCAACTTCGGAAGGTCATAACTTCTTCATCTGAACTTCGTTTTGAGTGTGCATGCACTCTGTGGAAATCCCATTGAGTCAAGAATCCATTCATGTGCCTGTGGAGGACAGTAGGTGAGCTCGGCCGGGGACGGATCAGCCGTAGGTCGAGGTCGGCTCGGCGAGTCGGTCGGCTCATTGGGTTTGACTAAGTGTGACCTCCAACTTGAAGGTCATAACTAGCCGTCAGGAACCGTTTGGTGTACTTGGACTCTATGGAAATCCCATTGAGTCAAGAATCCATTCATATTCATGTGGAGGACAGTAGGTGAGCTCATCTAGGTCAGCTCAACTCGGCCAGGTCAAGTCAGCTCAACCAAGTCTGGTAAGCTCGGTTGGGTCTGACTACATGTGACCTCTAAATTCGGAAGGTCATAACTTCTTCGTCCGAACTCCGTTTTGGGTGTACTTGGACTCTATGGAAAGCCCATTGAGTCAAGAATCTATTCATATTCCTATGGAGGATAGTAGAAGAGCTTATCTAGGTAAGCTCAGCTCGGCCAGGTCAGGTAAGCTCGGCCAAGTCTGGTAAGCTCGGTTGGGTTTGACTACCTGTGACCTCCAAATTCGGAATGTCATAATTTCTTTGTTCAAACTCCGTTTTGGGTGTTCTTGAACTCTATGGAAAGCCCATTGAGTCAAGAATCCATCCATATATAGCTTGATAAAATTGGAACTCGTATTAGTTCCAGAAATCATGAAAAACAATAGGCCCTACAGGTAAACATAGTTATTCATATTATGAACTCCTATTATGAACTCATAAATAGCTCATAAGAATACATGGTAATCATAGTTATTTATGCATATAATGAGATATGAAAAATGAAAAGATTCGAATAAATTATTTTATATATCACATATGATTACCGAGAGACAATAATTATTCGGGAATATGAGATATATACCGAACATAAATACACATGGATAGTCTTCTTAGAACCTGGTAGAGGGATAGATGGGCATGCCTATTAGAAAAAAAACAAGTGCGACACTCTGATGCAGTTGGCCCTGGATTTGGGTGATCTGCCTTGGACCCTTATAGATGGTCATTGTCGTCTGATGATAACCAAGCATATGAGGGCCTTATAAGATGGTCATAGTCTGCGCACAATGATAACGGCGCCTTCGGCCCTTATAGACCTTTGTTTTGCACAGTGATCTGACACCTTCGGGCCCTTATAGTTTCCTTTATCCGTACAGGTTTATGCGAGACATGAAACATAAAGAAAATGTAGTATATGTAAATGAAATGTATAGAATATATGACATGATATGAGAAGCATAACACTGCTATGCGATGATAGTATATAGTTACAAGAACAAGAAGTAAAGTACAAGATGGCATAAAAAGTATATGAAATATGATAAGAAATGAAACTTGTTATGAAAAAGTATATATATGAGAAATGATAAGTATATTTAAATGTTATATGTGTTATAAGTATATGCATTTGTATAGAAGTGGTGACGCCCTTAGTAAGTCGTCCATGTATAATTCCCACTAAGCGTAAAGAAAACAGCACGGGTGTTTTCATCCGGAATTAATGATGCAGAGGAAACCCGGACGGAAATTCCACGTCGACGGTCGAGGCGGCATTAAAAACAGGTGCCGCGAAGACCTTTTAGTCTATTTTGTATATGTACTTTTGTTTAATTATTAAACAATGTAAATATTGGAAATGTTGAACACTTCCATATATGGAGCTTGTATTGGAATCCGCTGCTACAGAATATAATACAAGTTAAATGTTTAACATTATATGAATGAACAAGCTTAAAGTTTATAAGTTATAAAAAAAAAAAAAAAATGACAACCTCACTTGACACCGTGTGCCGAGTTGGGGGCGTCACAGTTTAATGGTATCAGAGCATCCGGATTGGTTTGGACACATAATCGGGTCGGGCCCAGGAAACAAGGCGCTCTGAAGTTTAGTGGTGTCAGGCTGTTTAGGCATTTACGGAAAAGCCTAGGTTTTAGGCGACTCTGGAAAATAAAGTATATGATAGAAAGCTATGTTTAATGTGTGTTGCTTTGATGTGGATGTCCTTATGTTTTGTATAGATGGATTTTCCTGAATAAGCTGCTGAGAGTGTTAACCCAAGGGAACAAGGGTTATCAGTTTTTGAGCCTTCGGAAAGTAATGTACCTAATGAACCCACTGAAGTCTTGCTGAGAATATCGCAAGACATGGCTCGGGTTTTGGATAGATTGATCGCTCCTAAAGCTCTAATAGACACATTAAGAAGACATGGAGCAGAGGAATTCCATGGGTCGAGCATGGAAGAGTCAGTGAAAGCCAAATTCTGGTTAGAAAAGCTAGAAAGGGTATTGGAAGAGGTTAGATGTCCTTCCGATCATATAGTATCATGTGCAGTCTCACTATTACAAAGTGAGGCATATGATTGGTGGAAACTAGCATTGAGAAGTCTAAGGATTCCAAATCCCATGACTTGGGAGTTCTTTGTCTAAGATTTCAGGGCAAAGTATGTTACCGAGATGTATAGGGATTCCAAGTGGAAACAGTTCCTGAATTTGAAGCAAAGGAACTTATCGATGGCTGAATATGAAAAAGAATTTAGCCATCTTAGCAAATCTTTGCTTGGAGTTGGTCCTCAGGGGCACATTTCGGTGTTAAAGAAATTTGAGGTTGAATTTGCATAGTTCCATCGAGAGGTATTTGGCACCTATGACTTCTCTACAACGTTAGTTTCTATCCCGGTTGATCTAATTTGCAATGAAAGTAGAGACTAGAAACGAGCAGCAAAGAAAGATCTCAAAAGAAGAAGTTTTCTAGAGGAGCTTCGTCCTCCTCGGGGAAAAGAGCTAGAGAATCTCATTTCCCGATCAGAATATAGTTTCTCTATGAGAGGTAGAGAGGCGAGGGTCGATGCCTTTGATCTAGTAGAGGTGCTTGATTGGAACAAGGAGAAATTCCCAATGCCCTCATTGCCATAGAAGGCATTTGGGAGTTTGCAGGTTATTGACAGGAGGGTGTTTTAGGTGTGGAAGCCTTGAGCATTTGAAAGCACAGTGTCCCCGAGAGTTAAGGGATAATAGAAGTCAACAAGGAAGTGGTAGAGGAAGATCTGCGGCACCACTTTCGACTCGCGATTGTGGTAGGGGTCGTATTGGCCCATCTCAGCATAGAGGACGAGGAGGCATAGTTTCAGAGACAGTGGATTGTCCTACGCCTACAGCACTAGCACGAGCATATGTTATGAAGGCTACTGAGGATCAGGATGCTCATGAGGTTATAGCTGGTATATTTTCTTTATATGATATTGAGATGCATGCATTGATTGATCCTGGATCCACTCATTCATATGTATGCATTAAGCATGTGTTCGGTAAGATACCAACAGTGGACCAGTTAGCATATGACATGCATGTGACCAGTCCATTAGGGCACAATATTAGCATGAATAGTGTATACAGAAATTGGCCCGTTGTTATCTGACGAGAGTTTCGTTGATTTTATACCCCGCCCACCATTGAGAGAATTTGACTTGATTATGGGAATGGATTGGTTGTCTAAGCACCAAGCTGACGTTGATTATGGACAAAAGACAGTAGTGTTGAGATGATCTAACCGGGGCCCGAATTTGATAGTACAAGGCATTGGATCCAGTCTGATAATCGATGTGATCTCAGTAGCATATTTAGGAGATTTATGATGAAAGGATGTGAGACATTCTTAGCTGTGATACTTAACTCAAGAGAGGTCGAGTTAATGTAGAAAAGATCCCGATGTGGGAATTTTGAGATGTATTCCCCTAAAGTTACCGGGTATTCCACTTGAGAGAGAGAGGTGGACTTAGCTATAGAAAT
This sequence comes from Tetrastigma voinierianum, assembly GCA_016808115.1. Classification (NCBI taxonomy): domain Eukaryota; kingdom Viridiplantae; phylum Streptophyta; class Magnoliopsida; order Vitales; family Vitaceae; genus Tetrastigma; species Tetrastigma voinierianum. The sequence continues at coordinate 286,268 of JAEQBH010001056.1, read as the reverse complement.
TGTACCGGGGGCAGTCCACAATATGCAGGAATGCAGGCGTATGGGATAGCTCGATGGAATTTGAAGAGTTAAAGTAATTGCAAGAACTTTTGGATAAAGGATTTATCCAACCCAGTGTGTCCCCCTGGGGTGCACCTGTTTTATTTGTGAAAAAGAAAGATGACACTCTACGGATGTGCATTGATTATCGGAAAATCAACAACGTGATAGTGAAAAACAGGTACCCATTATCAAGAGTCGAAGATCTTTTTTATCATTTAAAGGGAGCGGGTGTTTTTTCGAAGATAGACCTGGGATCAGGGTATTATCAGTTGAGAGTAAAGGAAGTAGATGTCTAGAAATTTTGCATTAGAGCAGATATAGCCATTATGAGTTTTTAGTCATGCTGCATTTGGGTTGACTAATGCATGTAAGCATTCATGGATTTGATGAATAAGGTTTCAGGCCTATGTGGATCGATTTGTTATGGTTTTATTGATGACATCTTGGTGTATTCTAAGGATGCAGGAACATGAGCGACACACGAGAATAGTCTTGGAGGCGTTAGAAAAAAAGAAAGTTATATGCTAAGCTATTAAATGTGATTTTTGGCTAAAGTAAAGTTTCATTCCTAGAGCCGTAATTGTATTAACGAGGTATAAGGTTGACCTACGAGATTGGCGGGTTGTGAATTGGAAAGCCTTGAAATGTAGGGTGAGAAGTTTCTTGGGCCTAGCAGGTTATTATAGAAGATTTATGAGAGACTTTTCTATCATAGCTTCTCCGCTCACCAAGTTACTCAGGAAAGGAATAAAGTTTGAGTGGACAGACAAATGTCAAAATAGTTTTGAACGGTTAGAAAGGAATCTTTGGTTAAACACAGTGTTGTAGCATTTATTTCGGGGAAAAGAGTATACTTTGTATAGTGATGCCATTGCATTGGTTTTGGATGCTTATTGTTAATGTAAGATGGAAAGTAGTGGCTTATGCGTCCGGATAGTTGAAGTACGTAGGCAGAATTATCCATCATGACTGGGTTAGCTCGATAGTGTTTGCTTTAAAAATGGTGACCTTTACTTATACGGGGAAAAGTGTAAATTTACAGGCCATAAGGTCTGAGTACTTAGAGAAAGAGTTAAATTTAAGACAACGGGTGGTTACACAAGTTATTTGGGATTATAGTGCATCATAGACTACCCATACTAGAAGAATTTATGTAGTAGCCCAGTGCTTTAACTAAGCAGGTGGTAGCGATGTCACTCTGATGATTGATTGGAGACTAGCAGATGATGGAGCTGTGTTAGCTTAACTAGAAGTGCAACCCATTTGAAAACAAATGATTATAGAGGCACAGAAAAATGATGAAGAGCTATAGAAAAAGCTACAGATGGTTAGAGATGGTGACAAGACCGAGTTTTTAGAGAAAGAAGCTGGAAGTTTGCATTTCCATAATAGATTATGTGTGCTAGATGATAAGGCTGGAAGCAAAAGTTTGCTATTTGGGGCTCATAATGCAGTGTTACCATGCATCTGGAGGGAATAAGATGTACGGGACTTGAAGCAGTTTTATTGGTGGAAAGGAATGAAAAGAGATGTGGCCCAAACTATGTGTCTAAGTGTTTGGCAGTAATCGACCAAGTCAAAGTGAACACGAGTGCCAGCAGGTTTGTTAAATCCTTCAATTCCTCAATGGAGTGGGATAACATACCATAGGATTTTGTGGTGGCTTTCCCCTCGCCTGACAAAAACATGACTCTATCTGGGTAGTGTTGATAAGCTCACAAAGTCGGCCCGTTTTATACCCGATGAGATTGGTATTCTATGGATCGACTAGCTGAGTTATATGTGGATGAGATTGTACGATCGCATGGTTTGTCATTGTCTATTGTGTCGGATAGAGATCTGCAATTTACATCAAGATTCTGGAAGGAATTCTGATCGGCTTTGGGCCTTAAAGGCGAGTTTAGTCTGACATTATCATGAAGCAGGATGGGTGTCCCGGAGATTGATTCAAGTGCTCGAAGATATGCTTCAAGGTTATGTCATGGAATTCACTGGAATTTAGGATAGATATATTCCACTCATGGAATTTGCCTATAACAACAGTTATCAGTCTAGTATTGGCATGGCACCATATGAAGCTTTGTATGGCCGGAAATGTAGAACTCATGTGAGTTGGATGGAGTTAAATGAGCATAAAGTGATTGGTCCAGACATAGTGAAATATACGGAAGAGAAAGTGAAGGTTATTCAGAAAAGGTTAAAGGCGACTAGTGATCGACAAAAGTCGTATGCCAACCTAAAGAGGAGAGATATTGAATATGAAGTGGGAGACAAGGTCTTCTTAAAGGTATCATAAGTGGTGGAAAATTCTGATTTGGTGAGAAAGGCAGAGTTGGTCAAGGTTCACTTAGGGCCATATGAGATCCTGGAGCGTGTGGACACATGGCTTATCGATTGGCATTCCTGCAGGTTGGCGAGTGATGTGTTTCATGTGTCGATGCTTCGAAGATGCCGCTCGTGGAGTCGCACATACTACCGGTGCCACAAGAATCTGAAGTACATGAGGATTTGTCATATGATGAGGGCGAGACAGATTACGCACTCCAAGGGTGAAATAGTTATGAACAAACAAGTACCATTGGTGGAGTGCTGCAGCAGCACCACGGTGAAGAAGCTACTTGGGACGAGGAAGCAGCTATGAGGCACGATGTCAGCTCTTTGAATTAGGTATGAATTTCGAGTACGGAATTATTTTTAAGGGGGGGAGAGTTGTAACACCCCAATTATGCCTAACGGTTTATAGCATGGTTAGAATTTATAATAAAGAAATAAGTATATTTTAAAATAAAATGGAGCCAAATATAAAATAAGCAAAAACTTGGAATTAATACAAAAGTTAAGGGTAAATTAATACTTTACCAATTCAGGACCCAAGGGTCATAATTTAATAAGTTCATATGCCAAAGTAGGAATATGCATAAGTTAAATTAAGAATAATAAAGAAGATGTGAGGCTATTGTAAAAATATCATAAATTGATTTGCAAATATTAGAAGAGTTGGAGGACCAAAGTGAAATAAAAAAGGGATAATATCAAATAAGGAAAAGACCAAGATAAATATATCATTTTGGTCTTGGAGAAAGAGAGAGAAAAAACGGGAAGAAGAAGAAGAAGAAGAAGAAGATAAGAGAAGAAAGAAGGAAGGGAAAAAGAGGATCACAGGTATGGATTCTAGTATGGAACAGTATGTAGGGATGGCATCAGATTGGATTTGGATAGGATTTTTCAAAATCCATATCCGATCCTAAATAAAAATAATATATCCATATCCATATCCATATACTACGGATAAAAAAATTCTAAATCATATCATCCATCAGTTTGGGATATTCTCCTTGGATATCAGTTTATCCATGTGACAACGAGACATATTTTGCTAACCTATGACATAGGTTGCCAACTTCTTGATTCATAAATTTGAATATAAACCAAAGATGCAAAAGTCGATAAAACATCACAAATCAAAATATTTGTATCAAATGACAAATTCAAAATGTTTAACATCTTAAACAAAGTTTCAACAAAGTTTAGTAGACTTCATCTTCATAAAAGTTGATGAAAATGTCATCGATCACGTGTAATCTGGATTACTACAATTATAAAAAAAAATAACTTAATATTTGAATACTTAGAATTCTGATATGAATTAAATTTATTAGTTATAAGAAAGTTAATACCTTCATCATGCACGTAGATATCTTCTTCATAAATTGATGCATAACCATACGAAACAAACAAGTCATCTCCACCTAGAAAAAATATATAAAAGCAAACTAATATTAAATTTTACAAATATTATGAAATTCTAGGTAAATAAAAATAAATAATCAATTAAATAAATTTACCATCATGTTTTTCATATCCCACAACGACTTTGAGCACATATTCTTTATCGTCTTGGATGAAGTCGATTCTGATGAGGCTCGCTCTAATCTCCCACTAGAGCCGAGATACGGACTGCGGAAGCAGCAATGAATCTTTGGAATCGCTAATATGTCTCTTTCAATGGTTTGCAAGGCAGGATGCTTTACCCCATTCAACTTCCACCATAGTAAATATCAATGAGAATTATGAGGCCAAAACATCTTCCTCCAGTAGTGGTCCTGTTCCAGTTACGAGCTTCGTAGTTTGTAGTCTTCTCCTTTTCACAAACTGCGATAATCACTTATCGATGGTTATTGAACTCCCTTTTGAAGTTAGTGACCGTTCCATGTATGACTAACGGATTACTGTGCTCCAGTCTCTTTATACATTCCTAGTATAATATTCCTCCACCAAATCATAACAAAGTCGTTTAATGTTGCTAATTTGTTCACTAAGTCATTTGGATAAACGAAGGAAAGTAAAGTGAAGCGAGTCATCTTATACAGGGTATATCTTTGCGTGACACCGAAATCGATTTATGGATCACATTTATTATGCATCAAATTTTGCAACCATACTCTTTGCCATTGTACTAGTACTACATTGGAACATCCATTCATTCAATGTCATTTTAATCTGCAAATCCTGAGGAAAAAACATATTGGTGGACATCTTGTCCCGAGGAAAATAACTTCGGTGACATTAGACAGCTGCAACCTACTCGCAAACATCCTTTACACGATCTCCCATTACGCCGCTGGAAGCACAAGCACATAGATGTGACTCAAACAACTTAAGTCTAGGAAACACATTTTTTATAATCCAGCGAGTTTAAGCATTAGATAAGTGGAGTTCCACCTTGTTGGACAATCGAGCCCAATCTTCTAGTAAGGAACTTTCATTTTATTAAATGAGCATCCCCTCCGAACCTTTACATTCTTTTTGGAGATGTTGTCGAAAAACTACCTTGTCCTTGACATTATCAATGGCAATAGCAGTCATCTAGAGCCAATCCACAGCAATAAGGTTTAGATATGTGCGACACAAACGCATATGAAGTAAGGAGCCGGAGTCGTTGATAAGCAATCAACACTCGATTTTGCTTTTATCTTGCCAATCATCTTGTCATTAGTAGAGAAATTATCCCTTTGTAATCATGAGATAACCTTTAGTCCACATTCCACCCGGCATAGCATCTATCAACACCTCTGTTAGCACATCACTTGTATAAGGGCAGGGACATAAATAAACACGAAAAATAACAAAATTATCAATTAAATGAAACAATGAATAAAAAAATTATACTTAATTTAGAAAGAACATATTAATTTATTTATACCTCGGGTTAGTATGTAATGTCAAGATTTATCAATGAAATGTGTAACAGACATGAAACCAACTTTTTGGTTGCTAGAAGTCCACATGTCAGTTTATATGCATGACTCTACTATCATTGTTCTCGTCGACTTCATGACTTTATCCTCTCTTCCCCCATAAATGTTCAAGATAATAACTACAATATTATGGCAAGGACACTTGAAAAGAGGTTTAATGGTAGTTGTGAAATCTCTAAATCCTCTTTTCTCCACCATCGAAGAGGATAGTCATGGAGAATAATCATCTTTGCTAATTTCTCACATTCCACGTTTTCATTAAATGCACCAGAATTAACATTTCCTATTGAATCAGTTTTCAAAATCATTTGCCTTATGTCACCCTCAGTTGCTTTTCTTCTAGGACACCTATCAAAATGTTGCTTCAAATGCGACGTACCATAGGATAATTTACCCATAAAAAGCTTCTTACAATAATTGCATTGGGCCTTCTCTTCATTATTAACAACCAGATGAGTAAAGTGTTTCCACATAGGACTTCTGAAAGTCTTACCATCTTTTCCTTGTTTGGATTCACAATCAACTGGTATTGATTAAGTGGAGAGTCCACTTGAGTTTCCTCCAATTAGAGCTGATTCTTGTGTGCTAAGCAACAACTAACTGGCTATGAAGTGCTAGATTGTGAATGTGCCATATTCTATACAAAAAAAAGAGAGACCACAATCAAATATAGCTTAGATGCCTTAGTGTACGCTATTCTAAATAAGTTGTACTGTTCAAAATAAAAAAATTATAGAGCCATATAACTGATCATTAAAGTAATCTATTTATCTTTTAATCACATGCCCTTTAGGCTTCAATAATAGTTCAACTACTTCTATCGTATTCCAGCAAATGGGAATTTTCTAGAACTAGTATAGTGGTTCATGCAAAATACTGGTAAACATATCAAAATTTTCAAATATAACCTAATTAAACCCACAACGGCAGGACAAATAAAATTCAAGGAAAATAACAAAATTAAATTACCTAATAAATGCAAAGCACAAAACAGAATTTCTGATATGATTTTCCACCGAGGTAGAAAAAAAAGTAAAGAAAGGAAACGAAACGATCCCCAGTACGTCGATCTTCATGAAAAAAATCGAAAACACATTACCAGAGAGGAGAGAACGAAGTTGTAGAGGAGTTAACACTTGACAGACAAGAACAAAGAGTCGAAGACGCGACTCATAAGGAGACAGAATGCCGAAGAAGGTAGCCACGATGCGCGAAGGAGAGAAGATGAAGAGGAGAAAGGCACGAAGGAGGGAAGATGAAGAGGAGCCCTAATTCCTTAATTCAATAATTGGGTTCTCATGACTTGTGTGAAAATAGCCCATGATAGTGTTATGGGCTTTTGGAGGGCTTTAAATGGAATTTTAGGCTTTTGGGCTTTTAAATGGAATCATGTAGGTTGGGAGCTTTTAAATGCGATTATACTAGGTTACATGGTTTATGATGATTGATTAGGGTCTTCGGTGTTATAGTTAAAACCTTAAAAATTTATAATGATAGGGATTAAAATTTGTAGTATTAGATTAAGATTTATACTTTACAATATTAGAGTTAGGGTTAGTGATGTTTGATTAGGATTTTAAGTGTTAAAATTAAAATTTACAATATTAGGAATTAGAATTTGTGGTGTTCTACGTTAGGTTAGGGATTTAGGGACTAAAAATTCAAGCGAGGCCAGGAAGATCGTGGATTTGTAGGGCTTTCCTCTGCTCGAGAGGGAGATTAATCGGCTAAATGCCACTTATGAGAAGCGAGATAGGGCCCGGTCATTGAAGAGTCGTCGGGCAGGCTTTAAGAGTTTAAAGGTCGCATAAGTTTTAATTCTTATCTGAAGCTAATACATTTATCAAGAGAGACTATCGGAAGTGTCTTGGGTGATTCAAAAATTGCCCAGCTGAAGCATCTTGGAAGAGATATGTCTAGTCATGGGAAGAATAATGAAGGCGTGGATCGGTATGGTAATATGAGGCTATCCAACAAATTAGGGTTTTTTGGTGTTATAGGTTTAGAGTTCAGCGTGTTAAGTTAGGGTTTGATGTTAGCATGTTCGTTGGGGTTTACAAATTACAATTAGGACTAGATTTATAATTTATAATGTTATTGTTAGGTTTGGGGTTTCTGATATTATATTTTTAGTATTCATTTCTAACTTTTACTAATTAGGATTTTAAAAAAATTAGTCAATTAAATATTTGAATTAGTAATGTGAGATCATATCATATTTATATAGTGTTATTAATTACAATTAATTCATATTATATAAAAAAACCATACCTATATTGACAATTATAAATTTATAATGTATATAAATATATTAATGACATTAATTGTCAATTACATAATTGTATATGGACTATATTATATATATATATGTGTGTTTGTATCGGGTAGAATCGGATCGGATATAATTGGATCAGTTGGATATCCCATACTTGTTCGGTCGGATCGGATGCCCTTTAAATCCATATCAATCCATATCCATATAAAAAAATGGATTTTATCCATATCCATATCCATTATCCAATCATGAGATTTTCTACTATTTGATAGGATCGGATCCCGGTCGAAAATCCGAATATAGACATTTTCCATCTACAACAGTATGGTATTTGTCACAGTTTTGGTATAGAAAGTATAGATACATGGTTTTGGAACCCTCTATTTTGTGTATGGTTTGGGTTTGACTCCCCGAGCTCATTTCTTGTTGAATTATGAGTTGAGAAAGAGCTCTAAGGCTCCTATATATGTGTTTTGGGAAGGGTCTGGTTGCAATTTGAACCAAGAAAATTTCCCTATTTTTGATCATTAGCATTAGCCGGACCTTAGAACTGGTTTTTGGGTAAGAAATAAAAGAAATTTGGCAGTGACTCCTTCTGGTAAATTGTAGCCACATCAATGAAATTGATGTTAGGATTTTGAATTTCTCAATTAGGTCCTTTTTAGACAAAGTTATGGTCCTTTTACCCTAAACAGGTCAGCTCGGCCAAGTCAGATCATTTCGGTACAGGTTTGACTATGTGTGACCTCGACCGAAGGTCACTTAATTTCTTTAATAGAACTCAGTTTCGGATGTTCTTGGACTCTATGGAAAGCCCATTGAGTCAGAATCCGATGTATGCCTGTGGAGGACAGTAGGTGAGCTCATCAGGTCCTTTCGGCTCGACCACGTCGGGTGCTTCGACAGTCGAGGTAAGCCGTGGGTTTGACTACGTGTGACCTCCAACTTCGGAAGGTCATAACTTCTTCGTCCGAACTTTGTTTTTGGGTATTCTTGAACTCTATGGAAAGCCCATTGAGTCAAGAATCCATCCATATATAGCTTGATAAAATTAGAACTCGTATTGTTTCCAGAAATCATGAAAAATAATAGGCCATACAGGTAACCATAATTATTCATATTATAAACTCCTATTATGAACTCATAAATAGCTCATAAGAATACATGGTAATCATAGTTATTTATGCATATAATGAGATATGAAAAATGCAAAGATTCGAAAAAATGATTTTATATATCACATATAATAATCGAAAGACAATAATTATTCGGGAATATGAGATATATACCGAACATAAAATACACATGGATTGTTTGCTTAGAACCTGGTAGAGGGATAGATGGGCATGCCTATTAGGAAAAAAACAAGTCTACAACATCTGTCCTGATTAGCCCCCCGTTTGGAGTCGGTACCACAGCGCCGGGCCTTATAGATGGTCTGTCTCGTCTGATGATCGCAGGCGCCTTCGGGCCCTTATAGATGGTCATTGTCTCGCATAATGATAACAGCGCCTTCGGGCCCTTATAGACCACTGTTTCGCACAGTGAGTGCAATGCCTTCGGGCCCTTATAGTTTCCTTTATCCACTTGGGTTTATGCGGGACGTAAACGTAAAGAGACAAGTATATGCAAATGAAATGTATAGAATATATGACATGATATGAGAAGCATAGAACTACTATGAGATGATAGTATACAGTAAAAAGTACAAGAAGTAAAGTACAAGATGACATGAAAAGTATATGAAATATGATAAGAAATGAAACTTGTTATGAAAAAGTATATATATGAGAAATGATAAGTATATGTAAATGTTATATGTGTTTATAAGTATATACATTTACAGTATAGAGAAGTGTGGTGACCCTTAGTAGTGGTAAGTCATGTATGCTGAAATTTAATTCCCACTAAAGGCGTGAAGCTTAGCACGGTGTTTTCATAAGTGTGAGTGTGAAAGAAACCATAGGACGAATGATGCGCGTTGCGATCCAGTACGTGCATCCCATTTAGGAGCCCATTGGAGAAGACCTTTTAATTACATTTTGTATATGTACATTTGTTTATTTTGTAAACAATGTAAATATTATAAATGTAGAACACTTCCGTATATGGAGCTTGTATATATTTTATGTCCGTACTTTCTGAAATATAATCTGAGTTAAATGTTTAACATTATATATGAATGAACAAGCTTAAAGTTTATAAGTTATAAAAAAAATAAAAAATTTACACCCTCACTTGACACCGTAATGTAGAGTTGGGGTGTCACCGATTTAGTGGTATCGAGCATCCGGATCGATTGGGACACGCGATCGGGTCGGACTGGAAATGGGGCGCTACAGTCTAGAGATCCTAGATGGTATGCCCGACTCCGTTGACCTACTGCCTCTTGAGTTCTTTATGAACCTCAGGTGCCCCCCTATCCAAGCAGCTGCTAAGGCCATAGCGACCGAAGTTCCTCTAAGTGAGGCGACCAAGGACCCTATGGAGGTTGCTGCCACCGAGGACCAGAGCAGGCTCTAATCCCCCTTTTTTTTTGTTCTTATCTTGAAATTTTTCCATTTGTAAAGGGGCCTTGTTCGGCCGCCATCATTTGTGTACTCTTTGGACACCATTGGTGCTTCAATGAAATACACTTCCTTTGTATGCTTCTACTATTGTTTATTTTTACTTCTCACCCAGCTTATTTGTTAAGCATTTGTTACTAATTCGGGTTGCTTAATGAGTCCTTTAGATTGGCGCAACCCCTTTCCTCAATTCTTGGTTAGGATGGTCGCTTTAGGACACCAATGCTGAGTTGGTAGCTTTGTAGTGTTCGCCCTTATGCCAGCAAGCAAGGCACCATCTTTGGGCCTTGATTGTAGCTAACATGCCAAGGACCATCATAGGGTTTGGTCATGTGCTAGCAGGTTGGAGGCTTTATCTGGTTTCTCGTTTGGAAGTGTCAGTGAGCTTAGAGCCACTGTCTAGTCTTTTGGGAGGTGCTAGCAGGCTCAGAGTCATGCCCCCCAGTTTTAGTATGATAGGTGGGCTTGGACTGCTTCGCGTAGTAGGTTAGGCGGGCCGTAGGCCTATGAAGTAGTATGTTTGAAAACCACGATTTGCCATGTTGTCTTAGATCTTGAAAACCTCGAGTATGGGAAGGCTGGAAATCTTAGAAATTGTCGCACATAAGGGTGCCAGAAGGTGAAGGGTGATTGTCACTAAACACATGAACATCGCACACGTCCTAAGGTGTCTTCGATGCATGATTTTGGGGGCGCGTTTAATGCAATAGTTGACGTTTGCCCACATGTATAGGGGTCGACTTTGAAGTCTTTACCAGCGAAATGCATTTGCGATTTCTTTTCCTTCTTGTTCTGGTGAACTGGCAAGGATAAGGGAGACATGGAGGAAGACTACTAGAGGGCTCTACAACTGTCTTTCACCTATGGCTATGGATGATGTGCATTCAAACATGACATCTTTGGAGACCAACCAGAGGTTCCAGATTGTATGCTCGACTCTCCGAATTTTCTTTCTCTAAAGTGCTTTGTGAGTAACCAATGACGCCATTAGCGTATTTATGAGACTTAACTTTTTGTAATGGGCCCAATATGGCCGCTTGGACATGTATCAACATGTAACTAATGACGCCATTGGCGTATTTATGAGATATAACTCTTGGTATTCTTTGTACGCAGGACCCTTTTTTCTTTGCAAAATTCTTTGAGATATAACTCCGACTAGGTCTGTTGCTTTAGAGGCATAAAGGTTAAGTTATACCGGGCTAGGTATCCTTAGGCTCTGGCCTTAGTGAGCGAGTTAAGAGCCATGATTGCGTTTAGGCGTGTACCAGCAGGTTAAGGACCATGTCTGGTATTGCGAAAGTGCCAGCATGCTAAGAGCCACAATTTGATCTTTTGAGAGTGCTAGTAGGCTTAGAGCCACAAGTCTGGACTTTTTTAGTGCGTGGGATGTCGATATATCTGGACTTTTGTGAGTGCCCGACATGATGCTCCCGGCCATTATTTGGACTTTGTGAGGTGCGGTGAGATGCTCGACCATATGTGGACTTTTGTGAGTGATAGTAGGATATCATTCATATCTGGACTTTGTGAGTGGCGACGGGGATATCAGCCATGCGGACTTTTGAAGTGCCCGGTAGGGATATCGTATCACGGACTTTTGTGAGTCCGTGATTATATCATCCATATCTGGACTTTTGTGAGGTGTCGGCGAGGCATAAAGTCGATGCAGTCTTACGAAAAGCGGGTTGCAAAATTTCATATCTGATAAAGCGATCTTTATTAATAGTAATATTTTCAAAAGAAATTTTACTAGTAATACCTCTTTAGATGCATGGCATTCCACGTGCAGGTACTAGAGTCCGTCACAGCTTATTAACGCATTTGATTTAATTTGTCCCCACTTGGACTACTGTGTATGGTCCTTCCTAGTTTGGTTGGAACTTCCTATTTGTTGGGTTAACCGTGTTCTCAAAGACTATTCTCAAACCAGGTCTCCGTCTTAGAATGCACGTGGTTTTACCCTCTTGTTATATAGGTTTGTCAGTCTCTGCTAGCATGATGCTATATACGCAATTTGTAGCAGCGGATCGTCATATCTAGGTCTTGGTAATGGCTTGACGTGCTTTGTCGGGAGTAGTTCAAAGTGTGGGCATCTCAATTTCTGTGGGGATTATAGTCTCCATCTTGTAAGTAAGGGTGAATGGCGACATCCGAGTTGGTTTCCAGTTGGTCGTTCTGTAGGCCCACAGCACTCCTGGTAGTTCATCTACCCATTTTCCTTTGGCCGAATGCAAGTGATTTTTCAAAGCTGTTAAGAGAGTCTTGTTGGATGATTCCGCCTAGCCGTTACTTTGTGAGTACCGTTGGATTGAATACAAGTTTTTGACTTTTAGCTCGTTGCAAAAAGTCCTATATACCTTCCCATCATTGTGGCCCGTTCTCGTACTTTATCATTACGTGGTATTTTGAGCCAGATAGATGATGTTTCTTAGTAAAAGGTGGATGACATCTTTGTCGTTGATAATTGGCGAGCTTGACTTCTACTAATTTGCTAAAATAGTCTGCTGCTACCAATAATAGCTTCTTCTATGCTGGGGCGGTAGGTAGTGGTCCCAATATATCAATTCCCCACTGGGCGAAGGGCGAAGGGCTAAGGGCTAGGGGCTTGTTATGGTGTCGGGTTTGGTGTGAGCTTGAAGTGGGGGCTTGCCATTAGCGGCGATCACAATTTCGAGCGTAGGCGACCTCTATCGCCCTGCGTGGTTGGTCGAGTGGTAGCCACTAGGTATGGGCCTATCTCTTGCCAGTTCTGCTTGGATGGTTCCGCATATTCCTTCGTGGAGTTCGGCCGATGTATTTAGACCCTACTAGGTGGTAAGGCATTTAAGATCTGGTAGTTTAGAGGTTAAGCTCGCTGATCCATTCCTGAGGAAAATTGAGTCTTTGAATTTTGAATTTTATGCTCTTTAACCCTACTATCTGGGTGTTCTCCAGAGCTCAAGTAGTGGACTATTGGAGTCATCTAGGAGGGACATGCTTCTTCTATCTCATTCACCCGGTTGGCAGTAATTAATGACTTCGGCTGGTAATAGATAGGGATGAGCCATGTTTCTTTGGTCGGTAGGGATGCGGCCACTACTGCTAAGGCATCCGCCTTTTCGTTTGAACCCCTTGGGATATGCTCAAGCTTCCAATCCATGAAGCTTTCCAATTAGAGTTTAATCAGGCATACATATTTAGTCATGCGTTGGTCTTGCGTTTCGTATTCCCTGTTTACCTATCCTACTACCAGCTAGGAGTCATTTTGTATGATGATATTTTCTGAGGATACGGAGATTGCGAGATCTATACCAGTTAGGATTGCTTCATATTCTACCTCAATGTTGGTCACGAGGAAGTCTAACCGTATAGCCTATTTTATCCTCTCCCCGGTTGGGGCTTTAAGTTGCAGGCAAACATCGGCTCCCATTTGTCAGGAAGCGCCATGCACACTAAGGATCCACTAATCGGCGTTACCTGGGTCTGCATCCTATCGAGGGATTTATGCTAAAAAGTCTACCAATATCTGTCCCTTTATTGCTAAGCGGGCTTTGTACTGGGTACCGAACTTGCTCAGCTCAATAGCCCACCAAGCCATCCTTCCTGATAGGTCGGGTTTATGTATGGTGCTTCGTAGGGGAAGATTGGTTTGCATGTCGATAGGGTGTGCTTGGAAGTAAGGGGGGAGTTTTTTAGCGCCACACGGATAGCCAACACCACTTGCTCGAGACGAGTATATCGAATTTCTAACTAAGATAGGGATTTTCTTACGAAGAACACTGGTCTCTGTTTCTGGTATTCATCTTCTTTGAACAAAGCTGCACTCACTGAGACATCTGAAACTGCTAGGTAAAGATAGAACATATCACTTGCTTCGGGGCTAGCCAGAATTGGTGGTTCGGTGAGATACTGCTTGATTGCCATGAAAGTCTGGTCACATTCTTTACTCCAGCCGGTCAATTTGGCTCCCTTTAGAGTGGTGAAAAACGGTTTTAATCGGTCTGTAAAATGATATATGAACCATCCGAGAGCCGCCAGCCAGCCAGCGAGTCAATTGTTGTACTCCTTTTTTGGAGGTAGGAGTCTGAGATTCTATAATGGCTCAAAGCTTAATCGGATTGGCCTATATTCCTCTTTGCGTTACCAAAAAGCCCAAAAACTTGCTCAAACATATTCCAAACGCACATTTTAGGGGGTTGAGTTTCATGCGGAAGTATCGCCGCAACCCGGCTGAGGTTTCTTGCAGATTGTTATGTGTGATCGGGCGTTCTTTGGATTTAGTGAAGCATAGCCTTATCATCGATGTAGACTTCCATGGTCTTGCCCGTGATTAGTCGAAATATCTTGATCCTGACCATACGATGGAGTCGCTCGACATTCTTAAAGCCAAAAGGCATTACATTGTAGCAGTATAGCCCGGAAGGACAATTCATAATCTGTTGAGGCATCGTTATCGGAAACAATGGGCTATTTTCCTTTATTGCAGGCTATTGGATATTCAGCACGATCGTCATCTCGTACATCCTTTTCACATTACAAGAATTTGACAATTTACCTACTACAACAATTTTGTAGGTAAAAATAGGGGTTTACAGACAAATTACCTACAAAATTTTAGGAAATAACAATTTACCTACAGAATACCTATAATTTACCTACAAAAGTATTTAGTCGGTAAATATGGCGCCAATTTTTGGCGCAAGATATTTGCAACAACTTACCTACAATTTACCTAATAATATTTACCTAGTAAACTATTTAGTTGGTAAATATAGCACCAATTTTTTGTGCAAGATATTAGCGACAATGCACCTACAATATTTATGATTCCATGATTACCTATTGAATTTGTTGTAGGTAAACTAAGAAATGTTTAATTTTTTTTTATTTATCATTAGTTTAGGTAAATATATATATTTTAAAATTATGTTTATTAAGTAGTTACCTACTAAAATTTTTGTAGGTAAAATGAAATATTTAAAGAAAACAATAATAAAATAATTTTTATAAATAATTTTTTATTTACTCATATTATTTTAGTAAATAAAAAATTTTAAAATCAATTAATTATTTTAGTAAAATGATTCAAGTTTCCGAAATCCTCTGCCTCATCGCGATTTTTTGGGTTTTGAAGGCGAGTTTCTCTCAACTTTCTCTCCAGAATTTATTTGATATTGACCCCTTTTTCTAACATAAACATCATGTCTTTGTTAATCATCAGGGTTGAAGTGTTAAGGCTTTAATTCTAGTTGTTTCGAATCGAGATGTTTGTGCTTGGATCTGTTTTTCTTGTCCCTTGTCCAGATTGCCTTTTTTTATCATGTTATGTTTGGTTTCCGAGACGAGAAGAAAAAATAATTAAAATTCAAAGTCTTATTTCTAATTTCGATTGGTGTGTTTTGTGTTTTTTTTTTTTATTTCTAAAATCTTAAGTACAAAATAATTATGGTGTATTCGATATGTGCAAATGACGCGCTAAGACAATTTTTATGGTGTGCATGGAAATAGAATGGGAATGTGGGAATCATAATAGCATGTAGAAAATAGGAATGAAAAACCTAATGAGAATAGGATTATAAATAAATAAGATGTTATATAAATCTATTATTATTATATATTAAAATGTAAAATAAAAATAAAATAAAATTTTAAAAAATATAATAAGGGCGGAACTGGACTAAGAAATACAAAAACTCAACCCGCTAAAACTCGTTTACATAAATCTCAAACATGTTAAAAATCCAATTACAAAAATTGATCAAAAACCCGATTATACAAATCTCATACTAGTCCTATTAGGGCCAGACAGAAAACAGAAACCCAAAAAAACACACCCCTTTGCCAAGTCCACATGCGAACTTAGTATTTTAGATAAAGCCCAAGCCCAATTTCCAAGTTCGCAAGCCCAATATGCCTAAGTCAGTCCAAAAGGGACATGACAAAACATCCACACAAGTCAAACAAAATTATAAACAAATAAAAATTAAAAACAATCCTTACGTTGAACTTTTGGATGTTTGGACATATAGGTTATTTTAAAAAAATTTATTAATAAAAATTGAAAATTAAAATAATGCTTAAAATAGTGCATGGACTGAAATATCGTAGTTAGGCATTGAAATTTCTTTTACGATTAATGCCCCATTTACAAGTCACACTAATTTGGACATTATTTCAAGATTTTAACCTATTTTGATAATTATTTGTTTCAAAATAACTTAAATATATCCAAAAACTCAAATTTTTCATAGCCTTTTTCAATTTTCATGCAATCTGCTATCAGTCAGTTGAGTCTCCTCTGACATTCGATGGACTCTTACTCCTTGCAGCGCCTCTCTGCCGACTTATATCTCGCCTTGTAGAGCCGTAGCGCCGTACTTATCCATTATGGCTCCACCTCTGCTTCCACTTCATCTCCTCCCTCCGTGGCGGCGGCGGCGGCCAAGCCATAGGTCCTTTTCCACATCCTCTGTCCCGCCACAAAGACTGGTGGCGCCATCGGCAAGGGCGGCGCTATTATACAACAGTTCTGGGAGGAGACCGGCGCGAGGATCCGCATCAATGTGCGATGAGCTCATCATTCTCATTGTCACCAAAACTGTGAAGTCAAAAAGGGAGGTGGCGGCGGTGCAGAGGGCAAAGACGGTGAAGAATCGGTGAATTTGAGAAACTTCAGTCTGAAACCAATGGTGATAGACGATGACGAGTCATTGCCGGCGTATTAGGTGCTGGTTAGGGTTTTTGAGAGGATTTTGAAGGTGGATGAGGAGAGAAATGAGAAGGAAAAGAAGGAAGATTTAAGCAATGTGGTGGTCTGTTGTAGGCTGCTGGCGCCGAGCAATCAGGTCGGACGTGTGCTCGGGAGAGGAGGGAAGATTGTGGAGAAGATTAGGCAGGAGAGTGGAGCTCAAATCAGGGTTTTGCCCAAATATCAAATCCCAGCTTGTGCTTTTCGCCTGGAGATGAGTTGATTCAGGTATTGCTTAAGCTGTTTGGTTACTGAACGAAAATTAATTTTCCCGGGAAAAAAATGAAAAGGAAACCCCACAAAATTACTATAACTAAAGGTTTCACACCCCTTATTTTTTTTAATGAATGGATATATGATGATTATTTGAATGCTGATTTCGTTTGAAGATATCTTAGATGATGAAAGACTTATATTTTCAGTAAATGTGGCCTATTTGGAAGAGGAAACGATCACTAAATTCTGTTTGGGGAGCAAGGAAGAATGAAATGGCCCAAAAGAAAATGTGAATTAACACATAATTGGGTCCTTTCTGAATAACCTAAGGGCTTGGTTGGCGGTGAAAACAAAAATTATGTTTAGTGAGACATTTTCATTATAAAAAATGAGAAGGCTAATGTGGTTTTGTGGTTTTTTGAAATTACCATTGATGATTTCTTCCTCTTACTAGTAATTTTGAATTGCTTCTTAATGTTACTATTTGATGGCGCTTCTTGTTCCAATGGTGTTAATATTTTCTTTCGTGGCTTAAGTGGTGAAATTTCTTTCAATGGATAGAGGATTTCTTACACCCATTTTTTTCAAGTGTGTAAGCGTTCTTTATCCATCATATTGGATCCTTTAATCAGAATGTCATGGTCTTCCAAGAATAATATGAACAACTTTCATTAGTGAAATATCACTCTATGTTAATAATTCAATTTATAATTGAAATGGCACTGGACAACAATAACTCACCAAAACGGTTACACAAGTTATTTGATAGGGATTTAGATGGTCTTTTGTCTTAGGAATAAGTTTCTTAATAAGCTCCTCTAAAGGTGGATTGGAATAATTACCTCCATCAATTTTCAGAGCACATAGTTTTCCTTGGCTAGCAGTATGAGGGAAGATGTTAATACATTTCCAATCCGCCTTTTCATAATAATCACATTTTTCACTAAGTTCATCTTCATTGTGATTCTCTTCTTCCTTTGGGTAATCCTCCAACTCAAATTCTAGTCCTTCAACACAATATTGTAGACTTTTGCTTGAGCACGCAAGAACATTATGGTCATGCCTCCCACGCTTAAACCATAAATACGTCTGCTTTTCTATCTCCAACATTAATTGAAGTTTTACCCTTATTACCATCTTTTCTTCGCTACATTTAGAATCTATTGATTGTTGGCCTCACCATTCATGTATTAAAAGTTCTAAATCTTAATTCCTATAAAAAAAAAAGTTCTAAATCTTATTTAATGTACTTAACAGTTTTCTTGTTGTCTAGTTGAGGAAAGTGCTCCCAATTTGTGAACTTGGATGTTTGGAAACTCGAAACTTGAGGTCTTGTTCCATTTTTACAATTAGTTGATAAATATCATCTACGATACAACTGTCTGCAATTATCATCTCAAGTTAATCTTTATTCAAAGTCCAACTTTATGACAAGTTGCAAGTTGAGTATCACTCAACTATACTAAGTTACAAATACTCAATTCCTGGATATCTTCCAAGCCAAGAAGATTTGATGTTTTAAAAAGAGTCTAATGCTTGGAACTTCTTGGTTAAAAGCATGCATAAGGCTTTGGATGGTTCAAGAGGTTACCTTCTCGCATCGGTTTATTTGGAATTATTGGGTTCCCTCTAAAGTGGACTTTTTTGCTTGGGCAACCGCCTGTTGCATAATTTTAACCTTTGACATGTTATAGAGACGTGGAAGAGTCTTAACTAATAGATGTTTTCTTTGTGAGGAGATGGAGGAGACAATTGATCATTTGTTATTGCATTGCTCAAAAGCCAAATTGCTATGGGACTTCTAGCTATTGTTGGGGTAAATTAGGTTCTCCCCTTTACAGTTAGAGAAGCTCTTCTTTCTTGGAATGGGTCCTTTGTGGGGGGAAAATGTAAAAAAGCTTGGATGGCTGCCCCCCTCGTGATCTTTTGGACAATCTGGCAGGAAAGGAGCAACATTGTTTAACAACAATGGTTTTTCAGCTTAAAGGATGAAATCTTCTTTGAACAAATGGTTTTTGGTCTTGGACATATTTGTATATTATGGACAAGCCTAGTT
This sequence comes from Tetrastigma voinierianum, assembly GCA_016808115.1. Classification (NCBI taxonomy): domain Eukaryota; kingdom Viridiplantae; phylum Streptophyta; class Magnoliopsida; order Vitales; family Vitaceae; genus Tetrastigma; species Tetrastigma voinierianum. Next base: position 267,124 of record JAEQBH010001056.1, on the reverse strand, counting down.
CTCGGATATATTGTATATTTGTAGATGAGGGTTGGTTTGTTAGGTATAGGTGTAGGTTGGTGATTTCTTTTTGTTCCTTTTTGCTCCCTTTGCTGGTCCCGGTTGTATACTCCTAGTATACCGTGGGCTTTCCCAGGTTTCTTTTTTGATGAATTATCCATGAAATTTGTTGTTGATTTTGGCACTTTGCTTTCAAAACTTGGGTTTATGTGTGTGTATAGAGGAGTGCTTCTCATGAAACCCTAGATCTGCCTACAAAGAATTCACCGCTTATATGATTTGTCCAAAAATTTGTTTAGGCGTCAATAATCTAAGTTCCTCTCAACCAATCATCACCGTCTGGGTGAAAGAACACATGCTTAGATTTACTCTTTAGGTGGTGAAACTGTGAAGCAACTGGGTGATTGTACAAATGAAGTTTTTGGTCTATAGAACTTGGAAAAAAAAAAATTCAACATTAACATCCTACTAATTGATAAATCATCACCCAGGATTATTTAAGACCCCGTTTGGAACTCAAAAAGTAAAGAAAGAAAATAAAAAAGAAAAAGTGGAAGGAAAGAAATTTTGAAGAAAATTTGTTCATATTTGATTTTCTTTTATATTTTTGACTGTGGAACCAAACATGAGAAAATTATTTTCCTTAGTATTTTTTTGTCTTACCCTCGTACTTTCCAGGTTCCAAACGGAGCCTAAAACTTCCTTTATTGGCCATTTAATATGAATGGTAACGTTGTAATTCATCAAAAAAAAAAAATAATAATGATAATGTTGTAATCAGACTAGTTGAAGTGACGACTTGAAACTGTTTTCAACTGATTAAGGCATACCACATTTCACTTTGACTTATCATACAACATCCTGATTTTATATCTTGACTTATACTGTAACATTTCGGTGTGCTTCTTATCTAATTAGCTGATTATATCAACTTTCTTACGCGGATTTCTATTATGAAGTTATGTAACTGTTAAGAGACTGATTTTTGGTAGGTTATCGGCAGTTTGCAATCTGTACAGGAAGCTCTATTTCGTATTACAAGCAGGATTCGAGAAACCATATTCCCAATGAAACTATCAGTTTTGTATTACAAATTTTTCTCATGGTGTTTGTAATGTTGGGTGGTTGTTGTTGTGTGTTGTTGGAAAGGTTGATCCTCATGTGAGGTTGTGTGTTGTTGTATATTTGTTTGTTTTAGACCAAAGATCTTCATTTGGAAGCATTTTGAATTTTTGTTTTATAGATTAGTAAATGTTTTTTAATTTTGTAAGACCATAATCTTCTAAGCATGAGTAAGGGTGAATTACCTTTTTTGTTTTTTAAATGAAAGCGATAATTCTAATCAAATCAATTTGTTGGCTTATGTTATTGGTTTCCAATGAGTTTCTATATTTATGTATATTTAGGCTCATAAACTTGGGCATCAGACCACTGCATCAGAGTTATTTCTGTACACGCACACCAAAAAAGGTGATGGTTAGACATTTGTTGATAAGAAGTCAAAATTTGTAAATGTAAGCTAATTAATTTAATTAATGTATGACTTTCTTGAACTTACCTTATTATGATATTCTAATTAATTTAAATTTTTACCAGGATGCTCTTAAGGCTAGGAGAGAGCCGTTAACACAATGCAATGAGACAATAGATGAAAAAAGCATGTTTTTGGATATTGTGGGTGGAAAACAAAGGAATGTAGTTTATGGTCTTAGGTCCCAAGCTAGTGAGTACTATGGGACTAGTGGTGCATCAACTTCAACAACGTCCCCTTCTCCTCAACAAAATGAAGAAGAAATGTAAGAGCTACGACAGAGGCTTACTCACGAATGAGAATTAATTAATAAATTGGAAAGCCTAACAGCACATTTATTACAATGTATGGATGAAATGTCAAGAGCTCAACAACCACCACTAGTCCCCTACTCGTCTTGATTCTGACGTTGTTCATGATGATACAAATGATGACGATGACAACAATACAATTCCAAAGTAGTATCTATTGTTGTCTCAAGTTTCAATAAATCATGTTAAGCGGCTATCAACATGTTTTATGACTTGTTATTATTGCCACTTTTTATTTTATGTAAGACTATTCTTTAAGTGCACTTTCTAGTTATGTTTTATGTAATTTGAATATTTTAATTGCACTATTATTATTATTATTTTATTAGCATTTTGAATCATATATTAATATACTTTTATTGTAAATTTATTCTATTTTTATCTGGATTACAATTAAATTAAATATGTAAAAATATATTCATATAATTTTAAAATTACCTAAGTTACCTATAAGTATAAATGAATATGTGTACCAACAAATTACCTACTAAAAGTATAATATGAATGAATTATTATCGATGATTACCTACTAAAAGTATAAATGAATGAAATTAATACCGACAGATTTACCTACTAAAAGTATAAATAAATGAAATTATTACCGATAGATTACCTACCAAAAGTATCAACGAATGAAATTATTACCGACAAATTACCTACAAATATAACCATTACCTACAGATTACCAACAAACTTACCTACTAAATTGGCAAGTTAGGCAACCAACTTACCTACAGATTACTAACAATATAGCAACTAAAGAATGGAAATTACCTACAATATAGTAGTGATCACTAAATTTACCTACAAAATTACCTACAAACAAAATAGTAGGTAAAGTCATTTCCCGAAAAAATATGACATGGTTTTACCTACCACTTACCGACTAATATTTTTGTAGGTAATCACCTACTATTTCACTTTTTTGACAGTAAATTTTTTTACCGACAGAGATATTACCTACAAAATTTCAATTATTATCTACTGAAATGTTCAGTAGGTAAACTATTAATTTCTTGTAGTGTCAAGGTCGCGACTTTTCTCCACTTGGGCCCGCAACTAATCATTCTCACGTTGCAAATGTTCAGTGCGAGCTTGTAACTCTTGTATTTGTCTCACCTACTCTTCCTGCTTTCCATCCATCTCCTAATGCCAATGGAGGAACTGATCTTTATGTGTTTGATGCATCGAATTGTTCGACATTGCGGCTACTTCGAGTAGATTGAATGTGGAAGGGGGAGTCGAAAGAGTTTTAAGTAACAAGGGGTTGCTAGAGAATCATTGAAGCCAAGCCCTTGCAGCTCGTCGATGAAACTTTTTATTCGATTCCCACAAACGACGCCAATTGTTGGGACTTTGATCATCAGATCCCCTGAGAGTCAAGTTGTAGGAGCCTTGATCGTCAGATTCTTGGGCATCAATAGCGTAATGTGAACCTGCAAAAAAGGGACGGTCCGGTGACGATGGGCCGGCCGCCTCTCCGATGATTAAGTCAGCAAAAATATGAAGAGGGAGAATAGAATAAGCGTAATTGGACTTGCTTACCTTCCCCAATGGGGGATCTTTCTGATTTATAGGGTTAGGTTAACGAAATCCCCTCATTCCTCCTTCAGGTAGGATTTTATCTCCTCCTAATTTAAAGGAGGAAATCTTCTTTTCCTTATCAATGACTAGTTCTTCCTTATCAAGGATTATTTTTCCTTTATCCAAGATTATCTCTCAGAGGAGTAAGGGATTTGGAGGCTGGAAAATTCACTGATAATATCGCTTTTGCGGATTTTCCGCTCTTAGAGCTTATTTGTAACAAACTTCCCATAGGGGTGGCATTCCCATATGGGGTAGAATGGCCGGCTGGTGAACTTGAAATCCTAGACGGACCGCCTCAAGTAAGCTTTATAAGAGTTTGACCTTGCTTTCTTAGGCAACCTCTTTAGACTTTCTTGTCTGGGAAGTGCCGCTTGGTCTTGGTGAGACGAGGGGAATCGGGCCGTTTCATAACCCTGGCCAAAAGGCCCCGAGCCTATTGAGTAGCGGATCTTAAAGATCATGGTACTCACAATTAAGAGACCATGGAAATTAAGCATGATGAAGAAAATTTATGATTGATTTTGTTGTGTTCATTTTTCTCTTCTTCTACGAATTTTAGGGATACTATTTTGTATAGTTGTGATACCCTTACTTTGGAAGAAGTATATGATGTCTTATTCACCAAAAAGAAGATGATGCATCTTGTGGTTGTATCTGAAGCTTAAGTAGAGGATCTTATTGTTCAATGGAGGACACACTTGAGTCTCTTAGTGATAGAGTGAGAAATGAAGACTTGTAAGGTATTCCAAGAGAAAAGGGGCATGCCGCCATATTTAGATGTTACAGTGCAAAATGAAAATAAAAAATTTCTGTTTTGATGGAGACAATAAGGAAAACAATATATGAGATGTCTAAAGGTGTTGTGTTAATGGGAAATAATGCATCATGTAGAGTTCTTTGAATTTGATTAGCGTGAATCAAAATGTGTGAGACATGTTCTAGATTTGAAGAGAAACATGATTTTTTTTTTAGTATTCTTGATTCAAAATGGTATAGGTAAATAGGCGAAGGTGAAGCTTTGAAGATTAACTAAGATATCAGTATCTTTATGAAAGGTGGAAATATAAGTTATACTAAATTATGTGTGTTACAGGGTTCTACACTCACAAGTGATGATGCTATCACTGCCCATTCCATGTTAGATGGTAATATTATCATGGGTAAAATTAGTATTCATGGTAATCCAACAATATGATGATCAGATTACGTCCTATAGCTAAGGAACAAAAAATTGAAAATTTCGACCGATATATTGTTGAAATTTCGGTTATCAGTGGAGATCAATACGATATCCTCCACCTATAGTCGGTCATCGATTTTTTTGGGAATTTATTGTCAATTTCAATGATAATTCGCTAAAATCCCATATTTCGGCCTTAATTTTGGTGCCTCTTAAAAATTTTGAAATTTGTTGCATAGGGGTTTTGAACCCTGCCCAAAAACGTGGATTCTCTAGCTCTCATCGATCATGCTATGAATGTTATTGTTAATTTTAAGTGCAATTAGTTATTATATTCCCTACACAGGAGAAGGAAGAACTCATGCAGAGTCTAGGCGGCTCACTACAAATTTGAGTGGAAGCACACCATTCACTGTGTGCCTCAGCCTCCACCAAAATGTACATGCATGTATGGGTGTCTTAGCACTGGAAATTCTAATAGTCGTAAGACATAGCGTGAAGTAAATGGGAATTGGTGCTTCAAAAATATCACTTTAAACAACAGGGTCCATCCCAGACAAAGAAGATGAGTACCCCCATCACATTTCAGCACTCAAAAGAAAAGGTCTCCCAATAGTGCATCCCTCACCCAATTTTCACTGTCCATTCCCACAAACCACACATGCAAACTACTCTTAAGGAAAAGAATAAGAAGAAAGATATAAAAAAATAAAAAAAATCCCTCTCCTTGTAAATCATGGAAAGAAAAATATTCAAATTGGAATATATCCCCTATTCAATTTATTGTGAAAAGTGTATATATAGAGGAAGAAAATGAAAAATAGAGTTAAGAGGCATATGGGCATATGTAAACCTTGAGGATAACTCCATTGGTGTAAGGTATTGGGATTTGTTTAATGGTTATCAATTTAGACTTTTTTCATGAACACGGGATATTACTCGATCCAGTCATTAATTTTAGAACCCTATGAAATTAATTGATCTGCCGCAAGCTAACCTGAACAGACAGGATTATAAAAAATAAAATAAAATAACAGGTTAGAGGCACTCGTAACTAAAGTTTATAGGTTCTGAAAAGCATAATTTTCCTTGTATTCATATTTTCTCTTTTATAGACAAACCAAAGAAATTAAAAATGTAAAAAAAAAAAAAAAACTCACCATTTTTTTGAAAAAGGCTTTTGGGCAGCACCTTTCTTGATCCAATGACTAGACGCCACCTGTTCATTCAGGGAGCAAACTTCATCACTAGGTTGGTTTTATCATAATTAATTAAACACCCCCAAAAGGCGCCCATGAAGGATGTCTATATATACACACATAAATCCCATAAAGTTCCATCACAGTACATTCGATAGAACCAATATCTCAAAAAGCCCCTCAGCTTCTTTCTGAGTTATCTCCACCTCTCTACATGGCTAAGTCAAGCTCAGTTTCCCTTATCTTCATTCTTGTAGTACTGTTCTGCTCTACTTCTGTTCTTGAAGCAAGAAAGATATTGAGCTTGAAGAAAGCAGAAGTTTCCTCATTAATGGAGGAGAGTCTGGACTTTGCTTCTTCAAGCAATGATATTGAAGGCCATTATCCATCAGTGAATAACAATGGGAGACTATCCACTCTTCATCTTCCCAGCATTGATCATAGGATGCTCCCAGAATCTGTCCCAAGTCCTGGAATTGGTCACATTCATTAGATTAATTTGTAGTCATCTTTCTTTGCAAAATATATCCATCTCATTCTACGGAAAGGTTGTGGCTATATTCAATCATCTTTTCCCTCTTTTATATTGAAACTTAATCTGGTGTTTGTTTAGGGTTTGGCTTTGATCCTTTATTGATGTACACGTATATGTAGACCATATGTGCGTGTTTATGTATTGTTGTTGATTGAACTTAAATAAGAAAGTATGTGTTTGTATCAAGTGAAAGCTAAATGTGTTCTTTTAAATTATGTTTGTTCTCTAAAACTAAGGAAAGGTAAAGAATATTAGTTATTTTGTTACTTAACATTTTATATATTTTCAAATTATATGTAATCTTTATATAAGAAGTTAATTTGAATGAATCTAAAAATAATATATAAAAAGTTATTTCCTTCTTTATTACTACATTTGTTTAAAGCAAATAAATCTTAGTAATATCAATCCTCGTGAATAAAAAATGCTACTTCTGACATTCTTTATGCCTTTTTCTTTTTCTTTACTTGTTTAATAAGGCGAAAGATAAAAGTGATGTCCTAAAACAATCTTTTTAAAAAAAACAAAACAAATTACTAAAGTAATACATGTTTCAAAATTATGCCCAAGCTAGTGCCTCATTATCAAGTCACCAAAACCGTACATAGTTGATGATTATGGTTTTAAATTTTTTAAAATAGTTAAAGCGTAGTTAAGACTATACTTTTAGGCTTAAGGTAAAGCCTTGATAGGTAGTATGGTTTTAAGTATTTAAAATTTTTCAAAACCATATTCAATTATTATAATTTTAACTTTAAACCTAAAGCGTGATCATGGGTGTAGTTTTGACTGTTTAAAAAAATTTTAAACCGTAGTCACCAACTATGGTTTTAGTGACATGATTTTTTAAAATAATAATCATTAACTACGGTTTTGATAACATGACAAATAGTCACTAGTTTAGACATTATTTTAAAACATGTATTACTTTGAAATAAAAAAAAAATGATTATTTTATGACAAAGCTCTAAAGATAATGACTAATGAAGCTATGAAAAGTAACTTTTCATCCAATCTCCATCTGTCCTCTATAAAGTAGTTTAGAAAACTGTATATAGGAAGGGGCAAAGACATTATCTTGATAAGTCAATATATTTTCCTTATATATGGAAGTAAACTTGTTATACCACTAGGCTACTAGCTGATATCCTTTAGTTTCCAATATCTAATATATGCTTTGATTTCTAATCAAGCTGGCTGTCCATATAGCTAGAACCGACTTAGATGTCCCTTCTAAATGTCGCCATCACAAGAAAGTATAGAATTGAACCTACCACTACTGCAAATGTTCATCCGATATTGTTGATAATGCAACAAGAGGGTTCATAATCCAATCAGGATTTAATTTGTTGAAATTAATATCACTATTATTATGTACCTAATTTGATCCAAGGTCGTATCAAAATGTCACCCACATCATGAAATACAAGAGAAATACTATAACACCTTCGAAGGTTCCACACCTTAATTTATTTATCATCTGTTAGACTTTTTCATTTTTTCGAAAGAAAAATAAACTGTTATATATGATTAGATTATTAAAAAAGGTATGCTTTCGAACATCATTTTATATAATATGTAAGATACAATTTTTTATTTTAGTGAAATTTTTGAGGGAAAACTACTTCCTTGATAGTTTTATGCCACTTCAAAAGAATCATATTTCTTTCTAATTCTTATCCTAGTAGCAAAGTGATCATTCTTAACTCGCAATAATGATTATTGTTTGACCTTCAAGAATATTCTCTACACATCCCTTAAATTTTTCCATACCAAGTTAGACACGTTGTTGTGAACTAATTAGTCAAATTCTATGAATAAATCCCATATCTTTTACAAATATAGTCCATAATTTTATAAGAGGAATTATTGAACCCAATCACTTCCTATTATTACTTAGTATTTTGTTGGGATCTATCCTATAGAGATACTTAAATTGGATCAGTGATTGATTTATAGGTCTCATCATAAACCTAATTATTTCTTTTCAATTATATAAATCAATAGTTCAAACCGCACTCAAAGATAAGACATTTCCCATTTTTATAAGAACTTTTGTACTAAAAACACAATGTATCTCCTATTACAGACCCTCTAAGGTGAAGGTTATGTATGAAAGTGATGAGAAAAACAACATAACCCCAATAAGCTAATTAATTAATCATCCAACACCATTTTCAATGTCTGTAAAAGAAAAAGAGAGAAGTCAAGAGTACCCAGGCGGCTCACTTCAAAGTTTAGTGGAGGACACCATTCATTTGTGCCTCACCACCACAAAAAAATGTACATGCATGGATGGGAGTGTCTTTAGCACTAAAACTGCTGATAATAGTTGGTATTGGCGTGAAGCAAATGGGGACTGCAGCAACAGAAGAATTACTGTATACAACAGGGTCCACCCCCAGACAAGGAAGATGAATACCCCTTCACCATTGGAGCACTCGGAAGAAAAGGCTTCAGGATAGAGCATCCGGCCCCTACCCAATTTCCACTGTCCATTCCCCAAAAACTACACATGCTAACTATTGAAAAAACCACGAAAACAAAATTCTCCGTAGACTCCTTCTGAATCACGGAAGGAATAAGGCAGAAGGAAAAATAATCAAATGGGAATGTCAACAGTCAACTGTGTTGATGGGTTAATTACGCAAAGTACTATAAATAAATATAACAAATTATATACCCTTAAGGCTTGGCTGAAGTGGTAAAGGGGTGGGATGAGTTTATGAAAGAACCTAGGTTCAAATCTATAAGAACAGAATACTACATATAAAATGAAAAGTAGTGTAAAAAAATATAATAAATTTTATTTTCTCAACTTCTCATTTTTATGTAGAAAAAAAAAGAAAATTTGAACTTTTTCTTTTTAGTTCTTTATCATAGGTACAAATCCCAAATAACCCATCCAGAGGATGCCTATAGGCTATATATATACACCACAAAGTTCCATACAAAGAGCACATTGCAATAGACCCCATATCTCAAAAGCCTCATTAGTTTCTTGAGCTAATTATCTCACCATTCTACATGGCCAAGTCAAGCTCAATTTCCCTTCTACTGGTCTGCTCTACTCCTGCTTTTGAAGCAAGAAAGCTGTTGAGCTTGAAGAAGGGAGAGGTCTCCACAGTTGTTGAGAGTGTAGACCTTACTTCCCTTTCCAAAGGGCTCCCTCCACCACATTCTTCTTAAGGTGAAGACAATGAAGGTCATGCGGTTGTGAATATCAATGGGAGACTCTTCACTCTTCATCATCTTCCCAGCATTAATGGGAGGATGCTCTCAGACTCAGGAGAGTCTCGACCAAGTCCTGGAGTTGGTTACACTCCTTAGATTTATGGTCATCATTCTATGCAAAATTTCCTTCTCATTCATGGGAAATGTTGTGATTGTACTTAATCTTTTACATCTACTAGATTGAAAATAATTTCCAGTTGTTTGTTAGCTGTTTGTTTGGGATTTGGATTTGATGTATGTATATTTATAGACCATATGAAATATATGTTTCTAATTGTAATAATGATGTATGCAAATGGTGTACACCTTCTCTTGCAGTATTGTTTAATGATGCATTTGGGATTCAGTAGTGAGTTTTTCATGCAAAGTCAATATTAATTAATACAAAGTCCAGATACTTTGATCTTGGAATTTCAAAGTTGACAAAAATAGATGCCCATTTCTTCCAGCTTACTCCTTTATGGAAAGAAGCTAGCTTACTAGTTGGAAGACAAAAGAGTGGCAGACAGTATTATTGTTTGACTTCATATCAATATCAAGTATTTCAAAAGTTAAAAAGAGGGTTAGAAGAAGTATTTTCCAAAAGTGACCATCACAAAAAAGGCTCAGAATTGAACATTTTACAATTCTAGTTCTGAAATGCATCTTTCACTGTCGATAACAGTTCTAATACTGAAAATTCATTTAAGCAATTTTGGACTCATTAATTGATCAAGCATGTGAACCTCACCACTGACAAAAGAGAACTTCTATAGCAAGAGGAATTATAAGAACTCCTTTTATCCTTTTTCCAATCAATAAATTAATTTTAAAACAAAAACAAAAAACCTCCAACCTAAAATTATGTAAAAATTTTTGCATATTACCAAACGATTTTTTTTTTGCCTTATTTTTGGAGGGAAATACAATTTCCTAGTAGTTTCTAATAATATTTCTCGTGTATTCAATGTTCTTTCCAATTTGTTCATATTTATATTTAGTTGAGCACACGCCTACGACTAGCATGTTGGTAGACCTACTAACAAAAGGCTTACCTATTTCTGTGTTTCAAGAACACGTCATCCGCATGGGATTGTTAGGAGCCTAGACTCTTTGTTTTAGTGGGAGTTTTTCCTTTTCATGCATTTTGTAAGGAAAGCTCATGCATTTTCATTATTACATGTACATTTTGACGTTGGTCATTATTGTGTGATTTTGTGTCATTTTGACTAGATGAATGACAGAATTATGTTTTTATTTCTATTGAATTAATACTCTTGTCATTGTAATGCTTTTTGATTAGTAGCGGCTAATTATGTATGATTTATACATCCTCTTGGTGTGTTAGTTGTATGTGATTGGTTATGGCTATGTAAGTCTCTTGTTGAAGCATTTGAGTTTTGATTTTGATTAATAACGCCTAATTATGTATGATTTATGGATCCGCTCGGTGTGTTAATTGTATATGATTGGTTATGGCTATGTAAATCTATTAAAAAAGCATTTGAGTTATGATTATGTTATTCAAGTGGGATAATGTTAGATTAATTTATTAATTATATATGGTCTAAGCATAATCATATTACAATTTTAACTGTGTAATTGTGCATATTAATTAAGGGTCATTTATGGAATGGTTTAATATTAACTAGCTATGGGCTCATTGTTCTATCTTCTCCCTTGCTCTAGTAAGCCCATTGGACCAAAACCCAATTGTTCCCTTATGCTTTATATATAGAAGTAAATAGAGTCCTAGAATTTCACAAGGATTTGGTAGAACATGCTTTGGGGAGAAGGAAATAACCATCTTTAATCCTAGCTTTTCTTTGATCTCATCCCTTGCATATTTGGGAGACAAATGACAACCAACAATTCCGGATATATGGCAGATATGTTTTCTACCCAGTACGAATTGATATGTTTCATTATTTCAATAAATTATTATTTTGTAATGCATTTATTAGGTCCTTTGATTATTGATCAATTGTTTTTGAATCGATAAATACTCTTGATTTTACAAAATAATTTAACAATTTCTCAATATCCTTGTTTGTTAGGACCTTGATCATTAGATCCTCTAGGCAAAAAGGTGATTCGGCGGTGGTGTGTCGACCACCTCTCCGATAATTAAGTCAGCAAAAGATGGAGAATAAGAAGTAGAGAGTTTTTTCACAGTTTTTTGGATGCCCTTACCTTGTGAGAGATCATCCAGATTTATAGGGCGTGGTTTGTCAATCTTCCCTTAATTTTAGGAATAAAATCTCTTAATTTTATGGAAAAAATATCTTCCTCCCTATCAAGGATTAACCTTCTAAGAAATAAGGGATTTGGAATATGGGAAATCCGTTGATAAATTCACTTTTGCGTATTTTCCGCCTTCATATACTTATCCATAACGGACTTCCCATATGCGGTAGGATGGCCGGCTGGGGGACTTAAGACTCTAGATGGGCCGCCCTGAAGCTAGTATATGGGAAGGCATCCTAGCTTTCTCATATGTGCTTTAAGACTTTCCCATCCAGACAGTCCCTCCTGATCTTAATACGACAAGTGGGCTTAGACCGTTTCACAATGCGGGCTAAGCGGGCCTTGGGCCCATCGAGTAGCGGGTCTAAAGATTATGGCACTCACAATTGCCCCATTTTCCCCGGTTGGAATTTTGTGCTTTTTCAGTCAGGGGAAAATATTGTGTTTTTAAGTCTTTGGTGGAAAAAATTGAAAGGACCGAGAGAATTAATGCGTATTATTGAACGCAAGGTAAGGTGAAGTGTGCTTGGATATAAAGTGCGTAAGCAACACATATTTCCCAACATGTCTGCAGCGCATATTTTGCCCCTATATATAGGGGTTGGACTCCGAGGCTTTCCCCTTTTATGACTTCACAAAGCTCTTTACCTACTGCAAATTCCTTTTTACTGTGTTTCTGCAAACTGTTCTTTTAAAGGAATCATGAGACATCCCTTGACAACTTTCAATTTTTTGGTGCGTTTTTTCAAAACTCATTTGTATCACATTTTTTGTGTTTTTTGTGGCTCTTTTTGCTGGGTATTCTTGGGTTATAAAGTTTTTGTTTCTTTCTAAGGTTGTGAACATCGTTCGTCGATGGGGTTCCAATGATGATGCTGCAAGCTGGGTGTGGGGTGTTCCTAGGTTTATAGACATCCCATTAGGTCCTGCGAAGGTTCTTTGTTCAGGGTTCTAGGTTTTATTACCAGTGTTGTTAAACCCCGAGGGGATTTTTTTCTTTTAAGGTTTTTGTGTCGATCTCTTCGTTTGTTTCTTTGTAGAATGGTGAGAGGTCATGAATAGGCTTTGACCACTACCAAGTATAGGGGGACTCTAAACGTCCATAGTAACCACTCTAGTCAATGCTTATGTCTCAGAGAGAGGAATCAGATCCCCAGACAAAGTTCTTCCGCCATCGTATCGAGGTGTCAGACGGCATGGCTACCTCAACCATAGGAATGGAAGATAATGCTGTCTATTTTACCCGAGAGTAGTTTGCTGGTGGACTTTGCATCCTCGTCCCTTCATTAGTGAAGTTAAAGCTTATTAATTTTACCAGCCACTGCACTCATACATCCGAATGTCTTTTCGATTTAATGAGTTAAACAAGTATAAACTTTCAGTTGATATTTCGGTTGGTAGAGATTTTTTTTTATTTACACTTGGAAGCTTGGATTTAGTTGTCTATCTATGTTCGCCTGCCAGCCCGGCTACAATTTGTAAATGGGTTCCTGACCCTAAGACCAAAGCAAAAGGCTTTGGTCAAAGGTCTCATGAGACGCCAGGCTCTGTGGCTTCCCTGTTAGGATTTGAACCGCCTCTCTCATTCCTAGTTTGTTTCAAATTATGGGGACTTGTACTCCCAGGTCGTCTGTAGCCGTCCCACCAACGTAAATTCAAGGCAGCTGGGAAGAGCTGCCCTTTTTTTCTTCTTAAATTTCAGAGGTAGGCAGGCAAGGCCAGCAAAGCTAGTTAGGTGGAGAAGCCGCATGAGCCATCATATGACTTCTAGAGATCACTGAGGGGGTGCGCAACCACGAGTTCCTCTTATCTGGCGAAAGAACTTATAACGCTTCAGCCCCCTCCCCTCACATTGCCCTGGCCATCCACGGCCGCTGTAAGAGCTGCAGGAGAAAACATTTCGTTTTCGCCGACCTTTAAGTTGATCCCGGTTTCTTGCAGCGCTCCGCCGCAGCCTCAAGCCGAGACCCTCAAGGAGCCCCGATCCAGCCGCCCCAAAGTGAGAAGAAGAAGAGAGCATGTGAAGAAGGTTGGACGACTAAGGCTATCAAGTACTGTGATTGTAGCGTTTTGTGGATTGGGTGGATACAATCTCTATTGAGCCTGCTAAGGAAAGGGATGATGATATGTCTAGCCTCGCCATGGATTTGCCACACCTACGCAAGCCGGCAGCCATGAAACCACCCCTGGCCAAGTATTTAAAGTGAAAGTCGAAACGCTTGGTTTTATAGAAGAAGACTAAGATCCTCGATAGTACTACTGTGGGATTCCCAACAGTCCCGATGCTCCACGGCTTAGAGGGTGCCACCAAGATGCCTGCGAGGCAGTATAATCTTTAGAGGATGGGGCTCTAGTTGGAGGGCCTCCTAATGCGATTAAGCTGTAAGCGAGGCTCCTTCTACAGAGACAACTATTGGTCCGCCGCTGTAGGCTAGAAGGTCGAGTCTCACTCCTCTGAGACCTCGTGGCAAGGCCACCTAATAGGCTAGGTGTCACTCGCTTGTTGCCGATGGAGTGGGCCGCCCTTCTGAGTACACACGCCGGCCTCCGCCTGATGTCGCCAAGCATACCATGGACCGTTGAACCCTTACAAAGAGGACTCTTCGGCCGGCACATATGAGCGATCTCTACCCCAATAACCTCTGAATGCCGATGGTGGCTCGCGTTGAGGAGTATTCCACCCCTTTCCCAAGCTATATGGATAAGAAATCCTACTAGCATGTGGCTGAAGACGGGATGTATATTCATAACCATGACTTTGATGAGCTGGTCGAGCTGGTATGGCTAAACTTCTAACGTTTGAGTGTGTGCTCTATGTTGTGATTTTCTCCTAACATTTCTTATTTTACAGGCTATCACCGCTATTAGGAACATGGCGCGCCATCATAGGGAGCTTCACCTTAGGTTGAAGATGCCGAGAAGTTGTGGCTTTATGCTCAGTTCGTTGCCTCCAAGCACCATGCCTTAGAAGACGGTTCACAAAGCCAAGGTTAGTCCAAGCACTAGACAGGAGGCCAAGGCTGGTGGTAATATCATGAAAAGGAGAATGAGAGGGATGAAGCCAAAGAAGAGGCGTAGTACCTCTGGCTAGCTACAAACAGACAGTGATGCGAAGGTGTTTGATGAGGATAAACTAGCCAAATCCAAGATGCCCTATTGGCTGTGTAGTGAGGCCAGTGCAAGGTCGAGGTTACTGCCACCTCAGAGGTTGAATCCAACTTAACTCGGCCGAGATCGAGGCGGCTAAGGATGAAGTGTCTTCTCTCCACTCTTAGGCAGGCAAGGACAAAGAGACCAAGGAGGAGGACTATAAGAAGGCCTTGAAGTTGATCTTTGCCTATGGTTGGTGGTGTCAGGTGTTCAACACAACATTCAGGAGATAACCCAGAGGCCTCGATGGCATCTCGGCCCCCGAACCAATTTCTCCTGCACTCCTTTAGAACCCCAAGTTCCCACCAGCCCCAACAGCCATTAAGGCCACAACAATGAGAGATCAGAGCCGGCATGTATGGGCCTATGAGGAGTGCTTCTCGTCGAGATCACTGCTGATCTTTGTCTCCTTTTTTTCTCCCTCTTGGAATTTTCTGTATAATCCTACATGGCTACTAGAAACTATATAGATTTGGAAATTCATCGACGCTTATCAAGGAGCTTATGAAATATAATTTTCAGTTTAATTATGCAATTGATACCTCTTATTTCACAACTCCTCTCCACGAATCTTAACTGGGATAGTTGCTTCAGGGATATCAATGATAAGGTTTTTTAATTTATTTTTAAAGAGTTAGAAGCTCGTAGGTTCAAGATACACGGCTGTAGAGCAAGGTACCATTTATAAAGATCATTCAGACAGAACAAGCAAGAAGCATTGCTATGCTTAGACACCAAATGTTAGAGCCACATCTCGGTCTTTGAAAGTACCAAGAGGCTGGGAGCTACATATGGCCTTTGAAACCAACAAAGGTGGGAGCCACATCTAGCTTTTCAAAGTTCCTGGCAAGCTAGAGCCGCATTTGTCTTTGAAAGTGCGCCAGGCTAGAGCCATCTAGTATTTTGAAAGTGCCAACAGGCTAGGAGCCACATATGGTCTTTTGAAAGTGCGAGCAACCTAGGAGCCACATCTAGTCTTTTTCATGGAGCCATTTGCACAAATTGAAAGAAAATACCTTAAAGAGAACTTTTAAGAGATAATACCCTCTTGGGATGTATATCATCTCCATATTCTAGGCACCATGTCCTGCCTAGTTTATTTAAAGTGAAGA
Source organism: Tetrastigma voinierianum (assembly GCA_016808115.1). NCBI lineage: Eukaryota > Viridiplantae > Streptophyta > Magnoliopsida > Vitales > Vitaceae > Tetrastigma > Tetrastigma voinierianum. The sequence continues at coordinate 251,059 of JAEQBH010001056.1, read as the reverse complement.
TCCCACGCCCCACTCTTACATCATATGGCTCTCCCAATTTGCGGAATTTTTCCAACCTTAGTTCAATCCATGTTTTCAAAGATCCTCTCAAGCAAGATTCAGGTCTCCGGGTTCGTAATGCACGAGGATTTACATGCTCACAGAGAGGTTTGTTAGTCTTTGTTGGTAATGATGTTGAGTATGCCACTCTAGAGCTTCTATAAAGTCTGCTCATTATATCTAAGTCTTTGGTGACGCCAACATTAGCTTTTCAGGATTTAGTTTTGAAGTGTACACCCCACTTATAGGAATTATGGCCTCCATCCCATAGGTAAAGGTGAATGACGATATCCTAGCAATACAAATAAGTTATATGATAGGCCCAAGAACTCCGTGTAGTTTCTACCACTTTCCTTAGCCAATGTGTATTAATTTTTCAAAGTCAAGTAAGAAAGAAGTTTTATTAGATGCTCACACATTACTCGTAAGTACCATGGGTTGAGTACAAGCTATGATTTTCTAAACTCATGGTAGAAATTTCGTATACTTGCTATCAAAACGGTGGTCTATTGTCGCCTGAGACCACCGAGGTATTCCAACCCGGATGACAATATTCCTCCACACAAACTGACGATCCGTTTTCGACGGAGGCTTAAGGCTTCACTTTCTATTCTTATGTTAGTCGTGGCAAACTCAACACAACTTTTCTAATCTATAGAGTTAGTAGTGGCCAACTATATCAATTCCATGAGCAAAGGGTTAGGCCTCAGGATGTGGTGGTTAGATCTTCAGCTAGCACCTTAGACTCGTGGCCCGCTATCAAAACATCACACTTTACGACGTGTTTGCTGCATCTCGTCTGCTGGCCACAACTTTTGTATGGGCCCTGTGAGCTAAAGTTCAGCCGCCTAGATGGTTTCTACATATCCCTTCATGGAGTTTTGCCAATATATATTGTCCTTGCTGAGTGGTGAGACACTTAAGATACAATCCATCTAGAGACTGCTTATATAATTCCTCATTCAAAAGGGAAAACCTAGCTGCTTGGACCTGAATCTTATGGGCTTCAATCCTGTTATCTAGCATCTCTCCCGAGCTCAAATAATGAATTATGGGGGTTAGCTAAGAAAAGCATGCTTCATTTATCCTAATTTCACTGGTCACAATGTATGACGCCTAATCGGTGTATTGTGAAGAAACACCAAGCTTCTCTTATCGTGATAGATGCGACCATCACGCCAAAGCGCTCCGCTTTCATTTGAGTCCTGATATTTCTTGAGCTCACAAAGAAAAACTCCCTAGCCATTGTTTGACTAGACTTATACCGACTCTTTGGTCTTCAGATTTTGTATTCTCTGCTTACTGGTCCCACTAACAATTGAAAGTCATCATGTATGACATGAGTTTTTCATGATACAGACTTCATGTAGGTTGATTTCGACTTAGATTATTTCCCAGCTGGGGCTTTTGTTGCAAGCTTCGACTCCAACTCCCATTTAAGCAGAAGCTATCCATTATTAAGGATCCACCAGCCATCGTCACAATGTTCCACATCTGGTTAGAGGTTTTTTACAAAGTTCAATATCTGCCCTTTCATGCAAGCGAGGTTTAGTACCAATAATGGTTCACTTAGTTCAATTGCTCCACCGCCATCCTTCCGATGAGGTCGTTTAGAGAAGCCGCAAAGAGATTGGTTAACACATGATACTGAAGCAGGCAAAGCTTCTTAGCTGCCACACAAAGAGATAATGTTGCTTATTCGAGACAGGTATACCAAGTCTCTACTTCAGATAGAGATTTGCTGACGAAGAATATTATCCTCGTCATTTTCATATCTTCCTTAACAAAAGTCGAACTTAGACTTTGAAACCGCTAGGTATAGATAGAAATGGGACACCAAGTTAAGAAGTGAATTGTGGTTCTGGTGAAGATATTGCTTGATCGCCATGAAAGCTTGGTCTCATTCCTCATTCCAAACAGCCCTTTTGGCTCCCTTTAAGGTGATAAAAAATGGTTTTAACTAGTTTATGAAACGAGATATGAATCTCGGTTACCAACCTATCACACTATATTCTTTTCTCGATAGAGCACGAGAGTCCGCTTAGTAGCCTTTAGCTGAACAGATTACCTCATCCTCTCTCAGTCACCATAAAGCTTCCAAAACTAGCCCCAACTGAATCAACGCACATTTCAAAGTGGTCGAAGTTTCACGGTCATCAGAATAATCAAAGGCTTCTTTGCAGGATGCTCGTGTGGTCAAAGCATTCTTTGGATTTCATGAGCATGTTGTCAATATAGGCTTCCATGGTGTTGCCCAACAATGGTCGGAATATCTCAGTTACCAATCTTTGATAAGTCAACCCAAGATTCTTAAGCCAAAGGCATCACATCATACGAAGATAATTGTACAGTAACGAATGCTTTCTCAAGAAGAAGGAACGGGAATCGGCGATTGGCCCAGAGAGTCCTCGTGAACGACAAGATTCCTACCAATAGCATCGCAACAATTGGTCTATATGTGCGTAAGCCATCTTCGCATGCCAGCTGAGTAACAATGTAATCTACACATACTCTGCTACTTACTCCTTTCGGAATCACCACCACGTTGGTTAGCCATTCGAGTACTTCACTCTCCGATGAAACTTGCTCTCGCAGTTGCCTACTCGCATGAATGATCCACGCGATCCGGAAACGCCTTATTTTTTTTTGCCTAACACAAAGCCACTGACACATTAATGGTGAAGGCCATCACAAAGTTAATCCCAACCATATTTGAGTGGCCCCAGGCGAATACATCTATGTTATTCAACAACACGAGTCGTAATCACTTCCTTTCTTCATTGGATAAGAGAGAGTTGATGTAAGTGAACTTTTCCAGCCCGTCTAATGTTAATTTTTCCAGGGGATCCAAAGCCAGCGTATCCTTATTTTCCGCCTTGATTTGGGCAACGAATTGTGATTGCTACACGGGGGTTAGATCTTCGAGGGGAGGTCTTTCAAAGCTTTTCTCCTTTCTCTGTTCCCGTATAGATAGATGATAACATTGTCATGCAACCAACTGACTACTTAAAATGTCAACTTGCCCAACATTAGTCAAATAGCTAACCGTTTGGTGGTAGGTGGAAGAGATAGCTTTCGTCGAGTGTATCCAGGCCTTCCCCATTATGGCATTGTAAGGCCCTAAGTCTTCGAAAATTGAGAAACTAAACTTATCGAGTGACCTAAATTTCAAATTTACAAGGAAGCACGACATCTTCTAGAGTTATGGTAGTTTCACCATTAAAACGAAAGAGGATTCGCCCGGCTAAGTTCACTACACATAAGGAAAGCTTCATTTGCTCGAAGGCTTATAGTTGCAATAAGTCTACTGCACTGCTAAGATTCCATACTTTAAAGTAACATCAAACCGTATCACAAAGGCGAAAATTAAAATAAGAAGATAGCCAAGTACAATAATCTTGTTCGAAAGGATGATAAAGGATGGGGGCCATCAATTTGTTTGTTTCTTCATGTTCACGCTTCTGAGATGATAGCATTTGGTACTCGCTCTTAACCGTGGTTGCTCTCAAGAGCTTCTTTTGTTGGCGCTTCGACTGATACTGGTCGTTAGACAGTCTGCCTAGTATATAGTTTATGGTGGGTCTAGATTCAGATGGGACTATCGCGCCAACTGTGATTTTGTTCGCAGCTTTCCCTGATTCCACCCCGTGGTCAAGTTCTCTAATATACCTCCTGAGGTGTCCCGCTTTGATAAGCTTTTCCACCAAGAACTTTAGGCTTTGGCACCTATTGGTCTCATGCCCACGATCTCTATGATACTCGCACTGCAAGGATTTTTTTCTTTAGGAGGGATCCGTCTAGATCGGTGCAAGCCACTTAAATTCTAGCAAGTCGCGAATGATGGGCAATAGCCTCTCATAAGAGACGTTCAAGGGGGTGAATTGCGGGAGCTCTTTTTTTTTTTGTGACTGATAACGGGATTGCTTTTGGTCTCTACTCTGACCTTCCGTATCGCATCGCTTTCTTCCTTTGCTTTACTTATTTCAACCGTTGGTTTGTAATCGTGACAGCTTTAGGTTGCCGACGATTTGTCCCTTCAAAGATCGGGTACCTATCAGCCCTCCTATATAATTCTTCCATTGTCGTCAGGTCTAAGATAGTGATTGAAGAAAGAGATGGCCTAAAGCTCCAAGTGTTGGAAGACCGCATCCATGCTATATGACTTATCCATTGACTAAGCTGTTCAACTCCTTTTGAAGTCTCGAATAGACTTTTCTTGCTGCTTGAAAATTGTCTGTAAGGAGCTGATGTTCCTCTTTTGTTGCACCGTAGAAAGATACTGTAAAGCGAACACCGCCAATAGTTCATTGAACGAGTTTATTGAGTTACGCGAAAGCTTTTGGAACCAGTCTAACGCAGGCACCCACAAACTACCTGGGAACACTTTACACAACAGACGATCATTGTTGGCCTTTAATATCATCGCCTGATTTTAATGAAACATAGGATCATACAGCTAGCAAAGTATCAAACGGGCAAAGTCGGGTATGACAAACTGAGTGCTGCCTGTGGTGAGGTTAAGAATGTGTCAGCCCTAGGGCAAAGAGAGCATGTTTTGGGGTCCTCTAATTAAGCAAGTGCTTTTGTGTAGTGGTGAATGTCGCCCTGTAATGCAGGATGTGGGCTAAGCCAGACAGGGCATTGCGCCACAGCAATACCGACGCTTTCCCAAGGTCCTGAACTGGCTGGTTTTGCCTCTTGCCTCCCACCCTTCTTGCCCTTCGGGATGCGCCACTAACGACATCACTAAGGACAGGGAAATGCAAAGGCCTCTTACATGATTTGGCCATTGTGCTCTCCTGAGTATTCTTTGCTAGTGAGAGACTCAAAGATGGGAAACTACCTGAGGATAACTCATCGTCTGCTAGGGTATCAACATCGTCAGGGATAATGGGCTCCTTCCCTCAATTGCGAGCGATTTGATATACGACACGCCTACTATCTCGCGTATCTTTTGAAAATGGCGGCTTTTCTATATATGGGTCCTCAACTGGTCATTCGCCCGCTGCAAGCGTTCGACATGGCCTTGCAGCTCCTTCATCTGTCTTGCTTGCTCCTCCTGTTTCTTCTCCATGTCCTGACGCCAATGGAGGAATAGATCTTCTGGGCATTAGATAATCGGATTGCTTGACATTGCGATTGCCTTGGACGAATCATATGTGGAGGGGGGAATCATCATAGTTCCGGGTGATGGAGGGCTACTAGACAATAGTTGAAGCCAAGCCCTCGCAGTCTATAGACGAGACTTTTTGTTTGCTTCTCACAGATGGCACCAATTTTTAGGACCTTTATCGTCGGATGCTCTAGGCATCAGAAGCGCAACGTGAACCTGCAAAAAGGTGATCTGGTGGTGGTGTGTTAGCCACCTCTTTGATGATTATGTCAGCAAAAGATAGAGAAGAAGAAGCAAAGAGTTTTTCATAGTTTTCTGATGTCTTTATACCGTGAGTATCTTCCTATTTACGGCGTAGTTCACTGAATCTCCTTAATTTTAGAATAAAATCTCTTAATTTTAGAGTTTGAAATCTCTTCCTCCATATCAAGAATTAACCTTGAGAACAGATTTAGGAATCGTGAAATCGCTTAACAACATTCTTTTATGTGATTACTTTCATATACTTATCCATAACGGACTTCGATATGTGCGGTATGATGGTCTACTGAGGAACTAAACTTAGACGAGCCACCAAACTAGCTCATGGAAGACACCTCAGCTTTCGTACATGCTTCATACATTCCTCGAGTCCACAGTCCCTATAGTCTTAATACGGCAAGTGGGCTTAGACCGTTTCATAATGTGGGCTAAGCGGGCCTGGGCTCACCCAAGAAGGGTTTAAAGACAGGGTATTTGTATTAAGCCTCTTATTATTTTAAAAATAAATAAATGAGGCCTAATTCAAATAGTAAAAGAATGAGATGTACATAACGTGATTATGCAAAAGTGAATAAAAAAAAACTAATTTAGGAGACATATTAATTAAAGATATAAATTTTGTCTATATATAAATATTATCTTAGATATATGGTGGTTATCTGTAGATTTGAATAAAATATTTTTCGTTACTTTGTATTATATTCTTTCCTAAACCATGAAATTATTCTCCTAATAAAGAAAGACTCCTTCAAATATATAATTAAGGTGGTATTACTGAACAAAAGATAAAAAATATATGGATATCAGATAATACATATTTCTTAAATTTCCATGGTCTGCAATGCTATGCTGTATCAATTAGACTGATCACGACACCTCACCTTGTTAGCGAGTATTTATAGAGTAACACAGGGCCGCCACCATCACTTGCATTCATGTAGCTAATTTAAAAACAACGTTAGTGGACAAAACTAGATTCAACTATATATGAGCCGTCATAAAAGACAAGATTTATCCAAATAAAAATAAGATATATAGTTCTTTTTATATTACGTTAATTTTTTTAATCAATATAAAAAGATTTGAATTAGCTGTATAAGTAGATGTGCTCAGAACAGGAAAATAACAACTACTTTGCTACTAATTTTTCTAGAATCTCCGATAATGTTTGTTCACTGCTGGCAGCTCCTATTCCAACTCTATCAGGAGGGTCGTTCCACCGCAGACTCTCCTGGCTTGGTTTTGATTCTTTCCTCACCTACACTCCTGATGATACGGTGAGTACTGTGTAGAAATTGTACTATTTCGATATTTGGACGTGGAAGATGAGTTTGGAATTCCTTTTAAATACTTAAGGGCCAGTTTGGAATTCCTAAGGGCTGTTCGGTTTTTGTTTTAAATAACTGTTCTTGAGAACAGTTTTTGAAAACATAGAGAACATCATTTTGGTGTTCTTCATAAAACTGTTGTTATTATCTGAATTTAATGTTTTTTTGTCTTCTTCATGTTTTTCAGAACAAAAAAAGGAACCAAACATGTTATTCATGTTTTCTATATTTTTCGAAACAAAAAATAGTTTTTAAAAACCGTAACCAAACAAGCTCTTAGTTTAAAAAATGTTTTCATGAAGTATATCTTTAGTAAAGTTTAGAAATTATTTTCAAATTGAAAAATCTTTTCTAGTGATTCTTGGAAAACTCATTCTCCAAAATTGTTATCAACAGTAAGTGGGCTCAGGATTCTAGTTCAGTGGGTGCAAATTTAACTAAAATAAACAGGTCAGGCTCAATGGTTGAATAGTTCCATATTTCATTGGGGACAAAATGCATGACCTGGGTTCAAAACATCCTAGCAACAAAAGAGATTTTTTTTTCCAAAAAAATTCTAGTTGGGGCATATGCCCCATCCACAAGTCCTCAGGTGGCCCCGTCCATGCTTATGGAGAAAACTTAGGATATATTTGAAATCTAATTATTTATCAAAAACAATCTATTTTTTTTAAAAAAAGAGTTTAGTGTTTCTTCTTAGAATCATTCTCAGTGCTTTAAACTTGTAAATGATCCTAGTGTTTTCCTAGTGAGGCCAGGCAAGTGCTTCCGTAAAATACTCTTAACATATGCTTTCGAAAACATTACCTCATAGACCTAAACGTTTATGCTTCTCTTGCCATTTTTCTGGTGCAGGTAATCAATGAATGTAAAAAACAGCAAATTGAAGAACTGAAGTGGTTAAAGTGAGAAAGGAGCCAAAGAAACATATAAAGGGTAAGTTCCAGAGCTGCTGAAGTTGGATTGATTCCATCCAACTTGGGAGGTCTACTCTCAAAGGGAGATTGAAGAAGCAGTGAAACACATATCTAAACATATAGTCGTTTGTTGATGATAATAGGATCTCACGATTCTTCTCTCCGGTTCCGACTACACAAGAAGGTTACCACTGCTCCATCTGGTAATCAAAAGTCCCTATCCTACAGCTTCCAACACATGCATAGAGATGTAATCTGAACTACGTACTAATTGATTTAATGAGCAACCCTGCTGATGAGATAGGATGTATTCAATAAGTTCAAAGACGAGGAAGGCAATTTCAAGGAATCACGATCGGTGACTCACCTGGTTTGGTTAGCTTTATATAAAGCCATATTTATGATGTATGGAGAAGACATTCTAGAGACGCCTGGTTTTCACTACCACTTCATCTTCAATCCATTGCAACTGGATCCGAATAATCCTTCTTGCTAATCAAGCACCATACCTAAAGCGGCTAATCCGGCATGACATGCTGGTTGGTGAGGCAAGGTATTACATTTCCATCTACCAAGAAGAGGTTCATGTAATATATCATTACTCAAGCTTGCAAAGTTGGACTTCAACATGTTGCAGTCACTCCATAGGAAAGAGATAAGTGAGATCAGCAGGTAATATAATTGGTTCTTCAAGATACTGCATATATGCAAAAAGCTAAGGCACCATTTGGAACTAAAAGTACTAAGGAAAAAATCTAGATGAAAATGGAAGGAAAGAGTCTGAAGAAAATAAACAATAGTTTAAATTTAATAAATTAATTCATATGTTTTATTCAAACTTAATTATCTAGGTTTCTATTACTATGTATATTTAAGAAATTTAAAAGTATGTAAACTTTTAGTTATTGATGTTATTTAATTTAGAATTTCTACGCAAGGAAATCAAACATGAAAAAGTAAATCTTTTTCTGGTACATTTTTGTTTCTCTAATACTTTTCGAGTTCCAAATAGAGCCTAGATATCTGTCAACCTTCTTGATTCTCATCATCCGGTGATGTGTCTTTCAGATGGTGGAAAGGTTTAGACTTTGGGACAAAGCTGCCCTTTTCACGGGATAGATTAGTGGAGTGCTACTTTTGGGGATTGGGAGTGTACTTTGAGCCCCAGTACTTGCTTGGTCTAAGGTTCTTAACGAAAGTGTCTGCTATATTAACAGTTGCAGATGATATTTATGATGCATATGGTACAATCGAAGAACTTGTACTCCTTACAGAAGCAGTTGAAAGGTTAATTGGATACTTGCACTTCAATTTCATTATAATTTCTGAACATGTAATAATCATACTTCACCTTTTAGATGGGATGCCAGTTGCATAGATCAACTTCCTGCAGATTATCTTAAGTGGTTTTATTGGGCACTCTTGGATGTTTATGAAGAAATGGAAGAAGAGATGGCCAAGGAAGGAAAATCGTATCGCTTCCCTTACGCAAAGGAAGCGGTTTGGAATCGATAACCCTTCTTCTTCTAAATCCTTCATAATTCTTACAAGATTTATATACACATTTGTAAGGTAGGAGTATGGTGTATATATTTGCATGCATGATTATGTAACTCAGATGAAAAGGCGAATCCAAGCCTACTTTGCTGAAGCCAAATGGTTGAGCCAAGGATATGCACCAACATTTGACGAGTATTTGAGCAAAGCATTAGTAAGTAGCGGTCACACTCTGCTCATTGCCACATCTTTTGTTGGCATGGGAGATGTAGCGACCGAGGAGGCCTTCCAATGGGTTCTCCGTCATGGAAAGATGATTAGAGCTTCAGAACTCGTTGGTAGGGTCATGAATGACATAGTTGCCCACGAGGTACGTGCAGGATTATTCTACGGTTATAACTCAAAGGCTTTGTTGCTATTATGAAATAGGGGAAGCTTTGATGCATGTCAATTCAATAACACAAATATAAAGTAATAATCTACGTAAAAATGCACAAGGGTTTTAATATTGTTAAGCCAATTATGCCTACGTCTGGATGAGAGAGAATCTCTCCACCATTATGAAAACATAGTACAAGATTGTATTATCAAAGTATTGTAATGACTAAGAAAAAAAATCACAATTATGAAAACATAGTACAAGATTAGAGTATTAGAGTATTGGGATGATTAAGAAAAAATCACAAAACCCTATGATGCTCACAATATCAAAAAAATACCTCACATCTCAATCCCTCGGATCCTTATATCTGTCCACACACCGAATAGTTTTTACAAGCCCATCTCTCTTGTAACTTTCCCATATGATAAGAATATTATAGGTATATTTTAAATGTTTCCTTTATTCTATTAAGGAGCCTAATATTACAATAATATAACAACTCATGACCAGGAGAATATTTATAGGATATTCCTAAAAGCATATTATTCTATAAGAGCCTAACATTACAATAATGTAATAACATTGTTATCACAAAAAGCAGAGAATGTTATTTACAAAGAGTGCCTAATTAGGAATTTGAAACATATTCTAACAGTTGCCAATGTTTTTCTCAACAAGTTTCTAGAAACCTAACCATAAAAATCAATTTTACTAGTTGTGTTTTAAATTCTGACCACTTTTTTTTTAGAGGCATTTCTCTGTGCAGTTTAAGACAAAGTAGAATGCATGTTCCTTCAAGCAGTGAATGCCACATGAAGCAATATGGTGTTACAAAACAGGAGGCTTATGATGGGTTGAATAAGCAGGTAGACAATGCATGGAAGGATATATTACTAGGGTGTCTCATGCCTACACAGTACCAATACCAGGTCATAATTCTATTATCTTTATTTTACTTGTGGGAGATGTCATTTACAAGATGCAGATGGAGTACATGTGGGAAAGTGATGAAAGATCTCTATTTCCTTGATGTTCGTAGACCCTGTACAATATAGATCGGTCGAAAGATGGATGGTTATTTGCTATTATGATGCTCTATGTTCCCTTATGATCTATGATATGATCAATCAATAATGCAAGTGATGTATAACATCATCTAGTACTATAAAGAATAATAATCTTCTTGGTAGCACTTAATATTTTCTATATAAACAATGCTTCTAAGGTTTGTTATCAGTACTTATTTAAATAATTATCAAATTAGTCATCTTATATTGTCTCCCAACCTCATAATAATTAATCCATTTTTCTTTTATGTACCGGTTTTCAACTATTTATATTCCTTAATCCCTTCAAGATTGTCTGGATAGAATTTCAATATTGGGTCTTTATAGTACTAATATTGGCCTAATATCAACAATGAACTAGAGTTAATTAAAAACTATCAAATGGATATCTATATAAGCCATAGCCATAACCTCTATATACCATTTAACTATAAGATGATATTTAAAAAGTAATAGAAAAATATAAAAAATTTAAGTTGAGTAACATCTTCTGATTTTTACATTAGGTATTGAACTTCTGCTAACTTGGTGGGTTTTCGAATAATATGTTGGGGAAGTCTATGTTGTTATGGCTGTGCGACAGTAGCTTAATATTATATAAACTTTTGATTTAATAATAATTTTTTAAGAATCAATAGTTGTAATAGGAAAAATATTAGGATTTTAATTTATTTTATTATTATTTATTTATTTTGACATCTATTCACTTTGAATTACATTAATTATAATATTTTATATTTCTTATAAATTATCTCTGTTAAGATTATCCGAGACACAGGACATAATTGGGGTTTTTTGATACACCTAGATATTGACAAAGAAATAGTGGAATTAAATTAATGACATTCCATTGAATATTCCATTAGATTATGAGAGTTTAGAGCAAAAGGTTTGATTAATGACAATCAATGAATAATTACTTTCGGAACTCTGAGAGTTTGGGAAGTCAAAATGTTTGACATTCCAAAAGGTCGAGTCTCTCGGAGTGCCATAAAGGTTGTGGGAATTATTTCAGAGAAAATTTATTCTAAAGATTATGAGTCTCGAGTTTTCCTTCTTTCGTCATTTTGTTGGTGATAGGCGAACACATCGTCGTTATTTGGAGTGGGCATTAATGTGTGCTTTATCGACCATTTGACAACCATTTATCTGGAATTGGCATTGGGAATCTCAAACAACGGTGGAGAAAGCAAATTTATCTTGAAAATTGTGAATTCACAGGCTGGTTGTTTTCTCAACTTGGTTATATTCTCCTCCTTTCTTAATGGATTTAATTTATTTGGGTTTCTTGAATAACCAGTATTACCTGTTATATTTATATTACTTGAGATATTGAAACAATTGCTTTATGCGTTCTTGGGTTTTTTACAACAGGAGCAATTTTCTATCAGATATTGTATCCATGGTTTGAAACATATTGGGGATTTAACTATTGAATAGTGAATCATGTTGGTAATAATTGATAAATAGTGTGGAAAAACTACTTTACTCATGCAGTAGAAGTACTGAAGTCAATGTCAATTTAATCAATAGTGAACGAGAATGAATTTATCTCTTTTTTTATCTTTCAATATGAATGATATCTCAATTAAATCAGTACGAATTATATTTTTGTTTACTTGTCTTTTTATCTTTTTGGCAAATATCCCATGAGTTTTCTATCTTCCTCCCGGTTGTTGAGGGATTATAAGCGGTTCGATCAGTGGTTTGAGAACATTCATAGAAAGGAAGAATAACAATGGAGAAAGGGGTTTTACTATCATCAGAACATTCCACCATTTACAGGTTTCTGGTGATCCAATGCCTCTCTCCCAAGTACTCTATTCCTCTTGAAACTCTATTGTCTCATACCCTCTCTCTATTCCCTCCCCACTTTACTTCTGTTTTTCATTCTGGACTGGCCAAAGGCCTCTCCTTATATTTATCAGTTAATTCAAGAAGATAGCACACCCTTGTCTTCTCAAATACCTCAACCACTCTTCTCCAACAACTCTATAACCAGTTTGGTGTTTGCAATAAGCAAATATCTAATAAGACCTGACCAATCTTCACAGACTTTGGATGTGTATGCTTTAAACGAAAGGTGTTCCATATTCAAACATCATTCCTGATTTAATAGGAACTCATATTTATATAATTATTTGAACTGTTCCCTCTTTTGATGTTTGATGTGACAAACTAAAACCCCCATACAGGCATAAGTTGCATAACATCTTAATGATAATCTTATGAGATTGGAAGGCCGTGGGCCAATAAATCATCCTAAGAGGCCAAAAGCCCCTACACTATAGTTGAGGATGTCGATTATGATGTATATATAATGATCCTATCCGACTGATATTATCTTTTTTTTGGCCAGGCTCACAACTTTAAATGCATGTATTAGTTAGCCTTTAAAATTAAAAGCAGTCTATTTCATGCTGAGATGTTCTTGTGTGGTCATTGAAGGGTTGAAGGGTTTCCTGCTAGGATAAGATTCCACTGGACATGACTCTTTAGGACCAAGGATAAAAATATCTGCTTCGATGGATATATCGATACTTGGATTTTAAGGATATATGGGAGATATATCATTGGATTTTCTTTTTCTTAAATATCGATAAGTCTGAAAGTATTCAAGATTAATATATTTGTATTTATTTTTATATTAACATTGGTTTATCTGTATTATCTAAAAAAAATTGATATTTTTAATCTTTATATTAAGACTTTGTCTTATTAAATTATATATATATATATATATATATATATATATATATATATATATATATATATATATATATATATATATTACTTTATCTCATTTATAAGTATTAATTTTTTAACTATCTATTTTTTTATCAACATATGTTTCAGTATTTTTAAAAAAATTAACAATATTAATGTGAAAAAGTGATAGTAATTTTTAATAAAAGCATTAATGGAAGAAATGAAATATTAATATTGAAATTTAATTGAATTAAGTAAAATTTGGAAAATGTAAATAATTTTAAATTTAAATAAATTTAAGTTAAGTATATAAACGATATAAGAAAGAATTTTTAAAAAAATTTCAATAAAATAATTAGAATTACAATTAAAACAACTTTTACACTATATTAATTGAATGTAAAGTTGGCTTGGTGGAAAGAGTGGTGCTACTTTACACATTTTGTCTGGGTTCGAATCCCATCAAAAATGAATTTTGGCAGCTTTAGGTTTGATCGAAATATCCCGAAAAATCGGTAAATTTCCGAAATATTGCTGAAATATCCGATAATCGGTAAAGCTTAATGTATCGGGCTGGTCCGATATCCGATATATCGTCGATATTCAACTTTTATAGTAAGTTATAGTAGTTGTTCAAATATTAATAGAATTATGTCAGTTTTTTGTTGTTTGAAGAGACACTTATTGAAAAGGAAAAGTGTGTTTGTCTCTATTAATGTACAAATATTATAAAAATCGAATGTAGAATTCAAATTGCATTACTTAATACATTATGCCCAAAAGTAATTGTTATTTGGTAACAAAAGTGATAATTGCAAAAAAGTTACCCCAAACTACCCCTATGCTCAGTTTTCCCTAAGGTCAAATCATTTTACTGTCTTCTCCCCTCCCCTCCCCTCCCCTCCCTTCCCCTCCCCTCGATTCCTCCTCTCCTCTTAACTATTTGACAACCCATTACTCTCCTCACACTGTAAAAGGATTTTTTTTTTCAATTTTCTCATCTTTCACCTTTCAACACAACAAAGACGAAGAAGAAGGAAGGTTTTTTTTTTTTTTTTTCACATTTTCTACTGTTTTTTGATATTTCCTGTGACACCCCAAAATCCGAGGGTCCCGTTGACTACCGTCAACCTGCGAAAACCTATGTGTCTCATATCATGAGACCTATACTTGAGTAAAATGACCCAATAGGGCCCATCATCCATACTCGTCCATACGGTTACAAGGCCATACATTTCTATAGATCCTAGAGTTATTACATCACTCTTAATAAACAGAGCTTGAAACCTAGTTCGCTTTTAATATATACAAAAACAAGAATCAAGGCCATAGTCCGCACGCCCATAATCCCGCTCAAGGAGCGTCAGCTCCGCCCGTACCCGAAAGAGGTCCCACGACGGGGTGAGCTAATGCCTATACGCATGTAACCTTACAAGGGCTATTCTCCACTTAGTGCACATGCAAAGTTCCATCATTTCACAATACAAACCAACAACCAATCCGCATACATGTTGTCCCATCATGGAAAAATCTACATTTGTGTATGAGGACGACACTCTACATGCCCCAAGTACCGGGTCAACCTCCGACCCACCACCCAATGCAAGTGCCAATGGGAAATCAATACCGAGTCAGTCCCGACTCTCATCACTCAACCCGTAGTCTATGTGATATTTATTTAATCGTTTCGTGTCTTTTTGGGCAATAGAACTTTTCGTTCCACCCATGTAACCCTTACACCCTCCGACATTTTTCTAAGCCACCTAGGATACGCTGCCTAACAAAGTTTTCGTGCTTTTCTACCCCAGGGGGTATCTATCCCCATTTGCTACGCCCGACACATTTCATTTTCCATTTTCGTTTAACACTATGGAACTCACCGACTCGTCCCATTCCTAAGCCCACAACATTCAACACCAAACTAATGCCAAATCAGCATCGCGTACACATCTCCTCATGTAATGTGGTGTTACTATTAACACCAATGCACGCAATTTGTTAATCGCAATCAAACCCATGACCAATGTATGAAGACCCTACATGGACATTCTACACCATACACTATGTGTGTAAGAAGGAACAATTTCATGTCTAATGCACAATGATTTCATATATTTAACATTCATGGGCCTTGTTAATATTCCACATGGATATTCAAATCCTGCATACGACATAAGCATGCAATTGTCATCTTTATATCATTCATTCATTCATGTCACCATGATCATTCAAACATGTATTAAAATAATTCCAACCATTAATTAGGTACGCCATAATTCATATTCCCTGCCAAGACATAGTATGTCGGTCATACAACCCAATGCATATAATTATTTAATTTTATCACACATATATCACATACTTCACACATACCAGCGATAAGTCACACTATGGCAATAACACACATTAGCCATTCCCGGCCATAAATCCGGCCATGCTTGGCCTAAAAATTATCTGGACTTAGTTTAGAAAGTCCAGTTTTTTTTTTTTTTTTTTTTGTAAATACCACAAAAAACATCCAACACGCGATTCCCTACTCAGGCCACATACAGTCCCAAGCATTTCGGTTACAAACCGGTTCCGAAAAAAGAAGTTCTGGAAACCAGAACGGACCATTCCACAATTATCCGTGACCCAGCCCAATGTTTAGCCTACATTTTGGCTAAGACCTTTATCTTATTAAATTCTAGACTCAACAAGCTTCTCGCAGAGCCTAAGCAAACACGCGACCGAGTTTGATGAGAAAGTTATGGTCAGTCCAAAGTTGACACCTACGATTCACAAGGGTGTGGCCGAAATTTGGGCAGCACACCCCGTTGCTACGCCATGCTCGGGATTTGCTGTCCTCGAAACACAAGTTCTATTTCGAATGGGCCCCAAACCCTATGAAACCAGTCTTTGACCATCACACAATCACAAAAAAACCACACAACATACAAATTCGCCCAGAAAACCGAACGAAACCCGTAGGCCATTACACGGCCCTAAGCGTAAAATAACCAAAGTAGGAAGAAACCTACCTATTGTAGCGCAGTTCTAGTTTCTTCGTCGTCCAGGTCTGCTCACTGCGCGACACTCCCTCCTTTTCCTCTTTCCTTTCCCTCTCTTCCTTTTCTTTTTTCCTCTCTTTTCTTCTTTCCTTTCCTTTTCTTTTCCTCCTTTTCTCCTTTCCTTTCTTCCCTTTCTCTTCTCCTTTCCTCCCTTTCTCTTTACTCTTCCTCCTCCTTCCCCTTGCTGCTCCCACGGACTGAAGTTGAGCTTCTCGTCACAAACTTACTTGAACCCCTATTTATAGGATTCAAAAGGGCCATGCATGATGACACATGGCATGCCATGTGTCACACACATAGCTTGCCATGTGTCACACATGCATGACTTTGCCATGTGTCACTCACATGGCTTGCCATGTGTCACCCACATGGTTTTCCATGTGTCACCCACATGGCTCGCCATGTGTCATCAACATGGCTAGCCATGTGTCGCCCGACACCCGTTTCGAACACGGCACCCCACTATTCGAATCTCAACCAAATTCGACCGGGTAGCTAGATTTCGTGAGACGATTCGAACAGTGCAATCTGTTTCACCATCCGAGATCCAGAAAAATCCCAACTTTCCTCGGCCTTTCCTGAAACATCAGCTTTTGCCCCTGTCTAAAAAAATTCAAATTTAGTACTCCTTTCACGAAGCTACACTCTCACCCCCTTAAAATAATTTCGTCTTGAAATTTTAGCATACATACATATTCAAACACATGCATATGCAACAGTCATTT
Source organism: Tetrastigma voinierianum (assembly GCA_016808115.1). NCBI lineage: Eukaryota > Viridiplantae > Streptophyta > Magnoliopsida > Vitales > Vitaceae > Tetrastigma > Tetrastigma voinierianum. The sequence goes on along the minus strand of JAEQBH010001056.1, from coordinate 233,971 downwards.
AAAACATTAATGACTGGAAAACGCACCTTCCCCGTCGAACAAGAAGGGATAGTTGACGCGCACGATGTCCTCGTGCTCCCATGTCGCCTCCTCGACTCCTCGGTGCTGCCACAACACCTTTACAAGCCTCACAGTCTTGCCACGTAAAACTTGCTCGCCATCCTCGATTTGGTAATCGGGCTCCCTCCCTCAAAGGTCCCATCCGCATCAACAACAAGCTCGCCCCAATCCACTATATGAGTTGGATTTTGAGTGTGCTTCCGGAGCATAGAGACGTGAAATACCTCATGAACACTCGACAAACTCGGCGGGCATGCTAACCGATATGCAACTGTGCCCACCTGCTTGAGTACCTCGAAGGTTCCAATGTACCTCGGTGACAGCTTCCCTCGTTTGCCGAATCTGATCACTCCTCTATTAGGCATTACCTTCAAGAAGACATGATAACCCCGCCGAACCCTGTGAGGTCTTCGTCAGATATTACGTAACTCTTCTCGCCGCCTCCGGCAAAGCAAGGGACGCGATCATACCCACCTTCTCTCGAGGTGTCTCTAATCACCGACCAAGGATGGAGCTCTCTCTCCCACCTTTGTCCAACATATATCGGGTGATCACGGCCTCCCGTAGAGAGCCTCCCATAGGGCGCCATCCGACTCAATTCCACATCCGCATATTGTAGTGAACTCTACCAAGTGCATTTGCTCCTCCCAGCTACCCTTGAGATCCAGGACGCATGCTCGCAAAGATGTCCTCTAAACTGGTCACCGTCTTCCGACACCATCCGTCTATGATGAAAAAAGTTTTACTCATCGACACCGCCGTGTCCCCATGGCCTTCTCCTGGAAACCCTCCCAACAAAGTCAGAACTGACGATCCTGATCCCATACTATGGAGTCTGGAACTCATGCAACTCCGACTCATCTCCGGGTGATATGCAACCCCGTAGAATTTCCGCCAGCGTCATCCGCACGCCGTAAAATGCCGACTTGGTGAGTCGGTCCACTATAACCCACACCGCATCATGCTTCCGCGATGTCCATGGCAAGTGAGTCACAAAGTCCATTGTGATGTGCTCCCACTTCTACTCCGCTATCTCCAATGGCTGGAGTAGCCTTGCTAGCCTCCGTGCCTCGCCTGACCTCGTCGCACGTGAGACACCGGGCCGACAAATCCTCGACATGCCACTTCATCCCGCCTCTCCGCACACCGGGCGACGAAGGTCATGATACATCTTAGTGCCACCTGGATGCACAGCGAATCGGGAGAAATGGAACTCCCTGAGGATCTCCTCCCTCAAATCCGTCGACTAGGGGACCACAACCTGTCCCCTATACCAAAGACTACCATCCGTGGACGGCCCAAATCCCTTCTCAACCGCTTATACCTGATCGCACTCGGTCCTCGATGGATACTAGTTCTCGCGCCCCACCGGGACTCTATCACTGGCTTCAGCCGAGGCGTAGCCATCATACTTCCTAAGGTACCTCGGTTTCACACATCACCGTACCGAATCGCCCACTCGTCTCGAAAGCATCCGCCACTCCCGGGAAGCTAAACTAGCCAGTACTCCCTATGACTTTCGGTTAAGCCCATCAACCACCACATTTTCCTTACCGGGATGGTAATACGAAGTGAAGTCGTAATCATCCAAAAATTCCATCCACCTACGCTGCCTCATGTTGAGGTCTCACTGCGTCAAGATGTATTTCGCACTTTCAGGAGCCAGAAAACACCTCGAACTCGCAGCCACCATATAAGTAGTGGCGCTAAATCTTCAGGGCGAAGACTACGACCGCCAACTCCATGTCACATGGGGTACTCGGCCGTGATTCTTCAACTCCGCCGAGAACCATAAACCACAACCTTCCCAATCGCATCGTAACACACCCTAGTCCGTCCAAGCATCACGCGACACCGCTTACCTCTGCCCCTTTCCGGGATTATTAGAATAGGAGCCGGCAAGCCCCTCTTCAATTCCTGGAACGCTCGCTCACATGAGTCATCCCATACAAACTTGACCTCCTTCCGGTCACGAACTTTGTCATGTAATCGCAAATTTCGAGAAACCCTCTCTATAAACCTCCTCACACCCCGCAATCCGAAGAGTTCACGCATCTCGAAGACTGACTTCGGTCTCCCCAACTCATCACAGCCTCAACCTTCCCCCGGTCTACTAACACACCTGAAGCTGACACCACATGTCCCAAGAAACCCACCTCAACAAGCCAAAACTCGCACTTACTGAACTTGGCATACAACTGATGATCCCTCAAAAGATGTAGTACGATTCTCAAGTGATCCTCATGCTCCACCTCCGATTGGGAGTAGATCAGATGTCATCAACAAAGACCACCACAATTGATCTAAATAAAAAGGTTGGAACATCCGGCTTAGGAGAGGTCAAGAATGACGCCGTACTCCAGAAATCCAAAGGGCATCATCGTAAACTCAATGTGCCCATACCGCATCTTGAACGCTGTCTTAGGGATGTCTGCCTCCCTAACTCTCAACTGATGGTAACAAGTGTGAAGGTCTATCTTGGAGTAGACTCGCGCCCCTCTCAGTTGATCAAACAAGTCATCAATCCTCGGTAATGATACTGATTCTTGATTGTAACCCTGTTCAACTATTTGCACTCGATGCATAGTCGAAGGGTCTTATCCTTCTTTTTCGCAAATAGAACCTGACTTCACGGTGAAGTGCTCTGCCTAATGAATCCCTTGCCTAGTAACCCGTGATCTCGGACCTTGAGCTCCCCCGCAACTCAACCCAAGGCCATCCTATGCGGAGTCATAGAAACGGGCTGACGCACCAGATGCAAACTCGATATGAGTCTACATCCCCATGGAGGTAATCCCCAGAATCGCTCAAAAAACATCCCCGTATCAGAAACCAATTTAGGTAGACCACATCCTCGTCTCACTTCTCGTCCTTTCTGGGTAAGGCTGGGGGGCTAGCCAACCAATCAACTCCGCCCTCGTACATCATGAATCGTACACAGTATGGGGTGAAGCATCGTGCCTATTCCCTTGAAACATACACGTGCGCCCGGGCCCGGTGCGTAGCGGTAACCCACACGGCCACAATCTATGACAACCCGATTCGCCAACTGGCCACCCCGAGGATGACCTCGAACTCGACATGTCCATGCTGACCAAGGTTCTTCTCATGAGTAGAATACCGTAGATCTCTAACTCACATCCCCGACATATCCGATCACTCTCTCCCAATGCTGGAGAACTCCACATGGCTACCGCATTCTAAGTGTCTCAACCTCTATGCCTAATACTCTCACACGAGATGCAAGAATAAAGAAATCACACCCGAAGTCAATAACACCCTTGCCCACAGTTAAAAATGTAGAAACGCACTCGAATCACTAATCGATTCGTCTCGCCTCTTCATTGAGTAACGGCGTGATGACGCCTCAGCCCCCGTAGTCCCGTCTTGTACACTCTGCCCTCGACCTCGACCTATACTCTAGCCCCTTTGATTACACCAGAGCACCGATGCTCGTGGTCGCACCCTAAGAATGATAATTGCTCCCGCCCGCCGGGTAAGGAGGAACATACCGAGTCTACTCATGTCCCATTGATGATCGGGACTGTGGTATCCCCTGATCTTGAAACCCCCAGAATCGGTGACGCTTCGGGCTTTATGTCCCGGCTAATGGCAGCGGAATGATGGTCATCTTCCCACTGACCGTAACCCGAACTCCGGCCTTGGCGCCGTGGCTACGCCCCGCCTCGAAACCCTCGTGGAACGTAAGTCCTCGCTTCTTTCTCGAAACAAAGAAGAAGCTCGTCCCTTCTCATATCACTCAAGACCAAGATCTCGGATGCTATGAGCGTCATCTACCTCTCACTCAATGATCAAGGTTGTACTGACCATCGAGTCCATATCTTGTAGGTTATGTCCTACAATCTTACCCCGAATGGACAACTTCAGCCCATCCTTGAGCTACCACTCGGGCCGCCGCGGCCACATAATCATCCCCGAAACGTGCCAACTCTGTGAATCTAGCTACGTACTCGAGTACAGTCATCGTCCCCTGTCTCAGCTCAAGGAACTCTCGGGCCTTCTCATGTCTAGTAGAAGTCAGAAAGTACTTCCCCATGAATAGTCTGTGAAAATCATCCCATGTCATAGTCTCCTAATCCCTAGAAGTCATGACCCACTCCCCACCGCATTCGGGACTCACCTCAAGTCGGAATGACAGAACCGAGTAGTATCCGAGGTGATCTCCACAGTCCGGAGAATCCCCACCTGACTCAACCAATGGTCGGCTACCATCGGGTCCCTCCTCCATGAACGCCGGAGGATGGTGTGCCTTGAAACTCGGGAGGTTACCGGGCACCCTCCCTAACCTCTAGCCGCAGACGTCTCAGGCCGCCGTGGTTCATCACAGCACCCATGACCTCTGTGAAGGCTTAATGATCAAAAACAGGTGGTGGTCGACCATCGCCCCGTGGACGACCTCTACGCCCCCGTCCTCTACTTGCCATCTACACAAGTCAAACAACAAGTTTAGAATCGTTTTCGTGTCCAACTGTTAGCACACATGCCGACCAATAATAGACTTAATATCTTGAACCAACTGTTTGATTCCCGAACACCTAAGGTTACGTTTCTCAACCCTAGTGTTCACATTTCCTATATACATCCTACCACGTATATAATTCACGTAATTTGCACACACAATCACGCACATACAATCAAAGCATAAACCAAAAAACACACAATGCATGCTGTGATCTAATCTTGTCACGTGGACTCCTAGGTAACCTCCTACCTAGACCTCGACACCAAACCATGATCTGGATATCAATTTCCCGAGCACTAGGTAATTCTAACCCAAGCTCCGACACCAAGCTATACCAAACTGTGATGCTCTTTTACCTTAATGACCATGGCCTACGCCCAAGTCCCTCAAGCCCTAGGTACTTGTGTACCTATGCTCTAATACCAAGCTATAACACCCCATAACCTAGGGGTCCCATTGACCACCGTCAACATGCGGAAACCTATGTGTCTCATATCATGAGACCTATACTTGAGTAAAATGACCCAATAGGGCCCATCATCCATACTCTGCTCATGGTTGCCAAGACCACATTTATAGATTTAAGAGTTATTACATCACTCTTAATATAAAACATATATTAAAACTAGTTCGCTTAATATATACATAAACAAGAATCACGAAGCCACAACCGCCCGTCATAATCCCTACGTTTCTAAGGAGCATCAGCTTCCAATTGCACCTGTCCTGTACCTGAAAGGGGGGCCCACGACGGGGTGAGCTAATGCCTAGTACAGATAAATCCTACAAGGTCTATTCCCCACCTAGGTGCACATGCAAATGATCATTTCACAGTCAAACCAACAACCAATCCATGCATACATATTGTCCTATCATGAAAAAAATCTACATGCATGTATGAGACAACACTCTACATGCCCCATGTACCGGGTCAACCTCTTACCCACCACCCAATGTAAGTGCCAATGTGAAATCAATACCGATTCAGTCCCGACTCCCATCTCTCAACCCATAGTCTATATGATATTTATTTAATCGTTTCGTGTCTTTTTGGGCAACAGAACTTTTCGGGGTCTCACCGCAAGTCTCTTACACCCTCCGACATTTTTCGGGCTTTCACCGGTGGATACGCTATCTAACCAGGTTTTTAGGCTTTTCACCTGAGAGGGGTATCTATCCCCTACTTGCTACGCCTAACACATTTCATTTTCCATTTTCGTTTAACACTATTGAACTCAATTGAACTTCGTACCATTCCCAAGCCCACACGATTCAACACCGAACGCAGTGCCAAATCAGTACCATGTACACACTCTCATGTAATTTGGTGTTACCGCACACCAATGTAATGCAATTTCAGGCCACTCCGCACTCAAACCCATGACCAATGTATGAAGACCTCTACATGGACATTCTACACCGTACACTATGTGTGTGCTATGAACACTCATGTCTAATGCACACAACATTTCATATGTTTAACATACATGCAGTCATGTTAATATTCCACATATTCAAATCATTACATCACATAAGCATGCCCTACATCTTTTCTATCACTCAGTTCATTCATGTCAACACATCATTCAAGCATGTATTAAAATAATTCCAACCATTACTTAGGCAAGTAATGCCATAATTCATATTCCCGCCGAGACAGTATGTCTACTATACAACCTTAATGCATATAATTATTTCCATCTTTATCACACATATATCACATAATTTCACATATTCAACATGTTATTCAATTTATGGCAATAACACACATTAGCCATTCCCGGCCATAAATCCGGCCATGCTTGGCCTCGGAAATAATCTGGACTTAGTTTAGAAAGTCCAGTTTTTTTTTGTAAATACCACACAAAACATCCAATACGTGATTCCCTACTCAGGCCACATGCAGTCCCAAGCATTTTTATTACAAACCGGCTTCTCAAAACGTGGTTCCAAAACCGCACGGACCATTTCTCAACTATCCGTGACCCAGACCAATGTTCAGACTACATTTTGGCTAAGAACTTTATCTTATTAAATTCTAGACTCAACGAGATTTCCGTAGAGTCAAAGAACACACGAATCGAAGTTCGGACGAGAAAGTTATGGCCGTCCAAAGTTGACACAACCGATTCACAAGGGTGTGCGGAAATTTAGGCACACCCCTCGCTTTGCCATTCAAATAGATTTTGTCAGTCCCGAACACAATGTTCCGCTGACAAATCCCAAAACCCTATGAAACCAGTCTTTGACCATCACACAATCACAAAAAAATCACACAACATACAAATTTGCCCGAAAAACCGAAGGAAACCCGTAGGCCATTACACTGCCCCTAAGCGTAAAATAACTAGAGTAAGAGGAAACCTACCTCTTGTATCGCAGTTCTAGTTTCTTCGTCGTCCGGGTCTGCTCACTGCACGACACTCCCTCCTTTTCCTCTTTCATTTCCCTCTCTTCCTTTTCTTTTTTCCTCTATTTTCTTCTTTCCTTTTCTTTTCTTTTCCTCCCTTTCTCCTTTCCTTTCCTCCCTTTCTCCTTTCCTTTCCTCCCTTTCTCTTCTCCTTTCCTCCCTTTCTCTTTTCTCTTCCTCCTCCTTCTCCTTGCTTCTCCCACAGACTGAAGTTGAGCTCTTCCACAAATCCTGAATTCTCAACCCCTATTTATAAGATTCAAAGTGGTTATGCATGATGACACATGGCATGCACGTGTCACACACATGGTTCAAGTTATGTGTCACACATGCATGCTTGCAACATGCATTGCACACATGGATTGCCATGTGTCACCTCACATGGCTGCCATGTCACCCACATGGTTTTCCATGTAGTCACCCACATGGCTCCTCGCCATGTGTCACCCATGGCCTCCGCCACGTGTCATCAACACGGCGCTAGCCATGTCGCCCGACACTGCTGAACACGTGAAATTCGAACTATCTCTGAATTCAACGAAATTCGACTAGGTAGCTAGATTTCGTGAGATGATTCCAATGGTGCAATCCATTTCGCCATCCGAGATCTAGAAAAATCCCAACTTTTCTCTGGCCTTTTCCGGTAAACAACAGTTTTGCCCCCTTTTTATCTAAAAAATTCAAATTTAAAATTTTCACGAGTTTTACACTCTCACCCCCTTAAAATAATTTCGTCTTGAAATTTTCGCATACATACACATTCAAACACATGGATATGCAACAGTCATTTAAAACATTAATGGCCCGAAACGCCTGTCCCCATCGAACAAGAAGGGATAGTTGGTGCGCACGATGTCCTCGCGCTCCCATGTCGCCTCCTCGACTCCTCGGTGCTGCCACAACACCTTTACAAGCCTCACGGTCTTGCCACGCAAAACCTGCTCTCAGCTATCCTTGATTCGCACTGGTCCCTCCTCGAAGGTCCCATCCGCATCAACAACAAACTTGTCCCAATCCACTATATGAGTTGGATTTGGAGTGTACTTCCGGAGCATAGAGACGTGAAATACCTCATGAATGCTCGATAAACTTGGCGGACATGCTAACCGATACGCAACCGCGCCCACTCGCTCGAGTACCTCGAAGGGTCCAATGTACCTCGGCGACAGCTTCCCTCGTTTGTCGAATCTGATCACTCCTCCCTTAGGCATCACCTTCAAGAAGACATGATCACCCGCCTTGAACTCTAGAGGTCATCGTCGTATATTAGCGTAACTCTTCTGCCGACTCTAAGCAGTAAGGAGACGCTTTTGGATCATACCCACCTTCTCTGAGGTGTCTCTAATCAAATCTGGACCAGTGATGGAGCTCTCTCCCACCTCTGTCCAACATATTGGGGATTGATATGGCCTCCCGTAGAGAGCCTCATAGGGTGCCATCCCGAATACTCACACGATAAGCTGTGTGTAGGCCCGAACTCGACCAGGGCAAGTGCTCCTCCCATCTACCCTTGAGATCGAGGACGCATGCTCGCAGCATGTCCTCTAAAATCTGAATAGTCCGCTTTGATTGACCATCCGTTTGAGGATGAAAAGCGGTACTCATCGACAGTTGTGTCCCCATGGCCTTTTGGAAACTCTTCCAAAACTGAGTCGTAAACCAAGGATCCCGATCCGATACTATGGAGATTGGAACTCCATGCGACCATACTATCTCCCGTATATGCAACCTATAGAATTCCTCCAGTATGAAAGGTCATCACTTACGGCGGAAAATTTAGCCGACTTGGTGAGTCGGTCCACCTATAACACACCGCATCATGCTTCGCGATAATAAGTGGCAAGTGATCACAAAGGCCATTGTGATGTGCTCCCACTTCTACTCCGATATCTCAATGGTGGAATTAGCCTTGCTAGGCTGCGGTGCTCGACGCGGCCTGGCGGCATGAGACAACGGCCGGACAAAATCTCGACATGCCACTTCATCGACCGATATCTGCGCGGCGAAGGTCATGATACATCTTCGTGCCACCTGGATGCACAGCGAATCGGGAGAAATGGAACTCCCTGAGGATCTCCTCCCTCAAATCCGTCGACTAGGGGACCACAACTCATCCCCTATACCGAAGACTACCATCTGTGTGGATGGCCCAGCCTTCGTCAGCTATGCATTTGTGCTCGGTCCTTGATGGATACTAGTTCTGCGTCCTTCACCTGGGACTCTATCACTCTGCTCAGTCGAGACGGCGTAGCCATCATACTTCCTAAGGTACCCTGAGCCTACACATCGTACTGCAGTTTGAACTGCCCCACTGTCTCAAGCATCCGCCACTCCCGGGAAGCTAAACTAGCCAGTACTCCCTATGACTTTCGGTTAAGCGCATCAGCCACCACATTTGCCTTACTGGGATGGTAATGCATAGTGAAGTAGAATCTTCCAAAAACTCCATCCGCCTACGCTACCTCATGTTGAGGTCTCGCTGCGTCAAGATGTATTTAAGACTTTTGGCCAATTTTGAAAACATCTCGGCTGCTCACCATATAAATGGTAGGCGCCAAATCTTTGGAAACGCCAGCTCCGTGTCATACGTGGGGTAATTACGCTCGTGATTCGACAATTGCCGAGAACCATAAAGCCACAACCTTCGAATTACATGAGAACACACGATCCGTCGCCCGAGCATCATAATACACTGTGTACCTCTGTCCCATTTTCGGGACTATTAGAATAGGAGCTAAAGTAAGCCTCCTCTTCAATTCTGAGCGCTCGCTCATAGGTCATCCCATACAAACTTGACTATCCTTCGGGTCAATCTTGTCGCAAGTATTGCTAGCGGGAGAAATCTGCAAGCCTCCTATAATACCGCGATCGAGGCTTCACGTATCTCGAAGATTGACTTGGTCTCTCAACTCATCACAACCTCAGCCTTCCTCGGGTCACGGCCTCCCAGGCGGCACCACATATCGAAGCCCACCTCGGTAGCCCAAAACTTTTCTTTGAACTTGGCTGTCTAGTGATGATCCTGGCTTGTGTCCCGATTCTCAAGTGATCCTCATGGCTCCACCTCTATTGGGAGCAAGATCGGGGATGTCATCAACAAAGACCACCAAAAATTGATCTAAATAGGGTTGGAACACCCTATTCAGGAGGTCTATGAATGCCGCTGGTGCATTCGTCAATCCAAAGGGCATCACCGTAAACTCAAAGTGCCCATACCGCATCCTGAACGCTGTCTTAGGGATGTCTGCCTCCCTAACTCTCAACTGATGGTAACAAGTGTGAAGGTTTATCTTGGAGTAGACTCGCTCCCCCCTCAATTGATCAAACAAGTCATCAATCCTCGGTAATGGATACCGATTCTTGATTGTAACCTTGTTCAACTGTCTGTAATCGATGCATAGTTGAAGGGTCTTATCCTTCTTTTTCGCCAAATAGAGCCAGAGTGCGCGTGGTGAGTGCTCGTGCAAATGAATCCACGGTAACTCCACAATATACGGACCTTGAGCTTCGTCAACTCAGCTAAGGCGCCATCCTATCAGTCATAGAAATGGGCGTGCGGGAATGCAGCTTCAATCACGAAGCCTACATCCCTCGGTGGAGGTAATCCGTGCTTCGTCGGAAAAGCATCCTCATACTAGCAAAACCACCTAGAGTAGACTCATATCATCTCTGCGTCCTCGAGGTAAGGCTAGCTAGACAACCCGTCATTGCCGTTCATCATGATAAATGCGCGGTATGGGGTGAAGCATCGTGCTGTTCCTTGAAACATAACCTGAAGTACCGTGGTGTATGGCGGTAACTCTCTATACGGTCTGTCTATGACAACCCGATGTGCAACGGAGTGTGCGGAGTCTGACCGGTCGTCCAGGGATGACCTCGAACTCGACATGTCATGACCCAGAAGGTCCAGGTAAGTAGAATCTGAATCTAACTCCATCCACATTTTATCAATCCTGATTTCTCACCTTAGTCCTAGGGAGAACTCACATCTGATGGCTCGTCTAAGGTCTCAACCTCTAAATGATACTCTCACAGATGTAATAATAAAGAGAATCGTTCTGGCTTCAGGTAAAATAACACCACTTGCCATGAGAGGCGAAAATGTAGAAACGTACTGAATCAGCGACTAATTTGCTTCCTTGGCACCGCTGGTGTCGCGTAGACATACCCCCAGGCACACAGAAGTCAGATCCTGTACACTCTGCCCTCGACCTCTGACTGTGTGGCCTTTGGCCTGTTTGGCAGAAAAGCAGCTCGATGCTCGTGTCGCACCACGAGAATGATACATTCCCGCTTGCAGTGCTGGGAGTGGGAGAAACATCACAGGAGTCTTCTCATGTCCTTCGATGATCGGGGCCCATGGTATCCCTAATCCTGAAACCCACGGCGGAGACGGTTCTAACACTCATGTGTCGTGATGGAGTGTAAACATTTCATCTTCCCCTTTGTTGTAACGGGACGGCCTTGGCCCTGTTGGCTACGGCCCCGCCCCTGAAACCCTTGTGGAACAGAAGTCCTCTGCTTCTTTCCCGAGCCTGAAGAAGAAGCTTGGCTCCCCCTCTTCTTATCACCTTTGATTAGGTACCACATTAGGTGTTATGAATCGAGCGATATTTATATCACACAAATCTGCTATATGAAACTCGCTGCCGGTATAATTAACTCTAGGGTCGAACACAGGGATGGGTTTTCTTCGTACAAACGATTTGCAGTGAAGTCAAAAATGGTGAATTTGGTTTTGGATTTTAAGGTTTGATAAAAACAGGGGGATTGGTTGTGTGCAGATTGAAATTAAATGAAGAAAAATAAGAAAGAGAACTCCTTGAAGCATTGGGCTACTAGTTTAAGGTCCTAAGGCAACTGAGAGGTCCCCGGGTTCATTTCCTCGTGTTGGGGAGGATGACATATAGTCAATTCCCGAACCGGACCTTCATTTAACTTTAAAAACTAAACCCTAATAATTTTCCTTTTAATAGAAAGCATTTTTATTAGGCATAAATGTCCACTAGCCAGGGGAAAACATCTCAAAACCCTACCCCCTGATAGCTAATATGAAACTGACTAATGGGCATCGAGTGGATGCAATGAAAGTATCCATTGAATAAAGCACCCAAATACACATTAAGGAGGGCATGCTTAAGAGATTTAACCTGGAGTGAGAAGCGAGAACATAAAATACCAGCTAATTGCATCACGCTGAAAACAGTAGAACTTGCATTGAGCAGACATTCATGGTCCCCAGGAGCCGGTGAAAACCTACCTCCGGACCCATCTTACGATAACGAATAGAAGGCGACTAATGAATATCAAACTGAATCTAACAATAAGCATCAATGAACCACTAAAAGATTGTCAAATCTTGGTGATGAGATGTATCTAGGAGATTTAAACCCCAGAGTGAAGGATAGGAACATAAATGAAAATAAATGCCTCGTTTAAAAAGCAGAGGCCAGTCGGTTACCTCAAGCGGGTTGCCCGAATGGCCCTCCTCTTCAAGGAGGAGGGGAAGAGGTCTATCAGCCATCCTGCGAGTTGTCATCCTCGGAGGAGTGTTCATGACAGAAGAAGGAAAGAAAATGGGGAAAAGGAAGTTCTTGGAAAGCTGCCACCTCTCTCTGTATTCTTAGAGATTGATTTAGTGATTGTTACAAACCTTGACTCTAGCTTATATACGGCTCGAAGCGAGGGAAATTATAAAAAAAAGCTGAAACTAAAGCTATTCTGAGGTTAAAATAGGAAGAAAGCAAATTGTAACAAAAATTTGAAACGTCAGCAGTGAAGCAGTGTTGGATGCGGTGCTCACCGGGATCTGTGATGCTCGCGGAAAAGCATTCCTGTAATGCTCCATTTTCTTCTGTTTTCTGCTATTCTTTCCTCTGGTCTTTGATATGCTATGCTGAGTTTGACTTGAATTCTTCATGCTTGGATTGACTTCGACAATTTTGGCATAATTGGCTTCATGGCTATGAAATTTGCCTAAAATCTGTCGATGGTCTGATAAAGGGACACAGGCATTGTCAATTGGGTTAATTAGAATGATTAGTACCACAAAAGCACTTTCAGAAACCTATAATAATAGGGTTGAAAATAGCACTTTTTGGGCACTAATCGCACCCCAATGAGCACATTGCTAGTCCCTTAGCGATGCAAGAAGAAAAATAAAGAAAACATATAAAACTATAACAAAATTATGTTCTGAGTTGTAATTCCAAAGGTTGTGAAGAAGTAATGCCTAACCCTCGATGAAAATTCACAAAACTTCTTTGTGTAACTACCTCGAGGAATGAATTCCATACAAAATGGAGCATCGAAGAGCCTCCTTCTTAGTGAATCAACGAGACTTCCACCCAAACTAAGTGTTTGTTTGATCGAGTTCTTAACGATAAAATGCTATTGCACTCTCCACCACCCCAGCAGAGCTATTGCCGTAACCTAGCATGCTAACCGACCCAGATAGATCGGGACCCTCTTATTCCTGACTCTTTTGTGTTGTAGGGTGCAATGTTGAGGAATCGACCTAACAAAGTCCATGTATTGGGGATCTCACAGGTGACTCCTGACGATTAAAGCTTAGGGCACTGAGTCATGAGGATCTTTTGACCCTTTAACTCTTTAGGTTTCACCGGGACTCGTGGTTCGAAACTCAGCACCTACAAGCTTGCTAAACTCCACCGGAGTGTAGCGAGCATGAGTCGGTGGCTCCTGACCCCGGTTGGCTTAAGACATAGGGCTTTAAAGGCTTCGCCATATACCCCTCGGGCCCAGTGCTTTCGGGTTTTTGTGAAACGTTACTTGATTTTCTTCTTTCTTTTCTTTTTCTTTTTGCTTTTTCTTTTCTCTTCTTTTATTTTGGAAGACACATTGGCCTTACATTCATGGGGGTCCTTAACCTATTAAAGGTGGTTAACAAAGTAGGGTAGGTTATTGCGAGGCTTAGGAGCTGGGTTCCCCCGGGGTTATTGAAGAAACGTGTGCATTGTGTGGTTAGCTAAAGGTGGAAGCAAAGGTAGAAAACTGTAAGATTCAACTAGTCATCCGGCTCTGACTAGGCATGGCATCGATCTAGCATCAGGTTTAGACAAAGTTTCAATTTTCCAACTTGTAGGTTAGGCAAAACACAAAAAGAGTGGGTGCAATTTTTGGAAAATTAAGATGTATAGTATAACAGCTTCACAAAAAGGAAAACCAGCAAGCCACTGAACATCACAAAACGGGCTTGCTCAAAATAAAAACAAAAACATAAATATAAAAGCCACTTCCTTCGCTAACTCTCTCCCCAACCAAATGTCTCACTGTCCATAATGGGGCTCGGATTGGAAAGTTAGAGAAGGAAGTGCTACCTCCTTGATGATATGTGATCGTTTTTGGATAGGAGACTTCACAAGATTTCCATCGACACCTTATTCACTCTGTTTGGGCTTCAAATAAACAAGTTAGGAGAAGAAAAGAGAGGAAAATAGTGACCAGTTGGAGAATTTTGAAAATTACACCTTCATAATAATTTCAAAAATGTTTTTTCTAGATATATTTTGATTCTACACTCTCTAAGCTTTCCAACGGTACCAAAAACACCTAAAACGGAGTTCAAATGAAAAAGTTATGAGCGAAACAAAATGGAGGTGATGTAGGTTGCGAAAATTCGCAGGTACCTGCGAAATTTTTCTGGGGTTGCGAAAATTTCTGCTTTGCGAAATTTTTAGGTCACCTGCTACTGAATTTTTTACCCAAACTGCAAAAATAAACACAGAAAAATTTAAGAAAAATTGCAGAAAATTGAAAATTAAGCTAAAAACAAAAGATTAGCCTAAAAGTGAGAAAATACAGAAGAAAAATTAAGAAATCAAAATAAAATAAAAATAAATAAAATAAGACAAGAAAAATATAGAAAGAAGCAAAAAAAGTGGGAGAAATTTGTGCTCCCGAACCAGTTTTTAGGCCTTTGGAGGTACAATTGGGCTCCGGGTGGAACGTGGATATGCTAAGGTCGGGTGCTCCCGAATCCAGAACCCGACACACGAGACACCATCCACTATGCCATGCGATGTGAGGCGGTACGCGCCACATTGTTTTTTTTTATGTAGTGGCAAAATTACGTACGAGTGTACGCTAGCTTCCTCGAGTTTTGTAAATGACGGTGTAAATGGGATGGCACTTTCTTGTGGAGTGTTTCGGTGTGCATGGTGCGGTGTAGACGGGATGTTGGTAGCGGTGGGTTGTTTTTGAGTTGAGCGGTGGCACTTGGATCAAATTTATGGGGATTGGGTGCGGGGTAAAGCAACTGATTGCTCTTCCTGCTCCTTTCCGGCTGCCCTCCTTAGTCGTGATAGGAGATTCTTTGCATCTTACGATTTATATTGCTTCTCCACTGTGGTGTCAATCAGACACTCTTTTTCTTGATTCTCCTCCTCTTTATGTGAGATGGATTCTTCATAGGGATGTCGGAATTCACGATCAATTTCGCTTTGGAACATCCAGTTCCTTGTTCATGGAGCTCTCTCTTTGCGTAGTCTCCCCGATTAGCACAGACGATCTTGTCCTCGCCTCCTCTTACTGAAATTATCACTAGTTTGCTCAAGTTCGGTGTGCTTGCTCAAGCGGAGAAATTAACTGTGGTGGTTGTGGTGGCTGAGGAGTTGAGGTAAAATGTGGAGAAGCAGGAGGTGCATAAGTTGAGGGAAAACTATAGACGGGTGCACTCATCCATTAGTCTCTATAGTCCCTCATAGACTTATTTGGGTTTGGATTTCTCCCCAAGGGTTACTGATTCTGCCATGGAAGGTTTCTATAGTCCCTCATTAATATGTATGCTCTAAGGTTTGTCTCCCTGAGTGTTCAGCTATCTTGTTCTCTCTTCCCATTTGGTCACAGATTCAAATTCAGTCAGGTTTTATGGAGATTGAGTTTGACATTTGCCTCACAGATTTCTAATCCACTTTGGGAATGGGAATCTCCCCAGTGAAGCGAGCTGACACAAAAAGCAGATTCTACAACAACTTTTTTTTACGAGTGGGAAATGGAAATAAATAAAAAAAAACCGACAGTAATATAAAAGAAATTCACTAATTCTTGTGATGAGGATCACAAGTGTTCTAAAGCTTGTCAAATGCACTTAGGCACCATCGACAAACGCGCCACATTTGATTACCGTGCCACGATGGAATTGGTATGATCAACGATATTTATATCCTAAATCCTCTTTAGTAGCAAAACTCTTTGTAGTATAATTATTTCAGGGTTTTAACACGAGGGGGATGGGTTTTCTTCGTCTGGCTTGATTTGTAGTGAAGTCAAAAATGGTGAATTTGGTTTTGGATTTTAAGGTTTGATAAAAATAGGGGGATTGTTTGTGTGCAGATTGAAATTAAAATGAAGAAAAATAAGAAAGAGAACTCCTTGAAGCATTGGGCTATAGTTTGAGGAGTCTAAGCGGTGAGAGGTCCCGGGTTCATTTCCTCAAGTTGGGAGGATGACATATGAATCAGTCCGGCTGGATCTTCATTTAACTTTAAAAACTAAGCCTAACTAAATTTTCTTTTGATAAAAGCATTTTATTAGGCATAAATGTCTAGCAGTGAAAACACATCTCAAAAACCACACCATGACTAACTAATAGAAACAAACTAATTGGGCATGGTAGATCTGTAATAATATAACTCAAAGCATAATCCACGTGGAAGGCGTGCTTAGAGATTTGCTTTGGGGTAGAAGCGGGATCACAGCCCATGCATACATGAAAAGCAATGTTGAACTTACCTTTAGCATTCGTGATCATAGTGGTGAAAACCCCTCTCCTGAACCATCTTGATGGTAACAAATAGAAACAGCTAATGAATATCAATGATCAACAATAAGCGTCCAGTAGACTAAGGTTGTCGAATCTCTTGATTGATCTAAGATGTGTCTAGAGATTTAAACCTAGAGTGAAGGATGAACATAAATGAAAATAAATGCCTACGTAAAAATGAAGACGTCAGTTACCTCGAGCCATTGCCCGGTATTCCTCCTCTTCAAGGGAAGAGGTCTAGCAACCATCTCGAGTTGTCATCCTTAGAGTGTTTGGCGGTAGAAGGGAAAAAATGAAAGAAAATGGGAAAAGGAAGTTGCGGAAAGCGTCGCTCTACGTATTCTTAGGAGTGATTTGGAAGTGATTGTTGCAAGCCTTGACTCTAGCTTATATCTGACTCGGAAGCGAGGGAAATTGCAAAAAGGCGAAACTAAAGCTATTGCAAAGGGTTAAAATAGGAAGAAATAAAAGAGTGTAACAAAAAAATTGAGTCAGCGGTGTTGAGTGCATTGGATGCCACCGGTCTTGCGGGAAAAGCATTCTGTGTCTCCATTTTCTTGTTACGCTATTCTTTCATCACAGTCTTTGATGCGCAATCTTTGAACGACCCATTCGCCGTGCTTGGATTGACTCAACAATTTTGGCATAATTAGCTCGCAAAAGCGCAAAGTTGCCACAAAATACGTCGGTGCCTGATAGGGACCGAACATGTCAATTGGTTAATTAGAATGATTAGTACACAAAAGCACTCAAAACCTTTAATAAATAGGGTTAAATAGCACTTTGGGCACTAATCACCACCAACTACGGATGCTATGAGCATCATCTACCTCTCGCTCGATGATCAGGATATGCGACCATCGAGTCCGTATCTTGTAGGTTATGTCCTCTGATCTTGCCTGGATGAATGACTTCAGCCCATCCTCGAACTGAGGCCTTGGCGCGTCGGTGGCCACATAATCATCCACGAAGCATTAAGCGACTCTGTGAATCGGCTACGTGCTCGAATGATCATCATCCCTTATCATTTCGAAGACTCCTCGGGCCTTCTCATGTCGCGAAGCCGGAAGTACTTCCTAATGAATAGTCTACTTGAAAATCATCCCATGTCATTGATGAGCTTAAAAGTCATCCATTTCGATCCATTTTTCTAGTGGATTTTTATATAAAAAATGATTTATGTTTAGAAATATGGAATAACTAACGGTTGTTATACGTGGGGAATTCAAGAAAGAGAAATTTTGCGAGTAAAGGAGCGGGGAAGGTGGATAGTATTAATGATATAAGCTGGCGAAGGAGTTTGCGGCGGGAAGAGCGCCTGAGGATGAAAGAATCGATGTCGTGAAGCCACGATAGCAATGAAAATTCATATCAAAGGTAAAGGCCACAAAACCCGATCATAGCGAAGAGTAATGGAAAGCCCAGAAATTTGGTAGCGACGAAACTTCAGTCGAGCGGCAATGAATTGATGAAGAAGAAGTGCGATCGCTGACATCCCTTTAATTCGCGACAACAAGAAGCGGTCGCGACACGGAAAAACTAAGCGAGTCGTGACATCATTTGCAAATCGCCCAAGGTCGCGGCGTCATTTCCGTTGTCAGCGACGCCGGTTGCTCCGAATGCGAAGGTCGCGACGTATTTAGGCGTGTGACAACGATCGAGATAATGGCGACCAAGTGCGACCCGAACAAAGCCTCTGCGACGCCAGCGCGGAACAAGGTGCGACGAATCGATCTCCTGGCGGCAGCTCAACGAAAAACAATTTGGGCGATTCGCGAAGTCGAAAAAAAAAAAAGGTGCATCGAAATTAAGTGACGAACCCTATAAATACGCGTTCTTCTTGAAGAACGGCTTTTGGCGACTTGAAAGAGAGATCTGGGTTGCTGAAGGCTCCTGTATTTTAATTTTCTTTGTTTAGTTTTCATTTTTAGATTAGTTTGTTCTCTATTGCAAATTTGGATCTGAACGTTAGTTGTTAAAATTTACCCAGTGTTTGAATGCGAATTCTATTTTCCTTCAAATTCTTGTGCGGTTGTTTGAATTTAGACAAATTTTAGGTCGAACTACGATTCACTATTACATTTGCTTTCTTGATCAGGTAAAAATTTATTGTATGGTGTAATCGGTGATTTAGAAACTGACTTCCATTGAATTATTTATTTATGAAATTATCTTTCTACTTGAATTTTATTCATTAATCTTTGAACCAGTTTAAATCTACTTGAGTCTTGTGTATTTTACGTTATTGATCCCGATATCCGTTGTCTCATACCCGATAGCGAATTGTCTCAAGCTTTGATTTCGGGAGGCCCTCTTAGTGACCTGAGAAGGCGTCACGAGTGATGAACAATTTCTAAAGGTATGATAACTGATGTGTTGATCCTAGTGTGCTATATGAAATTAAGCGATGTCCTCTTTCACTTGGGAGACGAGAATGGGTTGGGCTTTTTATCAATTTGGCTTGGAAGTTCGCCTCGGTCGAGATAGTGAATTCAATCCGTAGCAAAGATCTAATCGAAAGGAAAGATAGGCTATTCTAATTTGAGAGAAGAAGGAAACCGAGTGTAGTGTAAACCCATGCAATGACTTAATCTTAGGAGCTAAGGTTCACGATCCATGTTGTAGGTAGGAAGTATTGAGAAAGAAAAATACCCGAGCAGAGGCAGCCTAGATTAAAAGTAGTTATAACCTCATGTAGAGAAGCAGTGAAGATTAGATAATGAGCAGTCTTGTGAGTTTGGAGAGATCGACTACACTATCATATTCCTTGGACTAGTTTTAAATGTAGTTCATTAAGCAGCGTCTGGTCATTGCATAAGTGATGTTCCATGATATTTGTATTTTCAGTAGCCCTTGAAAAGATAAATGTTAGTCTAGAATTTGTAATTTTATTATTTCGATATTCAATTATTTGTTATTAATTCAATTCTTTTTAGTTTTCATTATTTTAGACTAGTGATTTCAATTACTTAGTTTTAAAGTCGAATAATTATAGAGATTGGAGTAATTGAGGTGGTTGATTGATAATTCTTGAGATCTACGTAGGATCGATATACGGACTTAAATCCATTTTATTACTTCATTGACACATTTTTAAGGATCTTGGATGTCAAGCGAGAAAGAAATTTATCTAATCTTAAGAAGCAGGTTGCAATGAGTATAATTGCAAAGAAATATATAACAAACAAGTTTCATGGCATTATTCTTTGGGGATTAGACAATAGTCCTTTGGTAATAGTGTCATAAATTTGTATATAATCTGTAGTCCGATCAGACAGGAGTTTATGGCGGCCGTTCTTTGAGGATCGAAAGAATTTAGTAAATCGATATTCGAGACGAAAGAGGAAATCTGAAATTTGGACATTTAAAAGAAAAGAAGCAAAAATAGTTTTTCAAGCGGTGGTTATTTTAACCCTTAACAGCTATGACTAAATTAAAAATATTTGTTGGCTTGACTAATCCTATTAATGTGAGTATGTTTTGATTTCAGGAAAAACTTTAATGCATAGGAAAAAGAACAAGCGATCACGATTCGAGGCGGATCTTGATTCAGAAACGCTCAGGAGGCTTTGGAGAGGGCGGGAGGAAGGGCGAAAGACTGGCATAGTGATCAGAAAGAACAGACAGGCAGAGAACAGAAACAGGCGACGAAGGCGTCGTTCATTGATCGATGGAGGACTGCCTGAGCACCATTAATGGGGTCGAATCCTCTGCGATGACAAACTGGTTGGGTAAATGCGACCACGAAGCGGTGATCTGACGGTTGAAGCCGCTGGCAATTTGAATCATCCACGGGGCCCGATATGACACTGAGGGAAGTTCACCGGGATGAGCTCGTTGAAGTTGATCAAGGGTGGACGGAGATGGCGAGTGCGTTATTGGCACCTGGGTTCGACGACCACGCGAACGTAGATCTTTGCCTGGTTGATGATGCGGAACGTATGAAACCTTGGTGGTTCTTACATCGCTGCGCCAGGAAGAAGGAGCTCGAGTATGTTAAACGAGGGGAAGATGGAGCTTTGTGCGCGCTGGAAGATTCAAATAGTTGCGAAAGACTGCCGATGCGCCAGATGACTGGAACGGATGGACGAGTAGCGTCGCCGCGCCCGATTAGTATGGGCGCTGATGCTTCATCGCGCGATGGGCATTAACGTAAAGTCTTTGGAAGGAAACGAGGATCTGGTGGACACGGCGTTTAAATATAAGCTAATAGAGTTTTAAAGATGTTAAGCGGGAAAGAAGATCATGAGTGAGGCAGGTGAAGTATGACAAAATTAGATGCTGAATGACAACTCAGAAGATGCTGCTGTGAAATGGGCGATTTGGAAGTGTGGAAGATGGCGGTCTTGTGAAGTTTTGATGAGTTGATGGGTTTCGGCGCTGGCGATCTGACTTTGCCCAGGCCTGTATCATCGACGAGGAACCGTGAAAAATTTTCATATGGTGGAGGGGCCTCGCGAGGCCCGAGCGTAGACGAGAATCCTCGACGGGGATATCCCAGCGACCACGGGTTCTGCGACAGCAGTGAGGTGAAAATAGTGAGTACCCAGTCGGAGGAGGGCTCGGCCATTTGAAGATCAAAATCTGCTGCAATTCATGGGAGACCAAGCCGAGAAGAGCATTAAACCTCGACAAAGTTTAACGAAATTGGAAGCCTCGAATACCAAATTCAAAAATTTGAAATTCACTTAATACCTCCTAAAAGAACACGGAGACACAAATAGAGGCGGCGGCCTAAGCACGCAAAACCGGATGAAAGATGCCTTTCCCGGTGACCTGAAGAAGAATCAGAAAATTTGCATGGGTAATGCGGCTCGGAAGTAGGAAAGACTTGGTGGAAAAATACAGAAAGATGAAAGCAACAAGGGAGAGGAAGGCAGGACAATGAAACAAGCTGGAAAGGAAAGAGAAAGAAGAGCAATTTGTCCCGAGGAAAGAAGGAAGCAGAAGAAAACCTGAAACAATTTACTTTCAGTCCATTTCCACAGAGGTACAGAAATCAAAATAGAGGAACGGTTGCAAGGTTTTTTGAAAACCTTTTAAATTTGGAGATCAGTATGCCTTTCACAGGAGTGGTGACTCAGATGCCACTTTATGTAAAATTTTTTGAAAGACATACTGAGCAAAAAAGGAAGATTGTTGAAGAAGGAATTGTGAACTTAATTCTATGACTTGCGGTCTGTGATCGAGAGACTACCCCGGAAAAGATGAAGGATCTAGGGAGCTTCACCATTTCAGCGCACCATTGGAAGTTTGAGTTTCGAGAAAGTATCGTGACTCGGGTGCCGATCATCGATTTGCCACTGATACATTTGCCGCGAGAAGTTAAGTTTGGGGAGAAGCACTCCACTCTTTGTTACCCTCTGAATGGCGAGATAGAACCACTGGCAAAACTGAAGGAATCATAGAAGATGTCTTTGGTAAAGGTGGGGAAAATTTATTTTTCTGGGGAAGATTCCTGAAGTCCCTCACATTCTTTGGGAAGGCCATTCCCCTTACAAGTGGACGACTCTAATCCAATATCTGAAGGGAATTCTCACTCTCGAGTTGGAGGAAGGAGCAGTGCAACATCAATTGTCGGAGTTTGAAATTTAGACATAGAAAGGAGATATCAAGTCGATAGAGAAGATGTATGTATCAACAAATCTAAGATTTTTACTATGATTGTAATACTTGACTTTCAATCAATGAAAAGAGATGAATTTCCAGTATCTTGAAGGTTTGATTGATTTTACTTTTATCGATTTACATTCTCTTTTGAAAAAGTGATAATCTGAACAAAATGGGATGAAAAGAGACAAAATGAAGAAAAGGAATTTCATCGAGAGCCAGTGAAGAAGGGCTAGTTTTAAAGGGAGTTGCCAAGTCATTTAAAGTATGCCCTTACTGGGCGAAATCAAACTAGTATTAATTTATGCTAGACTCGGTGGTCACGGAGACGAGAGGTTCGCTGGAAATTTTAAGGAATCATGAGGAGTCTATGGCAGTACATTTAGAGGTTAAGGTATGATTCATCGATATGCATGCCTGAATACTCTTTGGAAAGAAATCTGAAGCCAGTGTTGAACATCAAAGGATCTTGAATCCATTAATGAAAGTAGTCGGGAAGGAGAACGCCGAATGGTTAAATCTTTGGTTTTATCACATGCAATTTAGAGACGAGTCAACTAGGTTAGCCAGTCCATGTAGTTCCGAAGAAGAATTGGATTCTTGTGATATGATGAAGAAATAGATTAATTCCAGCGAAACATTGCGGGATGGAGAGTATGCATTGATTCTGGGGAAGTGAACCGACGGGGAAAGATCATTTCCCTTTGCCCTTCGTTGACCGGATCATTGGGCCAGTTAGCGGGACACCCTTATTTTTGTTTCTTGGAGCGAATTGTCGGTACAACCAGTTACAATTGCACACGAGGGGACCCGAAAGACCACATTCACATGCCCACATGGTACCTTTGCCTTGAAGGATGCCATTTGGGGTACATCGTCTCTACTACTTTCGGCGATGTATGATGTCAATGTTCGAGATTTGATTGAGGAAGTCATGGAAATCTTTATGGATGACTTCCACGGTGTATGGAGTCGAGTTTGAACAATGTCTGAACAGCACAGGCTTGATGCTTCCAAAGATGCGAGGACAGAAAGCAGCTAGCCTTAAGTGGGAAAAATGCCATTTCATGGTAACATAAGGTATTGTTCTTGAGTCGTAAAATTTGCGCTACGAGTACAGAAGTGGACCCGTCAGATTTCCATTATCAAAACCCTTGCACCTCCACAACTGATGAGGGGGATAAGAGGTTTCTTGGGGGCATCTTGGATTTTATAGAGGGTCGTAGACTTCTCAAAATAACGGATGTATGCGGATTGCGGAGGAAGGACCGCAAGTTTAATTTTGATGATTCTGTAAAGGAGTACGCCTTTGAAGAAATCAAGATCGTATTGGTCGGCGCCTATCATGGCTGCACGGAATGGGATCGAGAGTTCGAAATAATGTGTGATGCCGGTGATTTATGATGAGAGTGTGATGGGGCAAAGAAAGAGAAAATGTTCGAGAGCCATTATCTTTATGCTAAGCGGAACCTTCAATGAAGCACGAAACTATTCCTGGCTGAAAGGAGATGCTAGCCATAGTGTTTGCTTGTGAAATTCGGGGCCATTACATTTTGGGATCCCGTGTTATAGTTCACCCACGAGACCGTCGGCCATGAATATACGATGTCAAAAAGGAGCTAAGCGGCCCGATAAGGTGGGTCTTTTATCTGCTTTACCCGAAGGTTGATGCTGGGCGGAAGGTGCAAAGAGGTAAAGGGTGTGACAATGTGATGGCGATCACTTGTCAGTAGATTCAAACGAGAAAAGGAGGAGCGGAAATTGGATAACTTCCCGGATGAATAGGCATTTTAGGGTGTCATTCCGACTTCCATGGTAGCGATATTGTGGTACACAGCTTGGCGGGTAGTTCCTCGAATTCATTTACCATGAAAAAGCTGAGGTGACCCAGTGCTACATACGGGATGACCAGCTCACTATTGAGAGGTCTTGACGCGATTATGGAAGATGTATTGCTAGAGTGAACAATGTAAAATCTCTTGAATGAATGCCATGCATCACCATATAGGGGGCATTTTCTAGAAGAAGCGACTCTGAATGCTCAATGGATTTTATTGGCCTTATCTTGGAGATTGTCTTTGAGATGGTCGAGTGTGTGATAGATGCCAAAGATTGGAAATATCGGCGCATAAATGAAATACTAAAAGGCATAATAGTGGTGCAAATTTTTGATGTATGGGGGAATAGATTTTATGGGACCATTCTGCCATCATTTGGAAACACAGCGCATATCTTTGCGCGGAGTGGATTATGTTCGAATGGGTGAAACAAATGGCTTGTCGAGAATGATGCTAATACGGTTGTGAGTTTCTTTTTATCGAAAGAATATTTTGAGCAGATTTGGAACACGAACTATCATTAGTGATGGGGAAGCCATTGCAAACAAAATATTTGCAAAACTCATGACGGTATGGGATCGAAGCATATAAGGACTACAGCTTATCATCCCAGGACCCAGTAGACGACGGAGATTTCAATGGGAGATTAAAAGAATCTGAAGGAAGCGTAAGTTTAAGCGAGAAAGGATTGGACTTCCGACTTGATGATGCACTTTGGGCTTAATTTGCGTTCAAAACTCCATTGGAATGTCCCTATCTGAGAGTTGTCTTTAGCCGAGCCATGTGTCACCTCACAGAATTGGAATCTGAAAATTTATGTGGGCCATCGAGAAGCTGAACTTTGATTTTAAAGCGCAAAGGAAGAGCGCTCATTTGAATGGCCCAGGCGAGAAATGAAGCTACGACAATGCTAGAGAATATCTGAGGACAAAACAAAGAAATGGCATGATAGGGTTTTGAGAAAAGAGTTCGGAGCGGGAGAACGGGTTCTTCTTTTTAGCTCCAGTTGAGCTATTTCCGAGTTAAAATCGAATGGAGTGGACCATGCAGTAGTGTCAAGCACTATTTTGGAGCAGTAACATTAAAGGCTGATCTTTGAAGAATTTGAAGTCGATGGACAAAGGCGAAGCATTATCAAAAGCGGGGAGCGAGAAAGGAAGAGCTCAAATTTAGTTCATTAAGAGAGAAAGAATCAAAGCGAAAGTCGGTAGAGACTAAAAATGGAGAAGCGACTTTGTGGAAGGCAAATCCACATCGAGTTTAATTTTAATCATTTCTTTTTTTTTTTTGATTTGTTATAATTCTGATTTGTGTGTTTAAATTTCTAATAGCTCATTGTGATTTTACTAATTTTTGATTTAAGATTAGGTAAAAGTTTGCGGGATAATGAAGATTGAGCAAAGGTATTAAGAATCAAATGGCTTGACGAGTAACAACTTCGGGGACAACTCCACGACAATTGAAAAGAAGAGCTATTTGAAAAGGGAGCATTCTTTTCCGCATACAAGTGTGAAAATTGAATGGTATCGTGTTTGAATTCTTGTGTGGAAATGGTTTGTTATTGATAGTCGCTAGTGTCAAGCGTATGTTATTAAATTTGACGGTACGGTAGGTTGTAGCCAAAACTTATGTCGCGATAGGCGAAATCCTTGAGTTGATATCGTGACTTCGATTCGTCTTGAAGGAAGAAAAGGGGCGTGGTCGCGACCCAGGTTATATCGCGATAAAGTGGAAATCACGAAAGGAACAATTAGGTCTCGACAAAGTAATTCCTTCGAAGAGTGGTGAGTCCGACAAACAACAATGTCATGAGATGCGATGTGCGGCTGATGCCAGCGACCTTAGGATGACATACCTCCCGGGTTAACTTATGTATGACAAAACGATATTATGTGCGACAAAGGATTTGCGGTACAGGCGACTTTTAATTACGCCCTAGAATTTATCGACATCACACAATAGCAACATGAATTTAAGTCGCGACAAGCGCGAATAAATGAAATAATAAATAGCATGATAATAATTGAATTGCAAGCGTTGAGAAACTCTCTTTATTATCATCTCAGTAGAAGCAAAATTGACTTTTCATCTTCGCATCTTCTGGTTTTTCGATTCTTTCAAACCCTAAATCGAACTACTTCCTAAAAAAAAACGCTAGATTTCTCTAAATGGCGAGCCTTGAACATCATCCAAATCGAGCGAGAATCATGGAGGTATACCCCAGGCGAGGGGAAGATCATCTGGAGACCTCTGATGGAGACGGTGGTGGCGAAGCGATGAAGTGCGACCCGGGTTACTCGGCAGCGAAGGAAGGAAAGAGGCGGCGAGAGAAGAGGAGGGCGAGTTCGTCTCGGGAAAGCTTTATTTAGTGGAAGAAACCATCTTTGGAAAGGGAGGTTTTGTAGGAGAAAGGGGATTCAACCCGACTCATCTCCCGGATTCGAGGAATTGATAGGCCAGAAGGTGGGAAAAATTCTGCAGGCTTATGAAGATGCAGTTATCTCAGTGGTGCGTTAAATTTTACTCGACCTTGTAGGGAGAAAAACTCTGTTTTTTGTCGAGAGGGTTTGGGTACCATATGGAGGTGAGGCCCATAAATGAAATGTACGGAATGGAGGGTGGCCTTGGATCAATCTGAAGATAGCAGAGACATCCCAAGCGTGAAAGATAGCTAAGGCGGCGAGGTGAAATAGAGTCGGGAAGAGGAGAAAAAGATTATAAGGCAGGGGAGATCGATAGAAGAAGCGAAAGGTGTGGTTATTTTTAAGCCACGTGCAGTTCTACAAAGCATGTTTGCCTGATGAAGCGGAAGAAACCAATATTCTATGCCATCTTGAAGGGCTATAAGATTAATCTTTGAAATTTGTGTGAAAACTTCGATAATGAAATATGAAGGAAATAAGAGGGCACAATCCACACCCGTGACCATCACGAGGTTATGTATGGAACTAGTGTGAAGGGAAGTTGGGTAGAAGAAGAGTGCCCCCAGTTTCACGTGCTTGGTGGGAGTAGCGAGGGCTAAGAAATCAAAGAAGAAGGGATTAAAAGTAGGTAGGCGGATTCCGGAGGGTGAGGAGGAGAGTCTGAACAAAGAGGACACCACATGATGGTTGAAAACGAGAAAACGAAATCAAACACGGCGAGAGGAACACCTCTATTTTTTGCGAGGACATGTAGGCCAGATGAAAGAAGTCTATAGATTCCACCACCCCTTTGGTCAGCTCTCCGCTGATAAGGAACATGGTTCGGAGAACCGGGATTGGCTGCAGGAGCCCGGAAAATAATCGAATAATGGAAATGCTCATTTTAATGCGAGAAAGAAGTTTGGAAGAAAGAAGAGAAATGGAGCACTCAACGAAATTCGGAGAAGATGTGTATGAGCGATTTGAAAGAAGATCAACAGTGGGAAGAGGAATGAACGAGAGGAGGAAATGTATGAAGAAGAGTTGAAGAGAAAAGGCGAGAGGGAAATCGTGGAGAGAGGAGTTGAGGCGAAGGAGCGAGATAAAAAGATCTTAGGCACCAAGAAGAAAGTTAAAGGAAATGGAAAGGGTAGAGATCTCTTGAAAAAATTGCGAAACACTAGCCATGGGTCCATTCTCTGATAATCGGTATGATCGAGACTCTCAACTCCACAAACTCATAAAAGGGATTCGGACGAGAGCCCGAGAGAATGAGGAGACGGATCAGGGGTTTTAAATTCCTCATAATCATTGTCACGGACTTTTAGGAAGAGATGAAGGAAAGAGATAAAGTGTAGTGACAATGATGCTTGCGGTGAAAAATATAATTTAGAAAGAATTTGGATTTGATTAACGAATCTATCCAAATTTTTAGAAGTCATATAACTTGAAATGGAAGCGTCTGATAGACACATTGGGTCAAAGGTAAGACAGTCTGAGCCAGAAAGTTGATCTCACCAATGAAATTGTTTATTGAAGAACAAATAGAAAGGGAAAATGTCAAGAAGAAAGAGGGGATAGAAATGAAGTTCCCAAGTTCAACTTCTTGGCTGCCCTTGATGCTGGATCCCAGTATCTTTGTTCCTCCTCGGGAAAAGAAAAAAATAGACCTTCTCATTCATTTTGTGTCCAATCTCTCCCTCATTCCTATCTGTTGTTCAACATTTGCACATTCTCATGAATAAAATCATAAATTTGTTTGATGTGTTTGAAGTCAAATTGTGTGTTTACTTTTTGCTTTAATTGCGAGAGGAATAACAGTAGAATTTAGCTCAGGAATGAAAATGCTGACATATCATAATATGAGCTAGTTGAGGTAATTGATTAGATAGGATGAAACCGCAAATAATTTGCGAGAATGAGGCTGAATGACACATAATTGAATTGAAACACAAATTGCATAATTGACTTGAATTTAGCTGATAAGTCCAGGTTAAAGGAAAGTTATACAATTGAAGGAACAAAACATGTTTTGAGTTTGTGGTATGAACAGTGAGTCAAGGAACACATTGGATACTAACATCATTTAATCCTCATCAACTGATATGATCAAGAACATCCTCGAGTTAGTCTTTTGGTTAATGTTGAAATTCTAGAACTTGTTAGATTATTGATCGGCGAAATCCTAGGTGATATTCTGTAGTGATCTGAGGGCTGCATCCTTGGAAAGTTTGAGCCATTCTAGCCATCCTTATTTATATGCTAATGCATATACCTTAGTTCAAATTGAGCGAAAACAAGCCTTATTTCTGATGGCCAATGGAAACCAGCCCATCCTAAAGAATCAATCCTCTATTAAAGAACCTGTGATTACTGAGAATTCAAGAAGAATAAAGTTTGGGGGTATATATTTTAGGAACTCAAGGAGAAAATACGAAAGGGAATAAAGAAAAAGATCTACAGCAGAAAGAAAGCTTAGGGGAATAGGTTTGTCTTGTGGCGACTCTCTTGAGCAATTAAGTTCTTAGGGGTGTTTCAACACCTAGTACCCTAATGCCATCTGGTATGGGAGCTACTAACCCAAAGTTCGCTAAAAGTGTTAGAAAGCCTAAAAAGACAAAACATTGCACTATTCTTGAATGGTGACAGAGAAAGAAAATTCCCCTAGTTTGAATTACAAATGAGAAATGGGGCATACAGTTTGAATAGAAGAGAAAATCAAGGTGGTATCCCGAACATGAGTTCGGGAGTTTATTAAAGAGGTGCAGGAGAAAAGAGGCGTTATGTGGTAAGAAGGAAAGAGTATTGATAATCTTAACTTTAAAAAAATCCATCCATCCCTGCCCATGACCTAAGCCTAACATTCTGAGCTGAAGAGACTGATTGATCTTGAAGGTTGAGATTACCATTAGTGGAGATCAATATGAACAACAAGCATATGGAATTTGGAAATCGGGGAAAAGATCAAAAGCTGAACATCCTCTAAGGGTTAATTGACTTCTTAAGGAAATGAGAAGAAAACCAACTTACATTTCGTGAGAATCAATTATCTCTTGTTTGTAAAACAATTTCAGCAATTTGGTTTTGTATGCTAGATAGAGTAAAAAACTAACCTTGATCTGGACTTGAAGCTGAATACATAGAAAAGAATGTAATTTCTAGTTTTCAATTAAATTGGCGGCTACTGCAAAACAGAATAGAAAAATGTCCTTTTTGTTTGAGGACAAACAAATCTTTCTTTTCTTTGCTTGGGGACAAGCAAAATTTTAAGTTTGGGGGAGTTTAATGAGCTTAAAAGTCATCCATTTCGATCCATTTTACGATTGATTTTATATAAAAGGCGATTTATGTTTAGAAATATGGAATAACTAACCAAACTGTTATGCAGTGGGGAATTCAAGAGAAGAGGAATTTTTGCAGTAAAAGGAGCCGAAGGTGGATGAGTATTAATGATATAAGCTGTTTGAAGGGTTGCGTGAAAGAGCACAGGATGAAAAGTGCGATGTCGTGAAGCCACACATTGGCAATGAAAATTCATATCGATGTCGCGACCACAAGGCCCGGTCGCAGGAAGGTAATGGAAGGCAAAGGAATTTGGGCGCGTGTGAAACTCAAGTCAGGCAACAATGAATTGATGAAGAAGAAGAATTGCAGTCGCGACATCCCTTTGAGGTCACGACAGAATTAAACCCAGTATAGTGGACAAGGAGGTCTTGAAATCAGTCAGAAGTCGCGACATAAGATAAACAATTGACTGAACATTTATGTTGCAACATCTGGAAGAAGGTCGCGACATCATTCAATGGTCGTGACGTCGGTTACTAGCGAAAGAATTCAGCGACAACACCTAGCTATCGCGACATCAATTGTGAAGACTTCAGGTCGCGACATCATTAAGCGATCAGCTGACAGCGGAAACAAGGAATGAAGTCGTGACAACGTGGAGGTCGCGACATCGGTATAAGACGGAAGATTAGCGACATCATCGATGGTCGCGACATCAAATCTGAAAGAGTTAAGGTCTGCGACAAAGCGGTCAGCGACACCGGAAAGCTAGAAAGCGGTCGGCGACATCATTTGTGAATAACTAAAGGTCAGCGACATCATTCAGCTACATCACGACATCGAGACACAAATGCGAAGGTGGCGACATCATTTAGGCTGTCGTGACATGGCTCAGATAATGACGAAATGAGTCACGACTGATCAAAGCCTGTGACATAGAACAGCGAAGGTGCAGCAAGGAATCGTGTCGCGACATCAGCAGCCTTCAGACGGTTAAAGTGAAGTCCAAAAAAAAAAAAAGGTGCATCGAATTGGGGCCAACTTTAGAGACCATAAATATGCAGAGCTCTTGGAAGAACGCAGACTTTTGGAGACTTGAAAGAGAGATGCGGGTTCTTTGAAGGCTCACGTATTTTAATTTTCTTTGTTTAGTTTCATTTTTAAGATTAGTTTGTTCTTTATTGCAAATTTACGGATCTGACGTTTAAATTTGTTAAAATTTACAGTGAATCACGAAATTCTATTTTTGCTAAAATTACTTGTAAGTTTGTTTGAATTTTAGACAAATTTTAGATTCGAACTACAGTTTTCTATTCTGATTCTTTCTTTATGATGTTTATTGTGGTGTAATCCGGTGATTTAGAGCCCGGCTTCCATTAGTTAGCTATTGTCGGAAATTATCTTTCTGAGGTACATTCATTAATCTTTGAGCAGTTTATGCATCTAACTAGCGAAGTCTTGTGTATTTTACATTATTGATCCCAATATGGAGTGTCTCATACCCACATTAGCAGATTGTCTCAAACTGCGATTTCAGGGAGGCCTGCGGGTGACACGAGAGGCATTCTGAGGTGATGAACAATTACGGGGGGAGTATGGTAGCTTTTGATATTGTTGGATCTAGTGTGCTCTGGCAAAGTCATTGATAAATCCTCTTCTCACTTGGAGGCAAGGAATGGGGTTGGAAAACTTTTTATCAATTTAAACTGCGGAGAGTTCGCCTACGATTAGAATAGTGAATTCAATCCCGTATTAGCAAGATCTAATCAAGGAAAGAATGAAGGCTATTCTAAGTTTGAGGAAGAGAAACCCCGTATAGTGTAAACCCATGCAATGACTTAATCTTAGGAGCTAAGGTTTGCGGTCCATATTTGTGGATGAAGTATTGAAGAAAATGCCGAACAAGGCAGCTGATTAAAGTAGTTATCTAACACTCTTGTCTTGATAGAAAGCCGGTGAAGATTAGATAATGAGCGGTGGGGTTTGGAGAGATCAAGCGCACTATCATATTCCTTGAATTCAGTTTAAATCATGGTTCATTAAACAATACGGTCTGTCTAGCAGGAATTGATGTTTCACAATAGTGTATTTCAATGCTCCCTTTAAAATATAATATTGAGTCTAAATTTGTAATTTATTATTTCATTATTCAATTCATTTGTTATTAATTCAATTCTTTTTAGTTTTCATTATTTTAAAGGCTTCTAAAGGTGATTTCAATTCTTGGATTTAAAGTCCAAATAGTATAGAGATTGAGTAGTCAGGGTAGTTGATTGATAATTCTTGAGATCTCTATGGGATCGATATCTGGACTTAAATCCATTTTATTACTTGTTCGACCTATGCACTTGCAGGATCTTGGATCAAAAGCAGAAAGAAATTTATCTAATCTTAAGGAAACTGATTTCAATGAGTATAATTGCCAAGAAATATAACAAACAAGTTTCATGGCATTATTATTGGGGATTAGACAATAGTCCTTTGTAGTAGCTAGTGTCATAAGTACATATGTCTATTGGTCAGTGGGCCAAGTCATAGTCTCTGATCACGGAAGTCGTGACCCACTACCACCGAGTCTGGACTCACCTCAAGCTGGAATGAAGCCCGATTATGTCAGTAGTATCAGGGTGATCTCCATAACTTGGAGAATCCTCTCAATCGACGGAACCAATGGTTTGGCTACCATGGTCCCCTCCTCAGAGTGAGCGATCGGAGGATGGGTGGCCTTGAACCTCTGCGGAGTTACGGCACCTCCACGACTTTAAATTTGCATCAGCACAATAATTGTGGCCTATTCTATTCCATGACACTATGAAGGCCTAATGATAAAAAACAGGTGGTGGTCGACCATTGCCCCGTGGACAACCTCTACGCCCTCGTCTCCTTCATATCCCATACGAGTGAACAACAGAAGTTTAGAATCATTTTCATGTCAAGCTGTTACTTTATGACCAATAATAGACTTAATATCGAACCAACTATTTGTTTCGAATTTTAAATCGTTCTCAAACATAGTGTTCGCATTTCTCTATATACATCCTACCACGTATATAATTCACGTAGTGCACACCTGATCACACACATCTGATCAAAGCATAAACCCCGGAAAACACACGATGCATGCGTGATCTAATCTGGCAGTGGACTCTAAGTAACCTCCTACTAGACCTTGATACCAAACTATGATCTGGATATCCATTTCAAAGGCACTAGGTAATTTAGCAAAAACTCAGACACCAAGCTATACCAATTTGTGATGCTCTTATGCATCAGCTGACCATGGCATAGGCCAGGTCCTCAGTACAGGTACTGGTGTGCTATCTTTGTGATACCAAGTGTGACACTGAAACCTAGGGGTCCAGTTGACCACGAGTCAACCTGGAAACTGTGTGTCTCATATCATAGGACCCATGCTTGAGTAAGAATGACCCAATAGGGCCCATCATCATACTCAGTCATGCGATTACAAGACCATTACATTCCTATGGATCAGGGATTGTGCTCCCACTCTTAATACAAAACATATGATGATAAACTGATTAGTTCTAATATCTTGAGCGAGAATCAAGGCCATAGATCGGCCGGCTTCATAATCCCGACTAAGGAAGCGTCGTCTGCACATGCTGTGCATGCTGAAAGTCCCAGAAAGACGAGGTAAGACTATAACGCTACAAATCTGAATGAAATCCCTCTGAGGTTATTCCCGCTAGGTGCACATACAAATGATCATTTTCACAGTCAAACGTAACAACCAATCCATGCATACATGTTGTCCTATCATGGAAAAATCTACGCTGCATAGTAGCCAGACGACCTCTACATGCCCCAATCTAGGAGTCAACCTTGACCCACCACAATCTGAATTACCATGATCAATGCTGAGTCGAGTCCGGAGCTCCCGTCTCTCGACATTGATCTATGTGATGTTGTTAATTTC
This sequence comes from Tetrastigma voinierianum, assembly GCA_016808115.1. Taxonomy (NCBI): domain Eukaryota; kingdom Viridiplantae; phylum Streptophyta; class Magnoliopsida; order Vitales; family Vitaceae; genus Tetrastigma; species Tetrastigma voinierianum. The sequence goes on along the minus strand of JAEQBH010001056.1, from coordinate 200,162 downwards.
GTGTCTTTTGGGCAATAGAACTTTTGGTCTCTACAAGTCTCTTACACCCTCAGGCATTTTTCGAGGCTTTCACGATTGGATCTGTTTGTCTAACCCGGGTTTTAGGCTTTTCTGCACGAGGGGGGGTATCTATCCCCTACTTGCTACATGAGCACATTTCATTTCCATTACCTTTAACAGTGGAACTCAATTGGACTTCGTCCCATTCCCAGCCACGATTCAACACCAAACGTAGTGCCAAGTGATACTATGTACCTCATGTAATGTGGTGTTACCGCACACCAATGCAATGCAATTTGTGCCTCCAAAACCGCAATAATGTAGGGCCTCCATGGACGTTCTGCAGTACACTATGTGTATTATATGAACCTCATGTCTAATGCACACAACATTTCATATATTTAACATACATGCGGTCGTATTAATATTCCACATATTCAAATCAGTGCATCACATAAGCATGCACTACATCTTTTCTATCATTCGGTTCATTCATGTCGACATAACATTCGGCTTGTATTAAAATAATTCAACCATTACTTAGGCAAGTAATGCCATGAATTCATATTCGGTGAGACATAGTATATTCGATTATTAACCCAATGCATATCGTGTTTCAATATCTATCACATATATGCATAATTTCATATTTATGTTATTCAATTTATGGCAATAACACATATTAGCCATTCGACATGTCAAATATAGCAGCCTCGGAAATATCTGGACTTAGTTGGAGAAGTCGGTTTTTGTAAATACCACACAAAACATCCAATACGTGATTCCCTACCCGAGGTCACATCACGGTCCCGGCATTTTTGTTACAATAGATTCAGCGAGTTTGAAACGGAGCAGGACCATTTGCTCAGCTATCGCGTGACCTAGACCAAGTTAGCTAGAACTTTATCTTATTAAATTCTATTGAGCAGGCTTTACGTAGAGTCAAAAAAGCGAATCGAGGTTGAATGAAAGTTATGGTCGTCCAGTTGTGCGGTCGATTCTGAGGTGTCTGATTTGGGCTTCCGGATTGCCGATGCATTCGATTTTCTTTGTCCCGAAACACAATGTTACATTTCGAACGATGCAAAACCCTATGAAACTGGTCTTTGACCATCAAACAATCACAAAAAAACCACACAACATACAAATTCGCCCAGAAAACCAAACGAAACCCGTAGGCCATTACACGACCCCTAAGCGTAAAATAACCAGAGTAAGAGGAAACCTACCTCTTGTAGCGTAGTTCTGGTTTCTTCATCGTCCGTGTCTGCTCACTATGTGACACTCCCTCCTTTTCCTCTTTCCTTTCCCTCTCTTCCTTTTCTTTTTCCTCTCGCTCTTAACCTTTTTCTTTCCTCCCTTTCTCCTTTCCTTTCCTCCCTTTCTCTTCTCCTTTCCTCCCTTTCTCTTCTCCTTTCCTCCCTTTCTCTTTTCCCTTCCTCTTCCTTCTCCTTGCTACTCCCATGAACTGAGACAGGCTGCGCACCAGGCAGATTTGAACCCCTATTTATAGGATTCAAAGCGTACATGATGACACATGGCATGCGATTTTCACACATGGCTTGCCATGTATCACACGCTCTTATGCCTTTGCCATGCACTTCTGGCCACATGGCTTGCCATGTAGAACTGACTTTGCATGCATTGTGACACATGGCTTGCCATGTGTCACCGTGCCCCGTTTTTCTCGAAATACGTGAAATTGAGCTATCTCGAATTGGCGAATTCTCTTGGGTAGCTAGATTTCGTGAGACGATTCCAACGGTGCAATCCGTTTCTCCATCTGAGGTCTAGAAAAATCCCAACTTTTCTCTAGCCTTTTCCGGTAAACTACAGTTTTGCCCCCTTTTTATCTGAAAAATTCAAATTTAAAATTTTCACGGAATTTACATGTCGATCCCCTCTCTCGACGCAAGGAAGTAAGGTAAGTAGTCTACCAGTTTTTTTGTCAATTCTCTGTGTTATCTCTATTAGACTGTGAGTTTGGGTTGTGAAGTTTTATTATAGCTTTGTTTTTCCATTTTCAATTGTTCTTTCTTCGTTTTTGTAAATATACCTCCGGTTTGGTATTTTTGGCTATTATTTCTTCATTTTTGTAAATATAGATTCGTTTTTTCATTTTCAATTATTCTTTGTTTGTTTTTGTAAATGTAGATTTGTTTCGGCTGTTAAGGTTAATTCCTTTTTTCTTTTCATTTAAGAGATAAATGAAATATCATAGGATAAGGACGGTTTACACCTTGATCATGAATAAAGGCAATACAGAATGGAAGCAAATTTCGGAGGCTTGCAAACAGATGTTGTTAAGTTTAGATTGTGGATAAACAGACATTATGTGACGTTCAAAACTTCAATCGTATATGTTTAATAGTATAATTTGATGTAATTTTATTTCCTTTTGAATGCATGTTAGTTAAACATTTTTTATAGAATCAAATCTTTTATAAAATCATATATTGGGCGAATCTCCAACATGTACATACTTTGACATAGATTTTACCTGAAGTGTATATTTCTAAATAGTATATATAAGAAAGCCTATGTTGTGAGTTCATTATGGTTGTGCCGGTAGTACCCCCAGTATGTTATGGAAATACCACCACTATTTCTAATATGCCTTCTTCAACAATCTCATGCCTCATTAGAACTATAAACGTATAGTAGATGTTTGGTGGGGGTACAATAATTATGGTATTTTCAAATAAGTTAGGTTGTACCAGGTAGTACCCCTAGTATGCTTTGGTAGTCCTCCCAATATGTTATGGTAATACCACCATTATTTTTAAACATGTAGCTAGCTAACTAATCTCTTGCCTCATAACAATTATAAATATATAGTAGATGTTTGGCGGGGGTACTATAATTATGGTATTTTCAAATAAGTTATGGTTGTACCAAGGTAGTACCCCTAGTATGTTCTGGTAGTACCCCCAGTATGTTATGGTAATACCACCACTATTTCTAAATATGTAGCTAACTAACCAATCTCCTGCCTCATTACAACTATAAACGTATAGTAGATGTTTGGTGGGGATACTATAATTATGGTATTTTCTAATAAATTATGGTTATACCAGGTAGTACCTCTAGCATGTTCTAGTAATACCCTAGTATGTTATAGTATTTTAATGATACATATAACATATATACAATGATATAATAATTTAAATATATATTATTTCAAAAAGAAAAATTATATATATATATATATATATATATATATTATAAAATTAAATTTTTTCTTATATAATTTATTATATAAAATAATTATATCAATTATGATATAGTATTTATAAATAGTAATATTTTAAAAAATATTTACTATTTTAAAAAATATTTACTATTTGATATCAAAAATAATATTATTTATCAAATGAGATATTAATATAAAAAAAATATGAATGTTTTGATCGTTATTTCTCATTATTTTTTGTACTTAAGGATTAAGAAACAACTATTATCAATTTTATATTCATATTCATGTAAAACTCATAACATTTCCTCTAAACTTGGTTTTGTAGGAGTCTTGATGAAAAGCAAGTGATTTGGCATGAAATGAGTAACATGTTTCCAAAAGGAGAGTAAATTGGGTGTCTCACAGTGCGTCATTGGGAAGATGATTTTTCATGTACCATATGGAGGATAAAATGGTTCAACTCCACACATGGTTGCATTCTACATTCAAAGATCTTTCCAACGACACCTAACACGCCCAAATCCAAGTTAAAACGAAGAAGTTATGGACCTGACAAGTTAGAAAAGAAAACAAGTTGTTGACCAAATTTGTAGTGACACACAGCAATTTGTCGCGACAAATTGCTGACCAAAGTCGCGACACATTTATGTGTGTCATGACAAATTTGGTCAGGAACTTGTTTTCTTATCCAACACCGGGTGCCTTTCTTCGTTTGGGCGTGTGTAGAGAAAGATCTTTGAATGTAAATGCGACCATGGGTGAGACCAGACTATGAGCTCTAAATGGTATAGAAAGTTCATTTTCCCAATGTGTATTATGTTTGGTCTCCTCTTGAAGCTTATGTTGCTCATTATGTACAACCAAATCACTTGCTTTCCATCAAGACTCCTGTAAGATTTAGAAAAAAATATTATGAGTTTTACATGAACTATGGATATAAGTGATAATGGTATTTCTTAATCCTTATAGAAAAATAATGAGAAATAACGTCAAAAAATATTCATATTTTTACTATTATATCTCATTTGATAAATAATATTATTTTAATATCAAATAATGAATATTTTTTTAAATGTTACTATTTATAAATGCTATATCATAGTAGTATAATAGTTTTTATTTAATAGATTATATAAGAAAATAAATTAATTTTATATACTATATATATATATATATATATATATATATATATATATATATATATATATATATATATATATATATATATATATATATATATACATATATATATATATATATATATATATATATATATATAATTTTTTTAATATATATTTAAAATTTATTATATCATTGCATATATGTTAGCTGTATTTTTTTATTCTTTAATTAGTAATAAAATGATGTATCATTAAAATACTATAACATACTAAGAAATTACTAGAACATCTTGGGAGTGCGCCTGTTCAATAACTGTTTGAAAATGCCATAATTATAATGCCCCCGCAACATCTATTATACGGTTATAGTTAACAACGAGCGAATTGATTGGTTAACTACATATTTAGAAATTAATATTAATATTATCATAACATCTTTGAAACACTACTAGAACATACTAGGCTGGTATAACCATGGCTTATTTGAAAGTATATGGTATAGTACCCCAACATCTGCAATATGGCGAGGAGATTGGTGGTACTCGTGTTTAGAAGTAGTGGTGAGTATTACCATAACATACAAGCGACTACGGAGCATGCTAGAGTGCTACAACCCAACCGCAACGACTGAAAATACCATAATTACTGGTACCCTGCATCGAGCATCTGCTATACGTTATGAACTAGCAATGAAGCATGGGATTGGTTGAATTAACAACATGTTAAAATAGTGGTGAGCCTGCATAACATCTTGAAATTACTGATACAACCATATTGTCAAACATATACTGACATAAATATACGCCCGGTAAAAACTATGTCATAGTATGTACATGTCGGAGATTCGCCCAATACGTGATTTTATAGAAGATCTTATTCTATAAAACATGTTTAACTAGCGATGCGTCAAAATGAACAATTACATCAAATAGCACTTTATTAAGCATATACAATTGAGATTTTGAGCGTCTTATAATATCCGGTATCCACAATATTAACTAACAGCATTTGACTGTAGCCTCCAAAATCGCTTCCATTACGTATTCAATCTTATTCATGATCAGAGTAATTTCCTTGTCTATGATATTTCATTTGTCTTTAAATGAAAGAAAAAAATTAACTAACTGGCGAAAACAAACTATGTTCACAAAAAAATGAACAGAGCAACAAAATGACAAGGTAGGCAATATTTAGAAAAGCGAAGAAGAGCGACCAAAAATATTTGCAAAAGCGAAGAAAAAACCTGTCGAAAAATGGCAAAGCGGTATAATAAAACTTTAAGAACACAAATTTATGGTTAGATCGAGTTAACACGGAGAATCACTGGAAATTGTTGGTGTGCTACCTTGCTTCCATGCGTTGGAAGGAGAAATATCGGGAATGATAGAAAATGTGAAAAAAACTTCCTTCTCCTTCATCTTCGTTGTGTTCAGAGGTGAAAGATGTGAAAATTGGAAGAAAAAAAAATCCTTTTATAGTGTGAGAGGTAATGGGTTGTCAAAGAGAGTCGGGGAGGGGAGGGGAGGGAGGGGTAGGGGAGGAAGGCGGTGAAATGAGTTTTCTTGTGCAGGAAAGCTAGGCATAGGGGTAGTTTGGGAATTTTTATTTTGCAATCATCACTTTTGTTACCAAATAACAATTACTTTTTGGTAGAATGTACTGAGTAATGCAATTTGAATTCTCCATTCCGATTTTTATAATATTTGCATATTAACGGAGACAAACACACTTTTTCACACTTTTCCCTTGAAATTCTTAAATCCGTACTATACTATTAGGAAAACTAAATTTAAAGGGAAGGTGTCTCTTGAAGCACCTATCACAATATCAAAAAATTGGATATGTTAAATGTGTATTTTGAAGAGACTTTTACATAATTGCAAAATTCAATATTAATAAAGGATTTTAGGAGACATTTTCACCAAAAGCTACGACCTCATTTGCTCTCGACTTTCTCTTCTAATCACTTATTTTCCTTAAGTAATGGGAGGTGAGTTTTAGCCATTCTCACTTGAAATCACCACTATATACCTCTTTTTATCAATCTATTTTGTAAAAAAAAAAGTGGTTATTCCACACACATTTTGGTTTTATTTTGTTTTTGTGATTTCATCGTCTTATTTTGGAGTTTGGATTTGTGTTGTCGTCCTATTACACAGTTTTGTTTTTTGTGGTCTTGTTGCGACGTTTAATTTGTGTGCAGGCAATTAAGATAGATAAAACATTTTTTATTAGACAAAGAAACCAAATCAGATTATAAGCATATTCGATAAAATAGAAACAACAAATCAAATTATGGTCATTAGTATATTGTATAACTAGAATCATAGGTATTCTAGTCACTAGTATTATCAAATATGTAAGCTTTAAATTGATTTATTATGTTAATAACCTGAATGTTGTTTTATCCTCTATAGTTTTTTAACTTTGTTATCTAATTTGAATCAATAAAATTATTTTCTTTAAAACAAAAGAGGCATTTTCACAATTCCCATACCAACAAAAAATGAATTTAGTCAGAATGTCACTTAAAGAGACTTTCCACAGTTTCATAAAATTTAATATTGCAAAAAATGTCTCTTCAAAAGACACCTTTATGATTCTAGAAACTTTTTATGATTGAAGTTGAACAAGAATTGCAGTTGTTACTAAAGACAGCTTTTGAAGAGACATTTTCCATAATTCTACAAAATTCAATATTCTACTAACGATGTCTTGAAGAGATACTTAAAAGCTAAAAAAAAGAAAGATTAATTTATACTAAAAGTTTTTATCGAAGAAGTATTCTCTATAGTAAATGAATGATTCTAAAAAATTACATTTAACTTATGTACCTTCACCTACTTCAAGAGCAGTAACAACATGTTGCACTGGATTATCACTTATAAGGACGACATCATATATGGCACATTAACCATTTCCTATGTTTCCTCACATGAGCAACTACTTGATGTGCTTACAAAACTGTTATCAAGCAGGATTCATTTTGACAGTACTCGAAGATTGGTGTGTCTGATAGATCCCACCATTTTTTTTTGCAATTGCTTACAGCTTCCAACATGAGGTTCCATGCACCTTCAGTGGATCAGATTAGTTACTCGTATATACGATGAAATAATTCTGTAACAAGTTGTTCTTCCTTTTCAACACCAATATTCCATTTCGATTCAAATTGATAACTACATCACATAGTAGGATTATATATCGGAATTTTATAAATTCAATGAAGGTTAGCACAAACAACTACAAACTTGTTGATTTGTGACCTGAATTTGGTTTGGGGTTTATGTCCGACCTGAAGTCCCGCGGTGCAACTTTTATGAAAAAAAAAGTTGAAAAATAGGAATCGCCAGGTAGTGCAGGCCGGGCCCCACTTCACTATTCCACAAAAACTTTTGTAATGTCTCTTAAATTGATAGTGAAGCTTTTTCTTTTGTCCGTGATTTTTTCCAGTAAAGATTTCCACATAAATCAAGTGTTTTTCTTTATTTTGTATTTCTTTATTGTGCCACTAAATCATGACAAGGCTTTCTAATAGCACATAACAATAAGCCTGTTACTCCGGTTCAAAGGGTTGATAACGTGGCGCTTGCTCCACCGCGAATTTTAGTCCAAACTTTTGGGGTGATCGTTTTCTGACCTACACTTCTGATGATGTGGTAAGTGAATAAAAATACTACTCTCATATATGGCACTGTAGTACGACTCAGTCACTCCATAGGAAAGAGCTAAAAACTCTCCAACTCTCTCTCTCTCTCTCTCTCTCTATATATATATATATATATATATATAAGCAAGATATTTGACATCCTTCTTGAGATCATCTACAGAAATATCTTTCAGATGGTGGAAAGGTTTAGACTTTGCCACAAAGCTACCTTTTGCAAAGATAAAATAGTTGAAAGCTACTTTTGGAGATTGGGATTGTAGTTTGTGCCCCAATACTTGCTTGGTCTAAAGTTCGTAACGAAAGCGACCACTATATTAACAGTTGCGGATGATATTTATGATGCATATGGTACAATCGAAGAACTTGAACTCCTAATGGCTAGCAGGTTGAAAGGTTACTGGATGGCTTGCTCTTCACCCCCAAATAGCATAACTTCTGAAATTTTGGTATAGATTAAATAAAGTTCCAAATAAATATTCTGTAATAATCACACTTCACTTCTAGATGGGATGCCAGCTGCATGATCAACTGCCCGCTAATTATCTGAAGTGGTTTTATCGGGCACTCTTGGATGTTTATGAAGAAATGGAAGAAGAGGTGGCCAAGGAAAATCTGATCGTGTCCACTATGCAAAGTGTTGTTTTTCGTGACCCAAAATTGGTTTTAGGCTTATGTTTGACCTGAAGGCCTGCAGTACGATTTTTGTGAAAATAAAAAGTTGAAAAAAAAATAGGGATATGTTGTGGTAGAAGAGGGGTTGAACTGTTAGTTTTCAGGTATTTTGATAATAATTTTTCATATAAATTCAAAATGGAGACCTATAAGTGATAGTTTTTCCTCTAAACATTTAGTTAAAATCACACACTGTTTCTTTTTATATTACTTTCATTTGTTTAATGATCAATCCAAACATTGCATAGGGTTTATTCAAAAAAAAAAAAACATTGTCCTAGGGATGGATACAAGACCCAATATAAGTAGATGTGCTCAGAACAGGAAAATAACAACTTTAAGGCTAATTTCTTCTAAGGCTTTCCGATAATGTCGGTCTCACTTTCACTTTCGGCAGCTCCTATTCCAGCCCCCCATCAGGAGGTGGCTCGCTTCACTTTAGACCGATTCTTTCCTCACCTACACTCCTACATTCTGGAAGATGAGTTGGAGTTCCTTTGAAATACTTATTAGTTTTTTTTTTATATCCATTCATTACGTTATAGCATTATGTTTTTATGAAAACTCGAATATGATCTATTCTCTGTACCCCATCCAACCCTTAATCATTGAGCAAGTCTTATTGGCAATACTTATTAGTTTAAAAAGTGTTTTTCATAAAGGAGATCTTTGGTAAAAATTTGAAAACATTTTAAAAAAATCGAAAGATCTTTTCTAATGATTCTTGGGGAAAGGTGCTACTTCAAAATCTATGGTTAAAGAGAAAAGTTAGGATATGTTTGACAACTATCTTCCAGAATGTTTTTTATTTTTCAAAAAAAAAAAGGAAGATGGAAACAAGTTTGATAACTAATAATTTTTATTTTTAATTGTTTTACTTGCTTTTCTAAGGGTTGCTTTGAGAAATATTATGTAAATACATAGAATGATTAAAAACATATTTAAACATATGAAAATATGTTTAAAAATATTCACGTTTCTAAATAAAATTTTGTTCTATAAAATATTAGAGAATAATTCAAAAACCATTTTTAGAAACCGTTTTTTTTTAAATTATCAAATAACCCTACATTAAAAGGAAGAGAAGTAAAAAAAAAAAAAACAACTATTCTCAAAAACCGTTTTAAAAAAAAAAAATTACCAAATAGCTTTTTCACTAAAAGCACTTTGAAGAGAAGTACTGCAAACTCCTTCTCACGGTGCAGTTGGAAATATTTTTTCTAGAAATGTTTTCTAAACATTGTCAAACATATAATTTTATTGAAAATATTCTTTTAAGTTAAAAGCTATTCCATACTTTAAAATGATCCTAGTGTTTTCCCGGTTAGGCAAATGCTTCCGTTAAAATATATACACTAACATATATGCTTTCGAAAACATTACCAATAGGCCTAAACGTTTATGCTAGCTTTTCTCGCAATTTTGGTTGGTGGTACAGGTAACCTATGAATGTAAGAGACACCAAATTGAAGAACTGAAAGAGAAAGTGAGAGAGGAGCTAAACAAAGGCAGTGTTAATAAATCTTCAGAACTGTTGAATTTGATTGATTAAATCCAACTATTGGGATTGGCTTACCATTTCGAAAGGGAGATTGAAGAAGCATTGAAATATATTTTTGAAACATAGTCTGGTTCATGATAATGAAGACCTCACAACTTCTTCTTCTGCTTCTAATTTACTACTCAAGATGCTAAAGGTTAAGCCCCTGCACTATCCTGCAATTAAAAGCTCCTATCCCACAGCTGAGAACACACACAAAACATATATCTATGTTTACGTCATCTTGAACTACTTAACTTTAATTGATGTTAAATGACTAGATTTTTTTGTGGCAACCTGAATTATGACCCGATCTGAAAGGGATTTTCTTTTTGAATTTTCATTTTTATGGAGATCCGCGGGTGTAGACAAAAGCGCATGACGGTACCCCCTGACGTATGGGAAGGACCGATTGGAGCTTACTCATTTTGATATATATATATATATATATATATATATGGTCGCTTAAAAAGGTTGCATTAATCGTACTTCAGCCGAAATCAATAAAATACTCTCCTTGACTATGGACGTAGGTTTGATTGGCCGAACCACGTATATCTCTGTGTTCCCGTGATTTTTCTTCTTTATTTTCTTTCTATTTGCTGTTTAATTTTGCAACAATTGATTTAATGATTAACTCTACTGATGAAATAGATTTATTCAAAAAGTTCAAAGACGAGGAAGGCAACTTCAAGGAATCATTGGTCGATGACTCACCTAGTTTGCTAGCTTTATATCAAGCTTCATATTTGATGGTTGATGGATAAGACATACTAGAGGAAGCCCTGGTTTTCACCACTACTCATCTTCAACCCAAGGCGACTGATCCAAAGAATCCTCTGGCAAAACAAGTAATTCTTGCACTAAAGCGGCCGATTCGCAAGGGCTTGACAAGGGTGGAGGCTAGGTACTACATTTCCATCTACCAAGAAGAAGGTTCATGTAATAAATCTTTACTCAAGCTTGCAAAGTCGGACTTCAACATGTTGCAATCACTCCATAGGAAAGAGCTAATTGAGATCAGTAGGTAAGTTCTTCAAGAAACTACATACATGCAAAAAGCTAGATATTTGGCTACCTTATACACTCTCATCAATATCTACTGAAATATATCTTTCAGGCGATGGAAAGATTTAGACTTGCCACAAAGCTACCATTTGCATGGGATAGACTAGTGGAGAGCTACTTTTAGGCATTGGGAGTGTTCTTTGAGCCCCACTATTTCCTTTCTTTAGGTTCTTACCAAAGTGGACCAAGTATTTTCATGCTATGGATTTACATATATGATGCATAAGCAGGCCAATTGAAGAACTTGAACCCCATGTATGCAGCTGAAAGGTTAATTGGATATTTTTCAGATCAGTTTCAATAGCATATATAATTTCTAAACTAATGCAATAGATTTTAGGCAGTTCCAATGGTACTATATTCTATAATCATTACTTCACTTTCAGGTGGGATACCGGCCAGTTGCATCAATCAACTGCCTGCAAATTATCTGAAGTGGTTTTGTCGAGCACTCTTGGATTTTTATGAAGAATGGAAGAAGAGATAGCCAAGGAAGGAAAATCGTACCTCTTCTACTATGCAAAAGAAGGAAAATCTGGAGGTGATTTTTGGCTATGGGTACAAGTGTTGTGTTTTCAAACACAACATCTGTGGAGACTGTCCAGAGGTCCCAGATGGTATGCTCCGACTCGCGACCACGCTCCTGCCTCAGAACCCCGCGCCTCCACCCAAGCAGACGCCAAGGCCATACGACAAAATTCCTCTTAAGCGAGGCAAACAAGGAGCCCATGGAGGTCGTTGCCGGCCGAGGACCGCAGCAGGCCTCTACACTCTCTCTTTTTTGTCCTTATCTTGCAATTTTTCCTTTTGTAAAGGGGCCTTGTTCGGCCTCCATCATTTATGTACTCTTTGGACTCCATTTGTGCTTCAATGAAATACATTTCCTTTGTCTACTTCTACTATTGCTTATTTTTACTTCTCACCCCATCGTCGTTGGTGCTGTTATAATTTCGGGTTTGCTTAAGCTATTAAGTCCTTTAATTATGCAACCCCTTTCCTCAATTCTTGGGTAGGATGGTCGCCTTAGGGCACCAATGCTAAGTTGGGAGCTTGGCAGTGTTCACCCCTATGCCAGTAGATAAGGCACCATCTTTGGGCCTTGATTGTAGCCAACATGCCAAGGACCATCGTAGGGCTTGGTCATGTACCAACAGGTTGGAGGCTTTGTTTGGTTTCTCTTTTGGAAGTGTCAATGGGATTAGAGCCACCGTTTGGTCTTTTGGGAGGTGCCAGCAGACTTAGAGCCATGCCCCTCGGTTTTAGTATGATAGGTGGGCTTGTACCTCTTCGCGTCACAAGTAAAGCGGGCCCTAGGCCTATGGAGTAGTATGTTAAAAAACCACAGTACTCGTAATGATAATGTCTTCTAAGCCTCGAGTATGGGAAGCTAGAAAGACTGGAAAATTAATGCGCACATAAAGGGTGCCAAAAGGTGAAGGGTGATTGGTCACTAAGCGCGTGAACATCGCATGCGTCCTAAGGTGTTTTCGGTGCATGATTTTCTGAGGGCGCATTTAATGAAACCGTTGACGTTTTACCCCTATATATAGGGGTTTGACTTTGAGTGCTACCTATGCACAAAATTTGCTGCGATTTCTTTTCCTCCTTGTTCTGGTGAACTGACAAGGATAAGGGAGCCATGGAGGAAGACTACCAGAGGGCTCTGGAGCTATCTTTCACCTATGGCTATGGATGTTGTGCGTTCAAACACGACATCTATAGAGACCAACTAGAGGTTCTAGATTGTATGCCCGACACTCCGAATTTTCTTTCTCCAGAGTGTTTTGCGAGCCTTATGTGTCCCATGTCTCCAGATTCTCTGAAGCTGAAGCCGCAGCCGCTGAGGTTCAGGTTCAGATTCAAGCCCTCCTTCTAGCACCATCGGAGAATTGGCGAAGGAGCCTAAGAGAGGTGCCCCTGCCGAGGATTTAAATGGAACATCCTAAGTTCCATTTTTTCTTCTATTTTTTCTTCCTTTTTTTTTTCCATAGTGGCCCTAATATGGCCGCTTGGACATATATCATAGTGTAATTAATGATGCCATTGGCGTATTTATGAGACCTAACTTTTTATAATGGGCCCAATATGGTCGCTTGGACATATATCAACATGCAACTAATGATGTCATTGGCATATTTATGAGATATAACTTTTGGTATTCTTTGTACACACGAATCTTTTTTCTTTGCAAAATTCTTTGAGATATAACTCCAGCTAGGTCCGTTGGTTTAGAGACACCAAGGTTAATTTATATCCGACTAGGTATCCTTGGTGATAGGCCGAAAGCGTGATGTGTAAAATGTGTACATGCAAAAAGCTAGATATTTGGCTACCTTATACACTCTCATCAATATCTACTGAAATATATCTTTCAGGTGGTGGAAAGATTTAGACTTTGCCACAAAGCTACCATTTGCATGGGATAGACTAGTGGAGAGCTACTTTTAGGCATTGGGAGTGTTCTTTGAGCCCCACTATTTCCTTTCTTTAGGTTCTTAACGAAAGTGACCGTTATTTTTGCCGTTATGGATGACATATATGATGCATATGGTACAATTGAAGAACTTGAACTCCTTACAGAAGCAGTTGAAAGGTTAATTGGATATTTTTCAGATCAGTTTCAATAGCATATATAATTTCTAAACTAATGCAATAGATTTTTAGGCAAGTCTAATGAAATATATTCTATAATCATTACTCGCTTTGTGGATACATGCATCGTATCAAGTAATATAGCGCACTAAGTATATATTGCTCCACCCGGAAGTTAAGTGCTTTGACTACTGAAATTGTTCTTATAATATTATCTGGACTTAAACTCTGAATTTCAATCTAACTAACGTATGTGATTAAAAATAAAGCTAAATTAACTCTGTAGGAATTACTCTTCAGAAGACTAGGATTTGTCTCCCGCCACTTTGATGAATTATTACCTATAGGAATTACTACTCCGCCTATTAATGACTTCTTTGATGACGAGGCGATCGTGGCCTTACGATATAATCTCTCTCTCGAGGTATATCCGCCTATCTCGCCAGTAGGGTTGGGTGCATCTCTGCTCCGACCCAATACTCCGAAACGCTTAAATGTTCAAACCCTAATCGCCACACTGAATCAGATATCTCTACTCACCGATTTAACCGAGGGTCGCCTCTATCTGCATCCCCCGGGAGTCCTTATCTCTCGATCCCCGATGACCGCCAAATTCTGGATATGCCAATGTCGGGCCGACATTACTACATTTAAATCCTACATATATGCGCATCATTGCGAATCATATATAAACTGAATAATATATGTTTAGACCTTAATCCATTCAACAAAAAGCCTAGATAGAAATCTAGAACATGTTGGAACTGAATATACACATAATCAATCTATAAATCATCACGCTTTTCTCGTACAAGAAATACAAAAAAGCGGTGTCTTCTCCAATGATCCGAAGTCGCCGCTTCCTCTTCCTCGCTTCCGCGGCTCTAGTCCGCACGCTCTGATACCTCAAAATTAGGTCTCCTTGTTTATGATGCCGCGTAAATCGCAAGGACATCGCAATGTCAGAACATCGCGACGCTGGAGACGTCAAGCGCGACGACGGCGCACGCGACGCCGGGTCACTTTGTTGACTTTCCTCTGTTGACCAGGCGTCGCGACGTTGGGACGTTGCGACGTTGGGACGTCGCGACGTTGTTGTCAATGTTTCTCCTGCTTCTTCTATTTAACTCCAAATTGCCTAAAAAGCCACCCTCTTCACCTGCAACTCAAAAAAACTCCATAAATAAGATATTGGGCTATAATGCGCTTATTTAAATGTAAAATCAACTAAAAAACATAAAGCGGAAGCTGGTATAATATGAGTGTTTTAGGCACTCATCACTTGAGCTTTGGCCTTAGTGGGAGAGTTAAGAGTCGCGGCTGCGTTTAGGCATGTACCAGTAAGCTAAGGACCATGTATGGTATTGTGAAAGTGTCAGCAGGCTAAGAGCCACAGTCTGGTCTTTTGAGAGTGCCAGCAGGTTTAGAGCCACAAGTCTGAACTTTTATGAGTGCCACCAAGATATTAGCCATATCTGGACTTTTTTAGGGGGTAATAGGATATCAGTCATATCTGGACTTTTTAAGGGTGCGAGCAAGATATCAGCCGTATCTGGACTTTTGTGAGTTCCGACAGGATATCAACCATATCTGGACTTTTGTGAATGCCAACAAGATATCAGCCATATCTGGACTTTTGTGAGTGCTAGTAAGGATATCAACCATATCTGGACTCTTGAGGGTGCCAGCAAGATATCAGCCATATTTGGACTTTTGTGAGTGCCAATAGGATATCAACCATATCTGGACTTTTGAGGGTGCTAGCAGGATATCAGTCATATATGGACTTTTGTGAGTGCTAGCAGAATATCAACCATATTTGGACTTTTGTGAGTGCCAGCAGGCTTAGAGCCACAGTCTGATGTTTTGAGAAGAGGCAGTTGCAAAATTTCAAAATACTAAAGGCGATCTTTATTGATAGTAATATTTTCAAAAGAAATTTTACTAGTGATACCTCTTCAAATGCATGGCATTCCACATTCTGGGTACTAGAGTCCCGTCTAGCTTATTCAACGTGTATGATTTGGCTGTCCCCACTCGGACTACCGTGTATGGTCCTTCCTAGTTTGGTTGGAACTTCCCGTTTGTTAGGTTAGTCGTGTTCTCAAAGACTCTTCTCAAGACCAGGTCTCCATCTTGGAATGCACGTGGCTTTACCTGCCTGTTGTATAGGTTTGCCAATCTCTGTTAGTATGACGCTATACGCACAACTGTAGCTTCGTAGAGCTCATCTGCCATATCTAGGTCTTTGCTAACGGCTTTAGCATTAGCCTGTTCAGGAATTCCAGTTCGAAGTGTGGGCATATCTCAATTTATGTGGGGATTTTAGCCTCCATCCCGTAAGTAAGGGCGAATGGCGACATCCGAGTTGGTTTCCGGATGGTCTTTCTGTAGGCCCACAGCACTCCTAGTAGTTTATCTACCCATTTTTCTTTGGTCGAATGTAGGCACTTTTTCAAAGCTGTTAGGAGAGTCTTGTTGAATGATTCTGCCTAGCCGTTACTTTGTGAGTACTGCGGGGTTGAATACAAGTTTTTGACCTTTAGCTCGTTGAAAAAATTCCTCTATTCAACCCCGCAGTACACAATATCAAACTGTGGACCATTGTCAATCACTATCGACTGTGGTATTCTGAACTAGCAGATGATGTTATTCCATACAAATTGGATGACATCTTTGTCTTTGATGGAGGCGAAAGCTTTAGCTTCTACCCATTTGCTAAAATAGTATGTTGCTACCAATAATAGCTTCTTCTATGCTAGGGTGGTAGGTAGTGGTCCCACTTATAATACCCCCACTAGGCTTAAGGCCGTGGGCTTGTTATGGTTGTCGTTCTAAGCTCCAAGACTTTGAAATGGGGCTTGCTAATAGGATCACACTTTCTGACGTAGGTGGCTATATCCGCCCTCATGGTTAGCCAGTAGTAGCCCTGGGTATGGGCCCTATGCGCAAAAGTTCTGCCGCCTGGATGGTTTTCGCATATTCCTTGTGGAGTTCCGCCAATGTATACTACCCCTGCTAGGTGGTGAGGCATTTAAGATACGAGCCATATAGAGAACGGCGATACACTGTCTCGTTCATAGCGGGAAAATCGAGTCACCAACTCTAAATCTGCAAGGTCGGGACCATACTATCCGGGAGTTCTCTCGAGCTCAAGTAGCAGACTATTGGAGTCATCTAGGAGGGACATGCTTCTTTTACACTACAAGAAAAAATGCAATTCTTGACATATATTATCTTGACTTATGACAATATATGTCAATATTGTGTATTTAAATTAGCAATTATGACATATACAACTTACTTCAAAGCAATAATGACATACATAAAACTTGTCCATGATTCGGGACGATGGAACCTGACTTATGACAATATATGTCATCATTGTGTATTTAATTACATACACTATTCCCTCTTTTTAGAGCAAGATTCCCCTCTTCCCTCCATTTTTTCAAAGACCGCCAATTCTCATATCCCTCCTTCTTTCACATCATCGCTCCCTTTTGAATTTAACCCTAATATGTCTCCCATTCCAAAATTCCTCTGCCCACCACATCCCTTCTCTCCTCTCCCTTTTCACCCTGAAACATAGCGCCAACAAAACCTCTTTGTGATGGCACTGTTGATGAGCTTTCCTCCTATCATGTTGTTCTCCGCAGTTGATCTCACTGTGATGATGTTCGTAATTGTTTTCAATCTCAATCTCAAGATCGTAAACCTGGTGATTATTTTTGCTGCCTCTTCCTTTCCTTTTTCATTTATGGTTTTTCCATTTCTTCCATACATGGAGTTTTAGATTCCTGAATCTCTCTTTCGGAAGCAACTTCTTTTTCTTTTCTCCTCTATATATCATCGCTTATTTAATCATTTTAAAATCATACCTTTGTTTCATCTTTGTATCTCTCGTTTTAGGTATATGCATGTTTCACGCTCTTTTCTCAAACCTTTCTAGTGGTTTAGGGATGAACGTTGAATAAATAATTTTATTTTCATTCCTGGTTATCTATACCATATTTAAATGTATCGCCTACCTCGATCTTGACGAAATAAAAGAATTAAGGCTATTTGATTGACATACATGATCTATGTGCTTTCCCCGTCTATAATATGCTTCGGTTTCTCGCTGATTGTTTTGCTCGACCAGATTGTGAGCAATGTGTAACCTAACTGGAAAAGAATCGCGGCCCATGGTTCATGTTCTCTCCAATATGCAATGTAGGGATCTTTTCTTTAAAGAGTATTCTTTAATTCAAATCCTTTCTTCATTAATCAATATAGCAAGAAATATATATTTGAATTTACCTATATCAATACTTTCTAAGGAATGATAATTTTATGTCGATATTGGTAAGAAACATTAGTATTTTTTTTCTCTTTTATATGCTATGTTAAGACAATGAAATTCTTATTAGGATTTAATGAATGTGGTTCCTATTTGCAAGTTTTGGGTGAATGGATGATTACTCGATGTGCCATTTTTTGACTTGCTATGTTTTGGGGGTATATATGCATCCTGCTAGCTTGCTCGAAGTTTTGTGAGTGGATGGTGCCTACCAAGTATTTCATGTTGATGGTGCATTCCAAGGTTTGTTTGGACATTGGTTTCATATTCAAGGAGGGATCTTTAGTTTGATTTACATTATTGCGTAGGATTTCTTTTTTGAAATCGAAGGTGAGAAATCAATTGGCTTTTTATATATCTTCTGAAGGGGTAGGCTTGGTTTGAGAAGAAAACTCGCTTTTTTCTCCTTCTGATTATAAGAGTTGGTAGGTTAGGATTTTTTGAGTCCTTACATTCTTATTTTTCATAATGATCTGTTTTTTGGGTTTCTTATAAAAAGGTTTCTTCTTTCCTGTGCACATTTTCATACGGACTTGCCTTCTCGAGTTTATCAAATGGGTTCTTCTTCCAGTCTTGTCAGGCTGAGCTGCACAAGAACGAGGGTGAGAAAATGATGACAAATTAAAGGAGGGGCAAGAAAGAAGGAAGACAACAACCCTACCACGGTCTCCAAAGTTGTTAAATATGTGAAGGGCCTAGACTCGTATGCTTGCAACCTCGCTAATTCTGCGCTAACGATTTCTTTATTTGGTTTGAGGTTAATAAACATGCCTGTTTTGCTTTGGTTTCCTATTTTGTTTGGTTTCGATTTTGATTGGTTTTTCTTCTTGGAAAATTTTGCTTGTATCACTTATCCATGTATGCCTTCTATTATGTTTAGACTCTTTTAGCTCTCTGTTAGATCGTTATGAAATAACCATAGTGGCACCGGAGTAGGGAAACAAGTAAAAGAAAAAGGAGCTCAACAGTGGCCTGCTCATTCCTCAGTTCTCAGAAAGGTTAAAGACAGGCATAAATCTAGATTCTGACCCAATGGGCCATAGAGTTCAAGAACACCTCAAACGGAGTTCACTAAAAGTTATGCTCGTCCGTTAATAGAGACACAAAATCGACACTTTAGACATGGGTGCGAAAAATTTCGCACCCATATCAAAGTGGGTGCGAGTGGGCCTCGCACCTGCGGCGAAAAATTCGCACTCCATGAACTGGCAAAGCAAAAATTCGCACTCCATGAACACAGTGAATTTTCGCACCACGTGCGGAAATTTTCCAATTTTGTGCCTCTAACTTCGGACGACCATAACTTTTTCATCCGAACTCCGTTTGAGGTGTTCTTGGACTCTATAGAAAGCCCATTGAGTCAAGAATCTAGATTTATGCCTGTGGAGGACAAGTGGGATTCACAACCTTGCTGAAATTTGAAATTAGTGAACCGGACTCGCTCACAAAACCGCTTTATTTTTCGTTTTTGTTTCCCTTGCTTCCCGAGACCATCTAGTTATTCATACATTCTAATAAGAGAATACAAGAGTCTGTGAGCATAACAGAGCATACATGGATAAGGATACGATATGAAAATACCTGAAAATGCTATGCAAAGAGAAGAGTGAATGACAGAATATGTAAATGGACATGAATATATGAATATTACCGAATGAATAGATAAAAGTATAAGATGAAAGTATAGCGATATGACAAGATAGAATATGAACGTACATGAAAGCATATGTGAAAACTCCACTAATTTCAGTACACCGCTTGACATCCTTATAGGAAGCAATGGTATTCAGGTTAGGGTGTTACAATCATTGCCATTAAGAGAATAGGTAGCATCAAACTCCACTAATCCCTAAATAGCATGAGTAACCTCCAAAAACTTGTCTTTCTAATGCTGGGTGCCTTGAATTGAGGAGAATGAACCCTTGTTCATTACATGGGGTTTCACTTATACCAATAATTAGTTAATATCATTTTTTTATTTTTATTTTATTTGGTATAGGTATCGCTTTAATGAAAGACCTAAGATGGTATTTTTACGTAGATTTCAAGATGTATATACGAACGTGTTACTAATATTTTTTCGGGTTGTACATTTGTTATTTTGGTAAGATTAAAGTTTGTGTAGTTACTAAGATTTTATTACAGGATTTCATCTTCAACTAATAATTAATTAGTGTCATTTGTTTATTTATTTTTTCGCCAAGGTGTCGTTATGGAAAGACTCAAGGTGGTTTTTGCATAGAGATATTTAAAGATGTATATACATACATGGGTTATTAATATTTTGCTGTATAATTTATCATTGGTTCTATGAGTTTTTATTTTGATGTATGTATTATAAATAGAACTTGATTTACATTATCTTTGGTATCTTTTATTCTAAGTAAATTTCGCTTAGCTTCTTTGGAATATATTATTTTGTTCAGATATTATCGAAGGAGGACAACTTAATTCAAATTAACACAACATATGTACATGTGTTTTTAATAGCTACATGCATATTTATATGGTGCATTGTGGTTAACAAGATAAAGTCTTAGCTATGAAAATTAAGTGGTAGAGTATTTTTGTATTAAGTGTTTAAATTGGCAAAGAATTTTAAATATGCCAACAAGTTATTTTGTATCATACTTCTTCATCGCAGAACATTAAAATCTTATTTTTAAATTTTTTCAAAGGCTATCATGACATATGTTTAATCCCACTTATAATCTATGGTACATCCTTACCTTTGGACATATTTTTAAAAACCATGATTTATTTGGAACACAAACCTCGATATATTATGAGTGTAGAAAAGAAGTTATATTGATTAATAGAAAAACACATTCATTAACATTTTATATATGTCAAGGTTGCTGATACACCTACCTTGACACTACAATAGATGACATATAAGACTAGGAAGTTATGATGACATATAACACATACGATGACAGTCAGTAACCGTTAAGATAGGTCTTTTTTCTTATAGTGTTATCTCGTTCACCCGGTTGGCAGTAATTGATGACTTTGGTTGGTAATAGACAATGATAAGCACTATTTCTTTGGTCGGTAGGGATATGACCACTTCATCGCAAGGCATCCGCTTTTCGTTGAACCCCTCGATATACTCGCTTCCAGTTCACTAAGCTTTCCTACCAAAAGTTTAACTAGGCATACATATTTGGGTCACAAGGCTGGGTCTCGTTTATTCCCGTTTACCTATCCTACTACGAATTAGGAGTCACTTTGTATGATGATCTTTTCTGAGGATACAGAGATTGCGAGATCTATACCGGCTAGGATTGCTTCATATTCTGCCTCATTGTTGGACGAGAGGAAGTCTAACTGTATAGCCTGTTTTATCCTCTCCCAGATTGGGGCTTTAAGTTGCAAGAAAACACTGGCTCCCGTTTTCCAAGAAACGCCATCCACATCTATGATCCACCGGCCATATCGAATCGCGCTCTCAGAAGGATTTCGCTAAAAAATCGCAAATATCCGCCCTTTATTGCCGGGTTTATACTAGATATTGAACCGCCAAATTTCAATAACCCACTACCATCCTTCCCGCATGTGCCCAAGCTTATGTATGATGTTTCACAGGGGAAGATTAGTCAGCACGACAATAAGGTGTGCTTGGAAGTAAGGGCGGAGTTTTTTAGCCGCCACACGGAGAGCCAGCACCACTTGCTCGAGACGAGTATATCGAGCTTCGCCTCGTATAGGATTTGCCGGCAGAACACCGGGGTCTCTCGTCGATTTTCATCTTCTCAACAAAGTCGCACCTCACTAAGACATCCGAAACTACTAGGTAAAGATGTGAGCGTATCACCCGCTTAGCTAACCAAAATCGGGTGGTTCGAAGAGACATCGCTTTAATTCGCCATGAAATTTAGTCACATTCTCTTTACCTGTGTGATCGCCTTAGCTCCCTTCTTTGCAGTGGTGAAAAACGCTTTAATTCTGGCTTGTAAATTGATATATGAACTCATCCGAGAGCCACCAAATTCGCCATTCCGCCTGTTGTACTTCTTTTCTAGAGGTAGGAGTCTGAGATTCTATAATGGTTCGAAGCTGAATCGAATTGGCCTCTATTTCTGTCTACGTTACCATGAAGCCTAAAAACTTGCCCGAACGCACATTTTAGGGGGTTGAGTTTCATGTCGTATGTGCTTAGCAACTCAATGGTTTCTTGCAGGTGTTCTATGTGATCAGAGCGTTCTTTGGATTTGACAAGCATATCGTCGATGTAGACTTCCATGTCTTGCCCATCAATGGTTGAAATATCTTAGTCACTAGCCTCTGATAGGTTACCCCGGCATTCTTTAAGCCAAAAGGCATTACATTGCAGTAGTATAGCCCGGGAGGACAATTCATCATCTGCTGGGGCATCGTTGTCGGAAACAATGGGCTATTTTCCTTTATTGTGGGCTATTGGATATTCAGCACAATCTTCATCTCATAGATCCTTTTCAAGGTCACATCTTTTCTCCACTTGGGCTTGCAATTGATCATTCTCACGTTGCAAATGTTCAATGCAAGCCTGTAACTCCTACATCTATCTCACCTCCGCCCCTTCCTATCCATCTCCCCGACGCCTAATGGAGGAACCGATTCCTGTGGGGTGTGTTTGATGCATCGGATTGTTCGACATTGTGGCCGGCTGATATTCGATGAAGCGGGGAGTTGAAAGAATTTCAATGGGGTCATAGGAGAATCAAGAACTAAGCCCATAGCTCGTCGACAAGACTTTTTATTCGATTCCCACAGACGGCGCCAATTGTTGGGACTTTGATCATCGGATCCCCTAAGCGTCAAGTTGTAGGAGCCTTGATCGTCAAATTCCTTAGGCATCAACAACACAATGTGAACCTGCAAATATAGGACGATCCGGGGACGGTGGGCCGACCGCCTCTCCAATGATTAAGTCAGCAAAAATATGAAGAGGGAGAGGAGAGTAGGCGCAATTGGAATTGCTTACCTTCCCCAGTGGGGGATCTTCTAATTTATAGGGTTAGGTTAACGAAATCCCCTCATTCCTCCTTTGGGTAGGATTTTATCTCCTCCTAATTAAGGGAGGAAATCTTCTTTTCGTTATCAATGACTAGTTCTTCCGTATCAAGGATTCATTTTCCCTTAGCTAGGATTATCTTTCCAAGGATTAAGGGATTCAGAGGCTGGAAAATTCGTTGATAATATCGTTTTTGCGGATTTTCCGCTCCTTGGCAATTATTCATAACAAACTTCCCATACGGGGTAGAATTCCCATATGAGGTAGGATGGCAGACTGGCGGGCTTGAAATCCCAGACAAACCACCTCAAGCAACCTTTAGAAGAGTTTGACCTTGCTTTCTCAGGTGGCCTCTTTAGACTTTCCCGTATGGGAAGTGCCCACCTGGTCTTGGTGAGGCGAGGGGAATCTTCATAACCCAGCCAAACGAGCCCCGGGCTCGTCGAGTAGCGGATCTTAAAGATCATGGTACTCACAATTAAGAGACCATGGAAATTAAGAATGATGAAGAAGATTTATGGTTGATTTTGTTGTGTTAATTTCTCTCTTATTTTAAGAATTTTAGGGATACTATTTTGTATAGTTATGATACCCTTACTTTGGATGAAGTATATTATGCCTTATTCACGAAAAAGAAGATGATGCATCTTGTGGTTGGATCTGAAGCTCAATTAGAGGATCTTATTGTTCAATGGAGGACACACATGAGAATACTAGTGATGATGTGAGAGACAAGACTTGTAGGTATTGCAAGAAAAGGGGCATGCCATATTTGAATGTTATTAATTTCAAAATAAAAATAAAAAATTTCTATCTTGATGGAGACAATAAGGAAAACAATATATGAGATGTCTAAAGGTGTTGTGTTAATGGGAAATAATGCATCATGTAGAGTTGTTTGAATTTGATTAGTCTGAATCAAAATGTATGAGACATGTTCCAGATTTGAAGAGAAACATGATTTTTTTTTTAGTATTCTTGATTCAAAATGGTACAGGTAAATATGTGAAGGTGAAGTTTTGAAGATTAACAAAGATATCGGCATCGTTATGAGTGTGAATTATGCAAGTTACACTAAATTATGTTACAGATCTCGTCAAATATAAAGTGATGATGTTGCTACGCCATTACATGTTACGGTAGCGATATTATGGGTAAAGTTAGTATTCATGGTAATCCAATAATATGATGATCGACATTCTATAGCCAAGGAAAAAAAAAATTAAAATTTCATTTATTGTATCGCTTAACGCTTGCTTATCTGAGATCGACACGATATTCCTTCACCATAGCTCCAATATCGATTTTTTTGGGAATTTATCACACTCTAATTATATTTCGCTAAAATCCCATATTTCGGCCTTAATTTTGGTTCCTTTTAAAAATTTTGAAATTTGTTGTATAGGGGTTTTGAACCCCGCCTAAAACGGATTTCTACTTTATCGACTGTGCTATGAATGTTATTGTTAATTTTAAGTGCAATTAGTTATTATATTCCCTACACAGAAAAGGAAGAACTCATGCAGAGTCTAGGCGGCTCACTACAAATTTGAGTGGAAGCTCACCATTCACTTTGTGCCTCAGCCACCACCAAAAATGTACACGTACAAGGTGTCTAGCACTAGAAATTTGATAGTCGTAAGACATAGTGAAGTAAATGGGGATTACACAAAAAAATCACTTTAAACAACAGGGTCCATCCCATAAAGAAGACGAAAATTCCATCACATTTCAGTACCAAAAGAAAAGGTCTCCCAGTAGTGGCATCCCCTCACCTAATTTCTCACTGTCCATTCCCAATAAAACCACACACGTAAACCATTTCTATGAAAAAGAAGAAGAAGAAAGATATAAATAAATAAAAAAATCCCTCTCCTTGTAAATCACGGAAAGTATCATGGAAAGAAAAAGATTCAAATTGGAATATATCCCCTATTCAATTTATCGTGAAAAGTATATATATAGAGGAAGAAAATTAAAAATAAAGTTAAGAGGCAAGCATATGGGCATATGTAAACCTTGAGGATAGCTCCATTGGTGGATGCAATACATGGCATTTCTATCTACCAACAAAATGAATCACATAATAAATCTTTACTCAAGCTTGCAAAGTTGGTCTTCGACCTATTGCAGTAACTCCATAGGAAAGAGCTGAGTAAGATCAGTATATAAGTTGTTCAGAAAACTAGGGTGGCGTTTGTTTTATTAACTTTTTTGTGACTTTTTTATTTCTAATAACTATTCATTTTGCATTACATCATAATATTTTGTTCCTTATAAATTTGTTTCTATTGGCATTCGAACCCTAGACTCCTCCCCTCCTTAATTATGTCAGTCTGAACGTTTAATCACTTGAGTTAGATCTTATTGACAACTTTTTCATGATTTATTGCTGAATTTTTGAATTTTTTGACTGAATAAAAAAAGTCAAAATATTTGGTTTTTTGTTTTTTTTATATATTTTTTTATTAAGAAAAACCAAGATATTTAAATATGAAAAAAAAAAATCATATACTTTATGATACATTTGAAACTCTTGTGATCCATTTCATGCTAATTAAATAAAAGCGTATGTATTTTTAAATTTCTATTTAAAAATTATTTTTCTCAAAATTTATATAAAAATTAAAAGATTGATATTTTTTTTATAAAAACTGGAAACTAAATACTTAATCCTATTAAGCACTATTTAGAACAAAAGTTCTATTTAACATTAAGTAAAAAAACCAACTCCACCTAGCTAGACATATGCAAAAAAACAAGATATTTAGCAGCCTTCTCGACTCTAATCATCTACTGAAATATATATCTTTCAGGTGGTGGAAAGGCCTAGACTTGGCGAGAAAGCTACCTTTTGCACGGGATAGACTAGTGGAGAGCTACTTTTGGGCAATGGGAGGCCATGGAGCCCAGTATTTCCGCTCGAGAGTTCTTTACAAAATGTGACAGCAATTATAGCCATTACGGGATGATGATATATATGATGCATATGGTACAATCGAAGAACTTGAACTCCATACAGAAGCAATTGAAAGGTTAATTGGATTCTTGCACATGGATTTCATCAGCATATAATTTCTAAACTTCTGGTATAGATTTCATACAGTTCCAAAGATATAATCTGTAATAATTACTTCACTTTCAGGTGGGATGCTAGTTGCATCGATCAACTGCCTGCAAATTATCTGAAGTGGTTTTATCGGGCACTCTTGGATTTTTATGAAGAAATTGAAGAAGAGATTGCCGCGGTGAAAAACTGCACTCGTGTCCACTATGCAAAA
This sequence comes from Tetrastigma voinierianum, assembly GCA_016808115.1. Lineage (NCBI taxonomy): Eukaryota > Viridiplantae > Streptophyta > Magnoliopsida > Vitales > Vitaceae > Tetrastigma > Tetrastigma voinierianum. Next base: position 173,684 of record JAEQBH010001056.1, on the reverse strand, counting down.
GAAGCGGTTTGGAATCAATCATGCACCCTTTTTCTAGATCCTTCCTAATTCTTAAATGATTTATATAAATTTGTTAAGATAGGAGCATGATATATAAACATATTTGCATGATTATGTAACTCAGATGACAAGGAAAGTCCAATCCTACTTTGTTGAGGCCAAATGGTTGAACCAAGGATATACACTAACATTCGATGAGTATATGAGCAATGCACTAGTAAGTAGTTGTCACACTGTGCTCATTACCGCATCTTTGGTTGGCATGGGAGATGTAGTGACAGAAGAAGCGTTCCAGTGGCTTCTTGGTCACGGCAAGATGATTAGAGCTTCAGAACTCGTTGGCAGGCTCATGGATGACATAGTTTCTAACAAGGTATACATAAGATTCTTCTACTTTTAGAATTCAAAGGGTTTGTTACCAATGTTTTTCTCAACAGATTTTCTAAATAGCTGTATTCAGTAAATATTAATTTTGGTTCTTAAAGTATCTAACCCATATTTTTTTTTTTCACTGGCTTTTCTTTTTGTGCAGTTTGAACAAAGAAGAAAGCACATTCCTACAAGTGTTGAGTGCTACATGAAGCAATGTACTGTTACAAAACAGGAGGCTTATGATGAGTTGAATAAGCAGATAGTCAATGCATGGAAGGATATGAACCAGGAGTGCCTCAAACCTACACACGTGCCATTGCCACTCATCAATCGCGCTATTAATTTTGCACGTGTGGAGGATCTCGTGTACAAAGATGGAGATGAGTACAGTCATGTTGGAAATAATGAAAGATCTCATTCCCTTGATGCTCATAAACCCTGCGTCAATATAAGTGGATGGGTGGTTTCTAGCTATATGTATTATGCTCTGAGTGTTATATGATCATGATATGATCATCAATCAATAATGAGAGTGATGTATAACATCACCAACGTCTAGTAGTGTGACAGAATAATAATGTGGCATCAAGTGTGATTTCTATATTACCAATTAGTTGGGGGCTTGTATTTTCTATAGAAACACTTCCTATGGTTTGTTATCGACTTATTTGAATAATGATCAAATTATTCACTCTTATATATATTGTGTCCCAAGTACAGTAGTTGATTAACTTTTGTTTTTCTTAGTGATGGTTCTTCCCTCAACTATATTCCTTAATCCTCTTCTAAGTGTGTTTGAATATATATGTAGAGATTTCAAATATTGATCTATATAAGCAAAAAGCAAATGGCATTGGTTTATGGAATGAACGTGGTTGCATGTTTAGTATATGACTTCCTACATGCCATTTGACTTACATGAGATGCTACTAATTGTTATGAATCGCATAAACTTTGATGGACGAGAATATGAATTCAGGAACATAAAGATAAAGAAATCATCATAAAATGCACAAGAGAGCGTGGTTTGGCCAATTATGCCTACATCCACGGATGAGAGGGAATATTTCCACTATTCTTGAAAACATATAGAACAAGATTGGAGTATCAAAGTATTGTGATGATTATGAAAAATCACAAAGTCACAAAACCCTAGGATACCCACAGTACCGAGAAAATATCTAATCTTTGCACACACCAGATATCTCTCATAAATATTTCCACTCGTGACCTATAATATTTATAGGGATATTCCTAAAAGCTTTATAAGGAAACGTAATATTAAAATAATATAACAACTATGAATTATCCTACAAAATATTCTTTACAAAAAAAGTATTAATATTAAATAAGAATTTGAGACATATTCTAACTCTAATTATATTTTTATATGAAATCTCAACAGACTTAAATATCATTCAAACTTGAAGACATACTAGAGGAAGCCCTGGCTTTCATCGAATCATCACCACTCATCTTAAGTCCATCACGACTTATCTGAATAATCCTCTTGCAAAACAAGTAATTCGTACATTAAAGCGGCAGATTCGCAAGACCTTGGCAAGGGTGGAGGCACGGCATTACATTTCCATCTACCAAGGAGTAGGTTGATCATGTAATAAATCTACTCAAGCTTGCAAAGTTGGACTTTAACCTATTGAAGTCACTCCATAGGAAAGAGCTGAGTGAGATCAGTAGGTAAGTTCTTCAAGAAACTACATATATGCAAAAACTATGTATTTGGCAACCTTCTTGACTCTCATATCTGCTGAAATATTTATCTTTCAGGTGGTGGAAAGGTTTAGACTTTGCGACAAAGCTACCTTTTGCTCGGCATTGAATAGTGGAGAGCTACTTTTGGGGATTGGGAGTGTACTTTGATCCCCAATACTTCTTTGCTGGAAGGTTCTTAACAAAGATGACCGCATTATTAACAGTTGCAGATGATATTTATGATGCTTATATGGTACATTTGAAGAACTTGAAGCCCTTACAGAAGCAATTGAAAGGTTAATTTCGATACTCGCTTTCGATCATACAGTATTTCAAACTTCTGGTATTCTGTAATACTTACGTACCCTTTTCAAATTGGATGACAGATGCATAGATCAACTGCCTGCGGATTATCTGGATTGCTATTATCGGGCAGTCTTGGATGATTATGAAGAAATGGAAGAAGAGATGGCCAAGGAAGGAAAATTATGCCGTGTCCATTACACAACAGAACTGGTTTGGCACCAGTCACCCCTTCTTCCAGATCCTTCATAATTTTTACATGATTTAAATATATGTTATATTTGTAACATGGCTAGTTTTTTGATGTATATATTTGTATGATTATGGAACTCATATGAAAAGGCAATTCCAATCCTACTTTCTTGAAGCCAAATGGTTGAACCAACAATATACACCAACATTTGATGAGTATATAAATAATGCACTAGTAAGCACCGGTTACACTTTTCTCAATTCCATATCTTTCGTTGGCATGAGAGATGAAGTGACAGAAGAGGCCTTCCAATGCCTTCTCGACGGCACCAAGATGATTAGAGCTTCAGAAGTCATTTGTAGGTTCATGGATGCAAGGATCAAAATATCGGTAAATACGGATATATCGGTAATTGGATTTTACGGATATATTGGAAATATCGGTAAATATCGATGGATATTTTTACAAAAATATCGGAAAAGATAAAATTATATAAAATTTATGAAAATACTTAAATTTTTCTTAAAAATGACAAAAATAAGTAAAATACATATATTGGAGTTAATTAATATTAAATGAGATATATCAACTAAATAATGTAATATAGATAATGAAAAAATCAAAATATTAGATATTATAATATTAAAAAGATATATCAACTAAATAATATGATAATAGAAATTAATTATATTTATATTTATTTATTAACAAATAAAATTATTTTTATTTTTTAACTTCATTTATTTTAGTTAAAACATATTTAATCAAATTTAAAATAAGAAATAGATTATTTTATTATTTATAGAAAATATTTTATATAAATGTTGATTTCTTAAATTTTGAGATAGTTGTGGATGTAATATTATTACATTGATAATTTCTATAATTAAAAATTATCTTTAATATTTTATATTATCAAAATAATTTAATTTTTAAAATTTTGAAAATACAGTGACTTTGAAAAATAAAATGAAGGATAATGTTAAATTAATAACAAAAATACGTGAATAATGGAAGAGCATATAAGTTTTATTTGCACCTTATATAATGACAAGCCTCATGGCTCAAGTGGAGAAGGATGGCAAACTCCACTTAAGTATCAATCATCGGCGAATCGCTGAGATTTCTTTACGATTTCACCGAAATTTGATCAAATCGACTATCGGTGGAGGATATCGTGTCGACCTCCACCGATAACCGAAATATCGGCGATATTTCGCTGATATTTCTCAGAATTTTGTTCCTTGCATGGATGACCTAGTTTCCCACGAGGTATACATAAGATTCGTCTATTGTTAGAACTCAAGGGCTTGTTACCAATGTTTTCTCAACAAATTTCTAAAAAGTTGTATCCAATAAAAATTAATTTTGGTTTTTAAACTCCTTTTTGTGCAGTTTGAACAAAGTAGAATGCACATTCCAACAGGCATTGAGCGCTACATGAAGCAACATGGTGTTACAACTTACAAGAGAGGAGGCTTGTGATGAGTTGAATAAGGAAATAGTGAAGGCATGGAAGGATATAAACAAGGAGAGCCTCATACCTACACAAGTTCCAATGCTAGTTGCGAGAATTGTTCTAAATTTTACCCGTGTGATCGATGTCTTATATAAGGATGGAGATGAGTACACCCATGTTGGAAAATTGATGAAAGATCTCATTGTATGGATGCTCATAGATCCTGTGCCAATGTAAGCGGAGAGATGGTTCTACCTGTATGATGCTTTGTGTGCCATATGATGATCACGGTATGATCAATCGATAATGTAAGTGATGTATAACATCACTAATGTCTAGTTGTACTATAAGAATAATAATCTATCATCAAGGGTGCTTTCTATATTACCAAGTTGGTGGCAAGTAATTTTCTATATAAATACTTCCTATGGTTTGTTATGGACTTATTTGAATAATGATCGAAATCAGTCCACTATGCTTCAGTATTGGAGAGTGCAACGCACTTTTGTAGTTTAGACTGCTATGCTACAGCTACCCTTGCAAATGTAATCAAGTATCCTAAAACTGACTTTCTTAAGTCAACATTGCCTGACACGTCTACATCCAGATGTGAAAGAAATCTACTTACTATATATCAATCATTTCCAACTTTGAAGCATATGTAACCTGGTCCATTTCTTCCATTCTCCTTATAACTAGAGCCATAACGGGCGGGTCAAGTCGGGCCAACAATGGCTGTACCAACCTGGTCGGGCCAAAATTCTACTCCGATTTTCTAACTAAAATTTATAGGCCTCAGGTCACTCTAAAAACCAGTTGTTTCGCCAACAAATTTTTGAAGACAAAAAATTTGGCTGACGGCCTGGTCATCGATCACTAAAGCCGGCCATACTAGGCCGGCCAACTTGGCTCCGGTCGCCAATAATTTGAACGGCCCAGCTCCGGCCCTAATTCAGGTGGACTCCACACTCTTCTAACGGCTCGGGGCCAATTTTGCCACCTCTACTTATAACCTGTAGAAGCGCTTTACTTCCTTATGAAGAATGATTAAAATATCGATAAAATATATTGATAATTGGATTTTACGGATATATATAAAATTAGTGGATATTTTTAAAAAATATTGAAAAAGAGAAAATTATATAAAATTTTAAAAATGACAAAAATAAGTAAAATACATATATTAGAGTTATTTAATATTAATAAATTAAATTTATAATTACTAAATTAAATATATAATTTAAATTATTATGAGTAATTATTTTAATTCATACATTTATAATTATTGATACGAATATTATTTATATAGATAATGAGAAATGATTCTTATCTTAATTAAGGTTAAGATTAAAATAAAATAGATTTGGGTAATTATTTAATCATTAAATTGATTATGTTATTATTTTATATTATTAGGATATTATTTTATTTTTTTTCTCTTATTATTCTGAATATTACGTAGATAATGAAAAAATTCAAAATATTAGATATCATAATATTAAATGGGATATATCAACCAAATAATATGATAATAGAAATTAACTTTAAAAAAAAATTGAAACTTCTTAACTATATTTATATTTATTTATTAACAAATAAAATTATTTTTATTTGCACCTTGTATATAACAGAGTTTGTTAGCCTGTTGGAGTCGGATGGTACACTCCATAATTTTGGTTAGAGTTTGAAACAGGTGATCCGCAAATTTAAAGAAAATTTTTAAATGCTTTAACCATAAAATCACCTATATTTCCTCCAATCAACTATCGATAGAGGATATTGTGTTAACCTCCATCAATAACCGAAATTGTTCCCTGCTCGTGGCAACCATGGACTGCATCTCATATTGCATGGCTTCAATCCACTTATATTGTTGATGTTCGTCCTCCATAGCTTCTTCAAAGCTTTCTAGTTCTCCCGGAGAGTCTGCAAAAAGGATATCTAGTTCTGACGGATTTCCTTAGTGGCATTGAAGAATCCTCTGGTGGTTGAGTTTGAACACCATCATCATCATCTTTTTCATCGACCGGGTCTACATCATCTACACCCGGTTAATCATTCTACACTACATCTCCAACTTGTCTTAGCACCATTGTTGGTGGAACTAACTCCAAATCTAAATCACCATCAGAACTTGGGACATTCCCATTCTTCACCTTTAATCGTCCTTCGTAGCCTGTTCTTTGACAACATCATAGTTCAAGAACAAAAAGATAAAATAACTCATATAAAGATGCACTAGGTTTTTCTCCTTCCACTATATGATGGAAAATATTACAAAGGTAGAACACCATACAATTGGATTCCCAAAACATCTTGTGTTTCCCTATACCTTGTATTCATATCCTGAACTGCGAAATCCATTGCTCCATCGGGTATCCCTATTCTTGCATATCACATCTCTACACGCCCCGTATAGATTTTGCAAGCTCATCTCTCTCTCATCACGTTTTCATCTCATAACCTAGAATATTTATAGTGATATTGCAATTTTCCTTATTCTATAAGAAACCTAATATTACAATATAATATAACGACTTTAGAATTATCCTATAAAATATTCTTTACAAATAGGAATTAATACTAATTACGAATTTAAGACATATTCCAACAATCTCCACCTTTGATCAAATTCCATCATGGATTCTACCTTGAACTAAAATTCCTTTTTGTCTTAATCTTGTGTACTTTATAATATTTTGTTCTTCTAAAGATCTTCAGTGTGAAGCTCTAACAATCTTCCTCTCGAACAAGTATCATTGAACCTTCAATTAAACGATCATCTAGGTACTCAATGTTGGAAGATATAATATCCACACAACAACACAAACTGTCATGATCATAAGCAAGCCGGTTCAAAGCAGCAAGCCGGAGCGGAAGAAGCCATCTGAGTCCAAGGAAGGTGAGAGTAGAAACCGAAAGTGACCTCGTGATTAGTCACAGATAAAGAGGGAGCCCCCGCAGTTCACCCCCCTGAACATCTCATATGAGTGGTTGCTGCCCCTCATTCGCAACTTTCCAAATTTCAAGTGGCCTCCACCGATCCAAATGGATCCGTCTCAAAGAAACCCATCCATACGGTGTGATTATCATAGAGATCACAGGCACGAGACAAACAAGTGCCGAAGCCTAAAATTCATGGTGGAAAGACTAATAAAAGCAGGGCACCTTAGAAGGTATATTAGGGAAGTTGACAGTGGGGCAGAATCTAGGCCACCAGCAGACATAATTACAGCCAGGGCGATCATCCCATCATAATCCAAGCCAGCCATAAACTATATATTTGGAGGCCCGACTGATGACCAATATCAATCGAAGTGCCAATAGAAGAAGATCTTGAGGGTGGCCACAGTAAAGGCCCAGGTAAATGCTATCCACATGGGATGTAGCCGTGAGGAGACCAATCCAATGGATGACCCCATATACTTACCTCCAGTAAACCAAAACAAAGTCATTATGCCCCATTACGACGCACTAGTACTCACCCTATGCATTAGAGGTTTTGATGTGCACAGGGTTCTGGGAGATCCTGGTAGCACGACAAACTTGTTGCAGCTACCAGCTTTAGTCAGATGAAGCTTTCCTTAGGAATGATGAATTCAACTAGGTGAATCCTTTTTGGTTTCAACGACGTAACAACCATGACACTAGGAGACGTCATGCTCCTTGTACAAGTAGGACCAATCACCCAATAGGTTTTGTTCTCAGTCGTCGAAGACTTGGGGCCTCACAATGCCATAGTAGGCTAGACCTGGCTGCACTCGATGAAGGTCGTCCCTTCAACATACCACCAGATGGTCAGTTATTTGATCAACGAGGGGCAGGTCACCTCCTAAGTAGTCAACTGGCCGCACGACAGTGTTATTAGCTATCCATACGAGAATAAAAAGGGGAGAAGAGTTCAAGCAACATTCCTCTCAAAGATAACACCCCTGCATAGCAACCACAGTTCGCTGCCTAGGTCAGAGTGGAAAAGAAAGACCCATTAGCAGTGGATCCCCTAGAGACAGTAGTACTGGATGGGCCGGAGAAGTTCAGATACATCAGTTCCCTACTATCCAGCGAAGAAAAGGAGCAACTACAATGTGTATTGTTAAGAAACATAGACGTGTTTGCCTGAAATCACTTCGATATGATCGGAATCGACCCAATGTTGGCCTCTCACAAACTAAATATTATCCCCATGGCTAAGCCAGTCAGACAGAAAGTGAGGCGTTTCCACCTGGGTTGCCATCATATTATTCAGGTAGAGGTAGACAATCTTCTGAGAGCAGATTTCATCATAGAGGTAAAATACTCCGAATGGCTTGCCAATGTGGTGGTGGTTCTAAAGAAGGGTGGTAAGTGGAGAGTATGTGTAGACTACATGGACCTCAACGAAGCATGCCTGAAAGATAGCTTCCCCCTATCACGTATAGATCAGAATGTTGATGCCTCAGCCGGGCATAGGATGTTGTCATCTTTGGACACTTTGTCTAGGATCCATCAGATTCCCATGCAACCGCCATATGCAAAGAAAACGGCCTTCATTACACTGTACAGGCTATACTGCTACAACGTAATGCCTTTTAGCTTGAAGAACGTCAGAGCGACATATCAGAGGCTGGTGACCAAGATATTTTAGCCGCTGATGGGCAAGACCATGGAAGTCTACATCGTCGATATGCTTATCAAATCCAAAGAATGCCCCGATCACATAAAACACTTGCAAGAAACCTTTGAGCTGTTGTGCACGTATGGCATGAAACTTAATCCCCTAAAATGTGTGTTAGAAATAAGTTCAAGCAAGTTTTTAGGCTTTATGGTAACATAGAGAGGGATAGAGGCCAATCCTCTTCAGCTTAAAGCTATCATAGAATTGAAGATTTTTAAAGTTCAAAACAAAGTTTGCAATTGAAGATTTTGGTCCCGTAAATTTTAAAATTAATAAAAACTCTTTTTACGATCCTATGGTACATGCATACTAATCAACAAACAATAAAGAAGAATTACCTCAATCAAATTAAGGAGAATTTTCTGGCAAGTAGGGTTGACAACTCAAGATCCTTTTTTTCTCTCCATGTTTTCCACGATCTTCCAAGCCGTTCCTCTTCACTACGGTAATGCAAGGGCGCATGTGATTAACAAAGGTTTTGCTTTTAGAACTCTTGATATTCTCAACACATGAGATCAAGAGGGTTAGATGAAGGCAAAAAAATGAAACTTTTTCTCTCTTTTTTTTCTCTAATTTTTTATCACCTCTTGACGCCTAGGGTTTTGCCTCTATTTATAATATGTCTTGAATTGATTTCCACCATTGGATCAAGTGGCATATTTAAATATTGAATTAAAATTAATTCAAATTAAGTAACCAAAAATAAATAGGATTAATTTCTCAAATTAACCGTTCATACTTATAGTAAGTACTATTAATTAATTAATTCAATAATTAATTAATAAACATTTAATTATCCAATAATTACTACATAGTTGCTATGAAACAATTTCTTTTACAACTATGCCCTCCAAGGATTTCTGTTAATTTAATCATGTGTTGTTTTACTGCAGGCGACCCTGGGACCTAGTGGACTCGTAATTCCAAGCTCCAATAAATTTTGATAGCAACTAATTAAACTCTCTTTAATCAATTAATCTAATTTATTAGCTCAAAAGATATTCCACTAAAATTATGAACCGAACCTTGTAATTGGCGTAATAAATTTTACGCAGTTGATACTCAAGCGCCTATTGATATGATCATTACATGCAATTCAATCCTCCAAAATCGGGTTCATCATTGGGGAGATAGGCTTAAAAAAAATACCGCTTTTATCCCTCTAAGTGATATCTTTATCCTTAAGTTCCATTAATTCACTAGTGAACGCTAATTTATAAACCTGTTATAAATAGAGCGCTCAAACCGCCTCAGCCTGCACTAACACTTAAGGGAACCACTATCCTGGCTCTCAAGGTGGTTTGGATTCCATATCTCGTAGGATATTCCCAAATCACCTATCTCACGGCCTCCAAGAAATAAGTATCGGGCCCGCCATGTGATGAAACCGTAACCTAGGAATCAAGCGCACTATTGAAATAGACAGGAGTCCATGACTACTTCAGATTAAGATCAATCTCGCATATGATCATCTAAAGGACACGCTTAAACTCTAATTAAATCTTTATAATATTTAAGAGTTTAATCCATATGTCCGGTCCTCACCCTATGTAATCGATACATAAAAATTCATTTTAATGTCACTATTATCAAGAATCCAGTCAAGATTATCGATTCTTAATGTTCAGTAGACCGTATTAGTAGTATTATAGATCAAAGATCCCTACTTTGATTTACTATGGACAATTTAGTTTATTATCTATGATCTTGATCATCTCATATATAACTGTTATATACTAAGATTATAGTTACATTAATAAACTTGGGATTTTTTTAATATTTACTAAATTATACAACACATGTATAAAGAATCAAATGTAGAAAATTGTTTTCATGAAGCAGTACAAATTACATGCTTTTAGGGCACCATGCCTAACAATCTCCCACTTGCCCTAAAGCAAGTGAGACATGTCTCTTAAACCTAGTCCCTCTAAGTGACCCGTGAACACACTTTCATGTAAAGTCTTGGTAAATGGATCCACAAGGTTTTGTTCCGACGTTATCTTCATAACGGCTACGTCCCCTCTATGTATGATCTCTCTTATCAGATGATACTTCCTTTCTATATGCTTCCCTCTCTTGTGACTCCTTGGTTTTTTGGAGTTTTCCACCGCTCCACTGTTGTCACGGTATAAAACAAAGTGGTTTTTCCATTTAAACTACTTCTAGATCATCAGAGAACTCTCTTTCGAGCCAAACCGATTCTTGTGGCCGCTTCACAAGCCATATGTATCTCGGCCTATGGTTGAATCCACAATACTAGATTGTTTGATACTTCTCCGACTACCTGGGCCTCCACCCACCAAGAGTGAATATTGACCCGCATGTTGACTCTCGACTATCTTGTCCTGATTGAAAATCGACCGCATAGTCCAATAGGGTTCGTGTCTCCCCTCGAGCACACAAAGCATGCACCTCGTTCTCCCAAGATACTTGGAGAATACAGCTTCATCGCTATCCAAAGGACCTATTCCAGGACTGGATTGGTAATGATTAACTATCCCTACCGCATAATGTGATATCGCTTCAGACACAACATGGCATACATGAGGCTACCTACAAATTCGAGGCACAGAACCAAGCCTCATCATCTTCCTCTTGTGTGTCATAGACACTACTTCCTTGGAAAAGATAACCCATTGCCTAGCCTGGCAGCTGCACCTTTCTTGGAATTCAATAAAAATCGAGCTAGCACCTTATCAATTTAAGATGCTTGAGACAATGCCAAAAGCTTGTTCTACGATCTCTTATAATTTGGATCCCCAAGAATATAGCTTGCTTTCTTCCAAATCTTCATTTGAAATTTCGTCTAGCCACTTCTTTACATCTGCTATCATGTTTCTACATCATTCCCAATGAGTAGAATATCATCTACATAAAAGAACCAAGAAGACCACCTTCTTTCTTTGATGTACTTGTATACACAAGGTTCATCAACATTTACAAACCATACGTTTGATAGTTTCATCAAAACGCATATTAAAAGATCTGAAGTCGTTTCTGCCATATAAATGGACCTAAGCAACTTACAGACTTTCTGTTGTTGGCCTTTAGCCACAAAACCTTCTGGTTGCATCATGTAGATGCTTTCCTCAAGATAGCCATTCAGAAAAGCCATCTTGACATCCATTTTCCATACCTCATAATCGAGACAAGTGGCTATGGATAAAAGAATGCAAATAGACTTAAGCATAGCTACTGGCGAAAGTTTCATAGTCCACTCCCTCTTGGTATAACTTGCCACTAGCCTAGCTGAAGTTCTCACTTTCCCATCTATGCCTCTTTTTCTTTTGAAGATCCATTTTCATCCTATGAGCCTGACATCCTCAAGTGGATCTACAAGTTCCCAAACTGAGTTAGAGTACATGGACTCCATTTCTTGGTTCATCGCATCTTGCCATTTGTCCTTTTCAAAATCATCCATGGCATCACGCTATGTTAATGGATCATCCTAGTTAGTGACTGACACTAGAAATTGTACTTCTCCTTCATGTTCGTAACGGGATGGTAGTCTCACTACCCTCCCATTACGTCGAGTTACCAGGATATTCTGAATAGGAATAGTGGTCTCTTGACTTTGTCATTCGTCAGTGGTTGATGGTGATTTTCTAATTTGATCAGAACGTAGTTCTCTGGGGCATAACCTTACCGCGAGGTTTGGAAGCTTTCATATATATTCGAGAAAGTCGCATTTGTCGATACAAATAATTTCGTATCCGAAGGACTATAGAACAAACCTCCCCTTGTGCCTTTTGGATAGCCTACAAACATACACACTTTTGTGCGGGGTTCCAACTTCCCGGTCTTTCCTTTTAGCACGTGTACCGGACACCCTCATATGCGAAAGTGACGTAAACTAGGTTTATGTCCATTCCATAACTCTAAGGGTGTCTTTTGGATTGACTTTGATGGAACTACATTCAAAATGTAGACCGCAGTTTGTAGTGAATATCCCCAAAATGAGATTGATAACAAGGAGTAGCTCATCCTTAATCTAACCATATCTAGTAACGTCTCATATTTTCTCAACACCATTCCGCCGGTGGGTGTTTCAGCCGTGAGTCGATGGGATTCCATGCTTCGTAAAATGATCCTTGAACTCTCAGATTGCTATATTCAATTTCCTCGATTTGGATCGAAGAGTTTTTAGTGTGATTTACCTGAACTGCTTTTCTACCTTTCCGCCATGAATCTTTTAAACTTTCCAAAGTCTCATTTCTGTGCATTAGGTAAACATAATCAGAATCTCTGAATAATTGCCAATGAAAGCGACGAAATATTCACAACCACCTCTTAGCTTGCATGTTCAGCGGACTGCATATCGCTTAGGCCAAGTTGAAGAGGTTCTTTGGATCTCTCGCTCTTTGCTGAAAGGTCTCTTAGTCATTTTACCTTCTAAAAAAAGGATTCACAACAGGGAAGAGAGTGCCAACATTTAGCTCTCTCTGTATGACAATCCTTACTAATCGGTTTATTCTCACAAGGTTAATGTGGCTCTGAACTGAGATGTCAGATACGTGTTATCACTATGGGAACATTTTTGATGTTTGTTAGATTTAGGATGTTCTACTTTGAATAATTCTGAATTATTTAATGATCGCTCAGTTGGCTTTAAGACGTACAACCCATTTTAAAGTTTTGCATGACAAATATCTAAACCATTTCTTGAAATAATAATCTCATTATTAATAAAATGCGGATTCCTTTCCTACCGATCCGCTTCATGATCCAAACCGAGTCCGGGATGCCCTGTTATAACTCAATCACTCAAAAACAAATCTTTGCGAAAGCGATTTCAATTTGGGGCAAGCCCATAAACATTCACGACTTCAATGCAATATGTTGACAAAATGGCGAATCAAGCCCTTTTCAAAATGATTTACAAAATACATGTTCAGAGTTCAAATTATTTTTACAAACTATCAATATCCAAAAGAAAACATGGAATGAATGCACATGTCGGAGTATACTCCGAAATTTCCTTCTTTATGACTCGACGCTCCTCGATCTTTGGTCCGCTTTCGATCACTATCTATCACTTGGTACCTACGCATTGGTAAACAATACGCTAAGCATTTTCATGCTTAGTGGTTCATACAAACTATCTTCTTCGCCTTTAAGTTTAAATCAAATCATGCAATTTAACAATTCAAAACTTTCATCTTATGGATGATCAATAAATACAATACATATACTTGTTTTATATACAATCGCTTATGGTTCATTGATCATCCCAAAAATACACTTTCATATTCACAAATCACGATTAATCAAATCACGTATTTCACAATGCTCTTTCTCACCTTAACATTTCACAATCTCAAATCAATCTTCGCTCAAGATGCCCTTAACGAATTTAACTTATGTTTTCGGTATACAGGATATCGGAATCACCGACACGGTCCTGTTGGGCTGCAGACAGGTATAAAAATGGTTTTATAACACAGTATGGTCCCGCTCGGATCGGGCCGACCGGTTAAAAAAAAATCACTCAGAACACTACCGACATCGGTCTCGTCGGGCTACTGACGGAGTGACACATCAATACAACTGTTCGTGAAAATCGCTTATTTTTGACCCCCTATTGGTATACCACTCATCCTTACTACCAACTAAGCTTAACATTCAATTATGCATTCAAATCCTCATTTATAAAGAAAGTACAATACAATATGTACATTTTTATAAATAGTTCACTTTCAATAGTCATGCAATTTTCATATGCAAACATTTTACAATCGATTTCTTCAAATCATTTAAAACAATTCAATATGCTTTCTTATGCATTTAGAACAAACATTTCAAATATTAAAATGAGAATAGGAAAATATAGAACAAACCCAAAAAGCTTTCACTTTGGTTCCAATCCTCAGAGTCTCAATCTCAGTTTGGGTTTTACTCCTCGTCGCCCCTATTCCAAAACCATTTAAAGAACAATATTATTCGTGCGTGCTAGTGGTTTTTGTTAGGATTGATTTTTTTAGTTTAATACGAGTTCCAATTTCAATAAGATATATATAGATGGATTCTTGACTCAATGGCCTTTCCATAGAGTCTAAGAACAGCCTAAACGGAGGTCGGACGAAGAAGTTATGACCTTCCGAAGTTGGAGGTCACACGTAATCAAACCCAGCCGAGCTGACCTAACTTGGCTGAGGTCAGCTGACCTGTTTGAGCTCACCTATTGTCCTCTACAGGCATATGAATGGCTTCTTAACTCAATGGGCTTTCCATAGAGTCCAAGAACACCCAAAACGGAGTTCGGACGAAGAAGTTATGACCTTCCGAAGTTAGAGGTCACACGTAGTCAAAACCCAAATTGAAGTTTATCCCCATCAACATCGATTCCCATCTGCTAAGTCAACTGATCCCCAGTCGAGGTGCACGTCGAGGTGCATCAAGCCGAGGTGCACCGCCAAGTCAGAATACGAGCTGCACTATCCAGGGAAAAAGAGCCATAACTTAGGCTACAGAGGTCCGTATTGAGAAATTCAAAAGCCTAACATCAAGTTCATTGATGTGGCTACAATTTACCAGAAGGACTCACTACCAAATTCCCTTTATTACCTACCCAAAAACCAGTTCTAAGGTCTGGTTAATGCGTACTATCACAATATGGTAGCTTCCTATGATTCAAAATACCACCAAACATTTCCCCTTAGGGCAGACAACCACCGCACAACCCTTAGGGTAGAAAATAACCATGGTAGGAGAAGACATACTTCTCAGAGTTTGTCGAAACTCCCCAACTTCGGTCTCTATGTGATGCCCTTGTCGTGAGGATGAACTCTTCCTCTTGCTCCGCCTGAAATAACCAATCCGATTGTCGGGAAATCTAGAGAGCAGTGAGAGCTTCTCACTCTAAAATCTCTCATCTTTTCTCTGTTTTCCTTTTCTTATGGATCACCCTTAATCGTATTTTAAAAGGAGGTTCCTCTTTCCTACATGCCACATGCCCTTTCCTTTGATTTTTCTTCTTCTTTTCTTTATTTCTTTTATATTTAGGTTCCTCACTTCACTATTATTCCCATTTAAGTCTCCTATTATTTTCCCCCTCGCTTCATTTATTCCTCATAATTTCACTTCTAGACATATAAACTTATTTGCAATTGACCCTTAGGTCCCCATTTTACAATTTCCATATTTTTCTCTTTTTCACTTGGGTTTATTTCCGGATTCAATAAATTTCTCATTTTAGCATATAATCATTTAATTAATATTCATCTAACAATTCCCAGAAAAATACCCAAGTTGGCTCAATTATACTTGGAATATATATTACTTTTTATTATAAAAATACCTTAGGTATTTAAAAGTTTAAGGAACTTCCCCCACTTAATAAAATTTAGTCCTCAAATTACCTAGTCAAATAGTCATGACATCGTCGCCACATCGCTTTCTTCACTTTCCCAAGTGGCTTCTTCGGTCTTGTGGTTTCTCCACAGCACTTTGACTAGCGGAATCTTCTTGTTCTGTAATTATTTCACTTCACGAGCCAAAATATCTACCGGCTCTTCTTCATACGTCAAATCTGGTCTCAACTCAATTGTCTCCGAAGAGACTACATGTGACGAGTCGGACCTATACCTCCTTAGCATTGAGACATGAAATACATTATGGATCTTTTCCAATTCCGGAAGTAATGCCAAACAAAATGCCACTGGACCCACTTTTTCGATCACCCCATATGGACAAATCTAGGGCCCAACTCTGTCTTTTCTCCCGAATCTCATCACCCTCTCATGCGATACTTTCAAAACACTTTTTCGCCGATCTCGTGTCGAATATCTTTCTTTCATGTTTGCATATGATTGGCCTATCGACACCCACCTTCAATCTCTCTCTAATCATTTTCACTTTTTCTTCACTGCATCAAGCTCTGGCCAATCTCACTTTCTTTTCACTCACCTCATTCCAACACAAACTGTTCTACATTTTCTCTCCATATAAAAGCCTCGGTAAGGTTCCATTCCAATACTTGATCGGGAAACCCGTTGTTGTACACAAATTCAACTAAAGCAGTCGTGTCGATCCCAACTACCTCAAGGTCAATCACACAACTCCCAACATATTCCTTCTTAACTGATCGCCTCGCATTGTCCATCCGTTTGTGGGTGGAACGTCAGACAAATTCAGTCGAGCCCAAGGCCTCGTACTTTTCCTAAAATTCAAAGTAAACCTCCTGATCTCTAGCCAAATAATGGATACAGAACTTACGTGACCGAACTATTTCTCGACATACGCCGCTAGCTTCGTCAAGTGAATAGTCGGTTCTCACCAGTAGGAAGTGAGTCGATTTTGGTCAGACCTGGCCTACTACGACCCAAACTCGTAGTCATGTCTTCTTTGTCAATGGTAACCAAACCACAAAATCCATGGCGTGATTCTATCCCCATTTCCACTCCCAAGAGATTCCGATAGGCTGCAATAACCCCAAGGAACTCTTTGATGCTCTACCTTTACTCTTGACACACCAAACACTTGGTTACAAATTCGACACATCTCTTTTCATTCCTGACCACTGCATCGACATTTTTAAATCTCAATACATCTGCGCTACCGATGGATAGCAAAAGATCCACTATGCCTCTTCGGGCATGTGGATTTCAAATCATTACAACTGCACACAAACCCGATCCTTATAATACAAAAACTCCATTTTTGTTCATCGTGAACTCGCATCTTTACCATTTCCAACTGATTTATTATGGCAAGAATTTTCTCATCTTTCTTTGCGGCCTCTAGCACTCAATTCAAACAAACTCGATCTCGCTTATCACCCTCGCCACAACAAGCATTCATCGCTTCGATAATGACAAATGGCCATTCAACGCTCGAAGCGTTTGTATTGACTTTCTACTCAAAACGTCAGCCACTACATTGGCCTTTCCAGAGTGATAATCAATCACGTAGTCAAAATCTTTTATCAGTTCCATCCATCTCCGTTGTCTCAAGTTAAGCTCTCGCTGTGAGGGCAAATACTTAAGACTCTTATGATCAATGTAGATAAAACACTTTCCGCTACAAATAATGTTCTGAATTTTCAACGCAAATACAATTATGCTAATTCCAAATCATGTGGGGTAGTTCTTTTCATGCGACTCAACTGCCTTTAAGCATACCACTTTACCCTCTTTCTCATTAGGATATATATCCAAGTCCATTTAGTGACGCATCACTAAAATCACATATTCTCACCGCAGTGCCTACCGAAAGTAAGAACCGAGCCTCGCTAAGAATGCTTCGTAACTTATCAAAACTTCTTTGACATTTTTCACTCCATTCATACTTTACATTTTAGGAGCAATCTCGCCATCTAATGGAATATAGAAAACCCTTAACGACCTCTCAGAGACTCGCAAATTCCAGAAAATACGCACTTATGTAACATTTCTTGGTGGCTTCCATTCAACAACCACTTCTATTTTCTTTGGATCTACTCGGATTCCTTCTTTCGATACAATGTGCCCAAGAATGGACACTTCATTCAACGAAAACTCACACTTGCTCAGTTTCGCATACAACTGCTCTTTTTTCAAAGTCTCTAACATTACCCGAAGGTGTGTGTCATGACTTTCCTGATCTTTTGAATACATAAGAATGTCGTCTATGAACACTATGACAAACTGATCCACATAAGGTCTAAACATGATCTTATTAGGGTCCATGAAAGCATTGAGCATTTGTCAACCCAAACGGGCATTACAAGGAACTTATAATGTCCAGGTCGCTCCCAAACGCCGCCTTATGCACATCGGCATCTTTAATTTCAACTCGATGGTACCCGCATCAAGTCAATTCTTTGAAAACATATCAGACCTCAATTAGTCAAACAAATCATCAATTCTCGGGTAACAGATATTTATTCTTTAATTAAGAACTTGTTCAGTTGTCTATAATCAATACATAGCCGAAGTGTACCATCTTTCTTTTAACAAAAAGCACCTGAGCTCCCATGGTGATACACTCGTCGAATAAACCCTTTTTCTAAGAGTTCTCGCGAACCGCAATTTCAATTCCTTTAGCTTTAGCGATCCATTCCTCGTATCTGTAATGGATGCCGGTGTGGCAACTTGCACAATCAATAGCAACTCAATCTCCCCTCCGTGGGGCAATCCTCGAAACTCTTCCTAAACACGTTTCTAAAGTAACTACCGTAGGGAGGAACGTGATACACGCTCCTGCCTCACGCATCAATCACATAAGCCAAGTAGGGCTTCTCATACATCCTTCGACTCATCGTTTCTAGCACACAAGTGGATATCACATTATATAGGTGATTTGACCTCTCACCGATGAGTTACTATCCTCATCCTGGTGTCCTTAAGGTCACTCTTTTCATTTAACAGTCGACTATCATTTGGTTTCGGGACAACCAGTCCATCCCCAATATCACATCAAACTCCTTGAAGGATAACTCAATCAAATCTCCCAAAAATTCATACTGAGGGACAATCTCTATACACTCTATTCACAATAACACTATGGCCGAGCGGGTTTGTTACCAAGATGTCGTGACTCCTGGCTTCACCCCAGAATTTTACCCAAGCTAGGTATGTCTGCAAATATTTAATCGAGTCGACCCGGGGTCAATTAATGCTTGTACAAGAGTATCAAAGATTTGGAAAATTCACCGACTCATCACATCCGAGCGCCTGTGATCTTCCATCGGGCTTTCATTGCATATGCCTCTGGGGCCTAAGAGCACCCACCATCTCGCTCTACCCAAAGCTCAGGTCCCTCGGGCTCCCGTGAACACTTCTGATGCAACACTCTGGCTGGGCTTTCTCGCACCACCTAAGCCACTACCCGGGCCGGGTGCCAGAAATGAACGAGCTCGAACACCCGCCTCTCTATACTCTTTTAGATCCACAAATAAAACAAGCACCTGTAAGTGTCCAACATTCTCCTTTATGATTTTCCCACACCGGGAGCACGAGGAGCAAAGGGTTCTTGCCACTCTCCCGTGCACTCTTCGCAACTAAAGGTGTTGGTAGAGTAGTATTCCTATCGGTAGCATGAGTTGTAGGCTGACTGGAACCCTGTGGTCCCCTGAATTTCTTCCTTTGTTGTTGTTGCGAACTGGACTGACAGGGATTTTTCTTTCCTTGTCTTTTATCTTTTATCTCTCTTTCCTCTTTCTTTACTCTTTCCACATTCAATGCACATGTCACAACTTTAGAGAAATCCTTATGGCAAAATGTTGTGACTTGGGCTCGAATATGGTCATTAAGGCCGTCTTCGAACTCTACTGACTAATTTATCTTCTTTCACTCACTGCACATCTCGGGCTATTACTCAAGCCAAATCACACAATTCTCTCTCGATATTCCGGGCCACACTCATCTATCTTAGCTTTAGATTATGAAACTCCCATCTCATGTTGCTCAGATAAATGTTACCCACATAGTGCTTCTTGAACTCATCCAAGAAGAACTTCCTATAGTAATGAGGTCGCACATTCTAACTTCTCTTCATCTGTGCAATGCATTTGCACAAGCATTCCCGCTCTGCTTCCTTGAAATGCCAATTTTTCGCATAGAAGGCTCATCCTCTTCTTTCCCATAAAATCTATTAAAGCCTGGCACCTTGCCATTCTCTCAACGGCCGATTGTCAGGAGCAATTGGAGTCGGTTACTAGGCTCTTGCATTGCCTGAAGTACTCGTCGGAGGATACCCATAGTACCTCCCCCCGCCACTGTTTTCGCCTTCATTCATTTACGAGGCACGTGGATGCTTGCCCACCTTCCACACTACAGCGTGATCAAGCCAGGCGAAGTCCCTTGGTCATCCTCGACCTTAAGGGAAGCCGAACCGTCCATGCTTATCCTAATAAGACCGTCCATGCTTATCCTAATAAGACCAGCAAGATCCGCGTCAGAGTCATGTCATCCTTTATATGCAAATGAAATGCATGTTATACACAATTTCAAAATCATTTAAAAACAATTTCAAAATAATTTTGTAGAACCACCTAAACCTAGGCTCTGATACCACTAAAAATGTGGGACCCCTTTCTCGGCCCGATCCGTTTTGGCGGATCCGAACCGAGTCCGCTATGCCCTGTTATCACTCAATCACTCAAAATCAAATCTTTGTAGAAGCGATTTCACCTCTAGTAAGTGCTTCCATAAACATTCACCGACTTTTAATGCAATACGCTTACAAATGGCGTATCAAGCCCTTTTTCAAAAATGATTTTCACAAAATACATGTTCGGGAGTTCAAATTGTTTTACAAAATATCAATATCCAAAAGAAAAACATGGAATGAATGCACATGTCTGAGTGGCACTCAAATTTCCTTCTTATGACTCGACGCTCCTCGATCTCAGGTTCACTTTGATCACTCATCTATCACTCTGACCGCAAGAGATTGGTAAACACGCTAAGCATTTTCATGCTTAGTGGTTCTATACAAATCCATTCCTCAGTTTCGGTTTAAATCAAATCATGCAATTTAACAATTCAAAACTTTCAAATCTTTATGGATGATCAATGTAAATACAATACATATACTTGTTTTATATACACCGCTTGTTCATCGATCATCCTAAAATACACTTTCATAATAAATCATGCACTAGACCAAATCACCATGTATTTCGCCAATGCTCTTCAATCAATATTTCACAATCTCAAATCAATTCAATCTGGCTTCACCCTTAACGACTTTAACTATGTTTTTGGTATACGTGATATCAATCACCCAAGCATTTATTCCGCCTCTGGCCGCGTGCCGCAGATAAAATGGTTTTATAACACGCATTTCCGCCCCATCGATGTTGGATCGGTTAAAAAAATCAATTTTAGAACACTACCGATACCGTCCCCGCCGGCTAATGGACGGAAAGTGACACATTAATACAATTGTTCGTATTACTACTATTTCGACCTCTATCGTATGTTCAATCTATCCTTAATACGAACTAAATCCGCACATTCACCAAGTACGCTGCTCAAATCCTTCATAGCAAAGCACAGCTATTAATATGTACATTTGTATAAATAGTTCACTTTCAATAGTCATGCAATTTTCATATGCAAACATTTTACAATCAATTTCTTCAAATCATTTAAAACAATTCAATATGCTTTTCTTATGCATTTAGAACAAGCATTTCAAATATTGAAAAGAGAACATGAAAAGATAGAACAAACCCAAAAAGCTTGCACTTTGGTTCCAATCCTCGGAGTCTCAATCTCAGTTTGGGTTTTCCTCCTTGTCAGCCCCTATTCCAAAACCATTTAAAGAACAATATTATTCGTGCATGCTAGTGGTTTTTGTTAGGATTGATTTTTGGAGTTTAATACGAGTTCAAATTTCAAAAAGCTATATATAGATGGATTCTTGACTCAATGGGCTTTCCATAGAGTCTAAGAACAGCCTAAACGGAGGTCGAACAAAGAAGCTATGACCTTCCGAAGTTAGAGGTCACACGTAATCAAACCCAAATTTCGAGCTAACCCGACCGGGCCGTTTAGCCGACCTATTCGAGCCTCTCACCTATTGTCCCCACAGCATACAAGGAATGGCTTCTTGACCCAATGGGCTTTGTATAGAGTCTAAGAACACCAAAATGAAATTGACGAAGAGGCTATGACCTTCCGGCTGGAAGTCACACGTAGGTCAAACCTACCGAGCTGACTGACTTCATGAAATAATCTCGACCTCGGTCGAGCCGACCCGACCTCGGCCGAGGTGCACCTGGCCGGTCGTATTGGCCGGAAATAAATCGTCCCGGGAAAGATTCATAACTTGGGCTACAGAGGTCCGAATTGAGAAATTCAAAAGCCTAACTTCAAGTTCATTGATGTGGCTACAATTTACCAGAAGGACTCACTACCAAATTCCCTTCATTCCCTACCCAAAAATCAGTTCTAAGGTCCGGTTAATGCGTACTATCACAATATGGCAGCTTCCTATGATTCAAAATACCACCAAACATTTCCCCTTAGGGCAGACAACAACCGCACAACCCTTAGGGTAGAAAATAACCAAGGTAGGAGAAGACCTACTTCTCAGAGTTTGTCGAAACTCCCCAACTCCGGTCTCTATGCGATGCCCTTCTTTGCTCGCGAGGGGATGAACTCTTCCTCTGGCTCCGCCCTCGAAATCGCCAAATCGGTTGTTCCGGAAATCTATAGAGAAGTGAGAGCTTCCTCACTATAAAATCTCTCATCTTTTCCTGTTTCCTTCTTATGGATCACCCTTAATCGTATTTTTAAAAGGAGGAAACTTCCTCCCTCTTTCCTACATGCCACATGCCCTTTCCTTGATTTTTTTTCTTCTTTTTCTTTATTTCTTTTTATATTTAGGTCCCTCAATTTCTCTATTATTCCTCATTTAAGTCTCCTACTATTTTCCCCTTTCTCATTTATTCCTCCTAATTTCACTTAGACATATAAACTTATTTGCAATTGACCCTTAGGTCCCCATTTTACAATTTCCATATTTTCTTTTTTTCACTTGGGTTTATTTCCGGATTCAATAAATTTCTCATTTTAGCATATAATCATTTAATCAATATTCATCTAACAATTCCCAGAAAAATACCCAAGTTGGCTCAATTATACCTGGAATATATATTAATTTTTATTATAAAAATTCTAAGATATTTTTAGGGTGTTACAAAAAGAAATACTAAATAATTGTTCATGCAACATAGAAACAGAAATCAAATTTCTCCTAAAACTAGGAATAAAAAATACATTGTTCAAAACAAGAAATTTATTCCAAAAATTTAAACGGCCGACTCCCATTGCCTTTGCTAAGATGACCTCCCCACTGCCAACTGTCATAGTAACGTCCCTATCAGCAAGTTCCCTCGAAGAACTAAGCATCTGCTAAGAAGAAAAAACATGCTTAGTGGCTTTTGAATCAACTATCCAAAGTATTAAACATCTTCCACTGCTGTGCTTCTAAAACTAGTAAATCATATTTACCTTCCTTTCTTTCCTTCAATTTGGAGAGATACTTGTTACAGTTTCTCTTCCAGTGACCTTTAACCCCGCAATGGAAACACTTTCTTAGGCTTTCTGCCTCAGGCTGTTCCTCTTCCCCCTTCCTTTGGTTCCTTTCTCGAGTCAGGCTCTGTAATTCAATCTTCAGGTGTTCTTCCTCTTTTTATTCTTGCTACCATAAGAGGAAGATGGCTTATACTCAGCAACATTTGCTTCACCCTCGTTGGGCCTAGTCTTACTCTTATGGCCCTTCAAAAGTCTACGCTTCATTCAGAGCCGAGTCAAGCAAGCTCGCATCGCAGCTTCGTTTCATAACATAGTCGGGTAGTGAACCGCGAAAGCCTAAGTGTGCGGCTCAAGGATAATACTAATCTCGAGTACGCTCATCACCGGCGGCCTCCCATGTATCTCCGCCGTGCACGCCGATCATGCCCAAACATGTTCTAATCAAACCTTTCATCTTAGCGCTCGCGTAGCTACGAGTAGCTTCATGACAAGCATTCGAAGGTCGATTGTTGCCCAAACATGGCCTGGAGAGATTTTCATATCTCATATGCAGTCTCCATGTCCTCTTACTTCTTCCTAAGAACATCGTTCATGCAAGCAAGCATGTAACAACAAGCTTTGTTGTTGGAATGAATCCAACTATCATATCTTTCTTGTACAGTACGAGAAACATTAGCAGGGGGCTTTGGAGGACATTCCTCAGTGAGAACGAACTTTTGGTTCTCACAAATTAGCACAATATTAATGTTTGACTTCCATTTAACGAAGTTATCACCACTGGCCTTTTCATTAAGTAGTAAAGCGATAACAAGACAGATGACATGATCAAGTGAAATTAAATAACTCAAACAATTACTATAAATGAAAATAAATATCACAAGCTTTGGAAAAGTAAACGTGATGCATGAATGCAGTAAGTAAAACACATAAAACCTTACACTAATCCATGATAAATTGATTCAACAATTAATATGGGCCGTAGGGTCCGTCATACTACTTTCAAATCAACTTTGAGACTATCTCAAATTAATAAGAAAAAATCAAAATATATCATATTTTCATTTACTTATTAACTATCGTCAAAATTTGGTCAAGGTATGATGAACAGTTTAACCATACCCTTGTGAGTGTGTGACCCATTATTTCAAATTTAATGACTTAACTCAAAATTGCCGCCGTAGGGTAGGACAATCCTTAAATACATTACTCAATCCTATCTCTAAAGAAGTCAACCTTGATATTAATATAGATAGAAACCCTCCATTGCTAGGCCCTATCTATATCTCACGCTGTTGCACTAATAATGGAGACTGCAGGGTATATTGTCATATAACCTTCTCCCACTCACTATTTTGAAATAAGTGTTTTCTATTTATAAAACATCATAAGACATCATATGTCTTATAATTCTAGCCAATTATTATATCCTATATAATTAATTACTAAGATGTGAACTCTAATCAAATTATGAGTCCAACTTACTGTACTAAGTTAATTAGACAATCTTAACTTATATAAATTAAGTGGGTCCAACTATTAGGTAAACCTAGTATATAAAATAGTTTGGCCTAAGTCAAATTTACCATTAATTAATAAAATCTTTATTTTATTAGCGTTGGAAAAATCTAGGCTTTGCAAGATGATACGCAAAACCCTAAATTAAATTAATGTGAATTTTACCAAGTTTAGCTAATTAAACCAAGCACATTATTTAATTAATTGTTCCATCAAAGATGAACAAGATAAGCATTATAGACAATCCTAATTATCATGTTCTTAAAATGATTTATGCAAAAAGCAAAGAAGTGTAAGTATTCAAGTATGGCATGTTAATGTATGGACATGTTATCAATCATATCGATAACAATAAAGAATAAAATAACTAAATAAAAGAAAGCGAAATGTGTCTTGGGTATTTCTAAAATTACAACCCTTGTAAATAAAATAAATAAATAAATAAATTACAAGTTGGGCTTCTGCAGTTACATAACTCCCTTATCTGCTTCAACTCTTTGTGCAAGCCCGATCCACCAACTCTTGATTCAATAACCCAAAACTTCTTTTAGGTAAAATTCAATAACTCTTTATTTAAAAGGCCCAAGCCCAACTTTTCTCCACGACAAATTTAAACACTTTTAGCCTTGGATTGGTCACAATAATTATTTATGGTCCAACAAGCCATAGGGCCCAGAAAATAAAGTAATGAAGAGCCAAAAAGAACAAGAAACGAAGTTGTTTCCCGTCATCCCGTATCCCTGAACATTTTTCCATATTTTAGGCATAACTTTGTCTCTAGATGTCCATATAAGACGATTTTTAATGGTATAGAAAGTCGAGGTGTGGTTGCTAATCCATCTTGTCGATCACTTTCTGTGATTCGATCTAATCTGTGCGTATTTACAAAAATAAATTACAAAAACTTATGCCCCATTATGGCTTTACAGCCAAGATCTAAAAACGATCAACAAATCTTTAACCCAAAACACTATACAATTAAAGACCCTTTTAAAAATTCCATACATTCAAACATTCATCAATATATAACAATTATACATCCACAAGATTATCAAATAATGCAAGAATGCCCACATACACATTAATATGCATATACACATAGACCGCTCTGATACCAAATGAAGGTTTTTAAAGTTTAAATGGTCTAGTAAATTTTAAAATTAATAAAAACTATTTTTACGATCCTATGGTACATGCATACTAATCAACAAACAATAAAGAAGAATTACCTCAATCAAATTATGAGATTTTTCCTCGCAAGTGTGGTTGACAACTCAAGATCCTTTCTTTTTCTCCATGTTTTCCACGCATCTTCCAAGCCGTCTCTCTTCACTACAGGCAATGCGGTGGGCTTGGCTGCATTAACAAAGGTTTTGCTTTTAGAACTCTTGATATTCTCAACACATGAGATTAAGAAGGTTAGATGGAGGCAAAAAAATGAAACTCTCTCTCTTTTTTTTCTCTAATTTTTTATCACCTCTTGACGCCTAGGGTTTTGCCTCTATTTGTAATATGCCTTGAGTTGATCTCAACCATTGGATCAAGTGGCATATTTAAATATTGAATTAAAATTAATTCAAATTAATTGACAAAAATAAACAGGGATTTAATTTCTCAAATTAACCGTTTCATCCATATAGTACTATTATTAATTAATTAATTCAATATTTAATTAATGTTATTAATTTCACCAACTTATTTCATCCATATAGTAATTAATATTAATTAATTAATTCATTAATTACTGCTATGTTGCTATGAAACAATTTTACAAACTATGCCCCTCAAAGGGATTTCTTTCATAAATTTAATCATGTACTCCGGTGTTTTGGCGTAGGTGGCCTGCGGACCTATGGACCAGAATTCCAAGTCTAATAAATTTTGATAATTAATTAAACTCTTAATCAATTAATCTAATTAGTTCCAAAGATATTCCACTAAAAATCTAAAACTCGAACTCTTTTAATTACGTACTTACCTAGTGATACTCAAGCAAATTCATCGATATGATCATTACATGCAATTCAATCCTCCAAAATCGTCCATCATTCGAAAGTCAGTGAAATTACCTTACCCTCTAAGGGTATCTTTATCCTAAGTTCCATTAATTCACTAGTGAACAGCTTAATTTATAAACCCTCGTTATAAATTAGAGCTTTAAACTGCTCGTAGCTTCCAGAATTAACACTCCTGAACCAATTATCCACTTCCTCGCTAAGGGCTCGATCTCATATACGAGGGACATGTCTCTAGCCACCTATCTCAACGGGGCCCCAAGACATAAGTATCAAGCCCTGGCCATGACGTATCATAATCCATGAACACAGCTCCTATTGAAATCGACATGAGTCCATGGCTACTCAGGATTAAGATCAATTTGCATATGATCATCTAGTGACACGATTTAAACTCTTAATTGTAACGGTATATTATTTAAGAGTTTAATCCATGTCCGGGTCCCGCCTTATGTAATCGTATTACATAAAGCACCTCTATTTTAATGTCACACATTAGTAATCCGTGATCAAGATTATCAGATGCTTAATGTTCAAAGGGACCGCACTAGTAGCATTATAGATCAAAGATCCCTACTTTGATTTACTACTTTATTTAAATTTAGTTTATTATCTATAGTCTTGATCATCCTTAAGTATAATCAAGTATATACTAAGATTATAGTTACATTAATAAATCCTTGGGATTTTTTTGATATTTACTTAATTATACAACCTATGTATAAAGAATCAAATATAGAAATTGTTTTTTAATGAAGCAAGATAAATTACATGCTTTTTGTGTGGCACCATGCCCAACAAGTAACTATACTTACCTCCAAAAAGGATACAGAACATCGCTGGCCAAGTGGGCCTCTCACACAGCTTCATATCTGCTTCATAGGACCGATTAAAGTCTTTTTCACCACTCTAAATGGGTCAACCGACCTGGGCTCAGACAAGGAATGCAATGTTTTCATGAAATTTGCTGGATGACCCACTTAACCGGTTCCTGCTAGCCTCGAAGGCGATACACTCTATCTTTACCAAATAGCTTTAATGCCTCAGTTATGGCTTGTTCAAAGAGGATGAGAACCTAAAATAGAGGCTAACATCTTTGTAAGAAAACCTCATCCGTAGAAACTCAAGATCCCCGATTCAATTCCAAAGAGGTAGCATCATGCATAGGGTAGAGATTTGGTGCTCGAATCAAAATATTTATAAACCTAATTCCTCTTAACGCCATACACTTGCATCACAAAGATGGCTCTGGTGGCCGAACATAAAGGATGAGTTTTCTTCGCACAAATGATTTGTAGTGAAGGCCAAAATGGTGAATTTGTTTTGGATTTTAAGGTTTGGTAAAAACAGTGGGTTTTGATGGTGGAAATTGAAATTAAAACAAGTAAAAATATAAAAGAGAATTCCTTGAAGCATCTGGCTACTAAGTTTGATTTCTAATGGTAACTAAGGGGTCCTCAAAGTTCTTTTCTCTACATAGGAGGATGACCTATAGTCATCTCCGGTCCAGTTCTTCATTTAGCTATAAACCTAAACCCTAACAATTTTTCCTTTAAATGGTGATTCACGAGCATCAAGTGGTCTCAAACAAGTGAAAACAAGTCTCCTCGACCCACCTTACAAAGGATTCAATAGATGATAACTAATGAATCTCATGATCGCACAAGCATCCACTGAACCCTAAAAGATTATCAAATATGGATCATTCAAGGTGCATCGAAGGGATTTAAACCTATAGTTAAAAGGAGACACATGAGTAACAGTGAATACCTGCGTTGAAACAAAGAGGACCTCCAGTTGCCTTCAGATCCTACACCTAGAAACCTTCTCCTTCAAGGAGGAAGTGTTTCTGGCCACTCATACTCCAAGTTGTCATCCTCGGAGGGTGTTTGGCTGCCCAAAAAATAAGAGAAAATGGGAGAAAGTGAGAGAAAAGGAAAAGAGGTGGGAGAACTGGAAGCCTTGCGCGCCAAAATTTTATTCAGTCCAGAGGAAGTCTCCCTTCAATAGTCTGTACAAATGGCTTATATAGCCATCAAAACAAGAAAAATTATCAAATTACATGAACTAACACTATTACAAAAGGGTTAATTTGGGAAAAATTACACAAATCGTCAGCGGCAAAAGAAAATTTCGTGACCATCAGGAATTTTCGTGACCCTTCTACGAGTGCCTCGATTTTCTTTTCTCGCTTCTTCTTTCCTTCTAAATTCTGATTTGCAATGCTAAGTTCGACTCGAATTCTTCGTGCTTGAATCGATTCAACAAATTTGGCATTGATAGCTTGCAAAAACTATAAAATTAGCCACAAAATGCGATCAGTAGAGTAGTTGGGACCTTAATGTGCAAATCGGGTTAATTCGGTTGATTAGTACACAAAAAGTGCTCGAAGCCTATAATAAATAGGGCTCAAAATAGCACTTTTTGGGCACAAATCACTCTTCCAACCGACACATTGCTATTCCCTTAGCAATGGAAGAAATAAAAAGAGAGCATACAAAACAATATCAAAACCATGTTCACAAAAATGGAATTTTCAAAAAGTATGTGAGTGGGAAATGCCTAGCTCTTAGTAAGAATCACCAAAACCCTGCTCAATAACCATCACGAGAAAGTGAAGGCCATACAAAATTCAATATCAAAAGAGTTTCCTTCTCTAAAGAATCAACCTAGAATTTCCACCAAAATCTAAGTGTTTATATGATTAGTTTTCAACAATAATAAACTACCAAACTGCACTCTCCACACCCCCTTCCCAACCTAAGACACTAACCTAATCTAAACAGATCACGACCGCCTTTATTCCATAATTCCTTTTGTGTCAAGTAGGTGCAATGTCGGGTGAATCGACTTCACCCAAAGTCCATGTAATGGAATCCACCATGACTCCTAACTAATTAAGGCTTAGGGCATCAAGTCATAAGGATTTTTCAACCACAAACTCTTCAGGTTTCACCCCGAACTTCGAATGACTTCGAGACTCCAACACCTACAACTTGCTAAACCTCACCCATCCACCCATGTAACGAGCACTAAGTTGGTGACTCCCAACTAGTTGGTTTAGGGCACCGGGCTTTAAAGACTTTCGCCTTATACCCCTCGGACCATGCTCGGGTTTCAAGGCAAAGCGTTGCAATTTTCTTCTTTTCTTTTTCTTTTCTTTTATTTTTCTTTTGTTTTTCTTTTCTTTATTTTGGAAGACACACACGGCCTTCTTTTTCATGGTCCTTAACTCATTGAAGGTAGTAAAATGAAACTAGGGTGATACACTTTTAAAGATTTACTAGTAATGTTTCACCACTGTTGAAACCATTTACTGTGATTAGCTAGGAGGTGGAAGAAAAGGTTGCTACTTAAGAATTTAACCGATCATCCACTTAATTGCCATTGGAACCAATCTTAACATCACAGACAATAACAATGTAGTCTAATTTTTAAACTGCCAGGTAAACACAAAAAAAAATGGGTGTAATTTTGAAACTGTAAGTGTGAGATGTATGGTATGTATAAAAAGCTATATGGCTATTTTTTCAGCTTTACAAAAAGAAGCTAACAACTTCACAACCAAAACAAACAACTACACAAACAGGAACTAAATAGCAAGTCATTAATCTTCACAAAAAAACTTGCTTAAAATAGCAACAAAACATGAATGTAAAAGCCACTTCCTTCGCTAACTCTTCCCCCAACCAAATGTCACATTGTCCTCACTGGGGCTCGGATTGGAAAGTTAGAGAAGAAAGTGCTACCTCCTCAATGGTGATCAATAGGTATGTCATCCTTCCACGGGCAGCCGAGGAGAATTTTGTCGGGCCGTTGAAGAGGCCTCAAGTGTGCATCGAGAGATATAGGAGGCAAGCCCAAGTGACTCTGTTTATGCATGAGGATGACATGGTTTTATGCAAGCAAGGAGGTGGTTCGAGTGACCCAAATCTCTCGCGGCGTGAGTCATCCTATCGCCCAAAGTCGTACGGGTAGCCCCAAATGATGCCGACTGGCCGAGAAGCGTGCTGCATCGATCCATAATAACGAGAAATCTTTGTTGATACGAGATATGCTGCGGGTGGTGGAGCTAATGTACTATGGGGTCCATCCACACCGTAGAGCTGTGAGGTACCAGAGGCGCCAGGGATGTCGGCGAATGTGTGGAATGGAGTAGTGACCGGGGCCGGGAGCCGCCGGTTGTGCAACTGGGCTCCTATGTATCCTCTATAGGATGGTCAACTGTATGTCCTCAGCTACGTCCTAAGGTGGGAGGTGCTGAGCACAGGGTAGACGCGACCACCTATCAATAGTAAGAACATCCTAGCAATCTTGGTGGCACTCCAATCAGGGGCTCAACAGGAAAACCCAAATGCTCTAATACCTGGCATAGTAGCCTCGGGAATAGGAGGGGTGTGGACTCAACTTGGATCAGGTTTCTATGGTGGACCTTATCCTCAAAGTGGAACAAGGATGTCATGAAGAGCTTCAAGAGGCCGAACCAATAACCCTCGAAATGCTAAGATGTAGCCTCCGTATCAGCTTTCTACCGCACATTATGCCAGAGTGGGAAGATGTCGACGCCAGCGATATGGTCAATAAGGAGCATGCTCTGGAGGAAGCTGTTCATAAAAGTATGTAATTATGTTATTACGCCTCTTTGAGATAGCATGAGAGAACCATCTCCCAGTGTAAGCGGGGCCACAACTTCAGTCAACTGGGAGTTAAGTGCGACAAATAGGGAAATGGAATGTGGTCGCATATCAAGGTGGCTGCGGCCCTCGCGCCATCAATCAAGAAATGGATAATAGTGGGATCAGGCACCCTCCTGGATGTCATGGTACGGGTAGAACCTCGGCGACCACCCTCGGGGTAGAAGAACCTAAGTAAGGGTCCTAAAGGCTCCGTGGAGTATCACGCACAAGCCCTCATAGAATTTCTCGGAGTTCTGGATTGGCAGAAAGGCCGAAGATCATAATATGTCTCTCGCAAAGGTGACTTCCCTGGTGTACTACAATCGACTTGCTTAATGAGGCCGTACGGTGCATGGTCCCAGATAATAGAAGCAGACGTATCCCGGGGTAGGTCATCACCCTGAACTCGAGCAAGCTGGAATGGGGCTCCGCGTTCGGAACTAGATGACCCGCCAGTTCGAAGTCCGGCCCCGAGATGGTCAGATGAGCAGGAGATGAAGTGGAGCAGTCTAACCCATGCATTATACCGCAGGCGCAGGAGCGTAGGAGGAACAAAGGGTGGTAAGGGATGCCATAGCCAGCCTACGCCAGAGGAGAGCTCGCCCACACAGGGGGTGGAAAGGGGAAGGGCACCGAGGCCTAAACCGTGCCCTCCACGTGGTCCCGGACATGCTTAGATTAGGAAGAGATGGAGAGGGTGGGAGGATTGTCAAGTATTACACCTAAAAACAAATACCAAAATTATGAGAATGTGCGTAAAAATCTTCACGTAGAAAACAAATCTAAAATTAAGAAAATTATGTAAAACTACAATATAAACTTAAAGGAAAGCAAATAAAAGTCTAACAAAAATTGGAGTGGCTTCTAAGTTACTGTAGAAACCACTCCTACTCAGGTAGCCCTTCAAGTTCATGGTTGATCAAGGAGGAGAAGTCCCTCCATGTCTGTCAGGAGGGGCGAAATGCAAAGAGATTTGAGCTTCGCCTCGCTTTGAAAACACGCTCCTCGGTGGTGCTAGGGGAATCAATGGTGCTGGAGGAGTGGCTGAGGCGCTGGATTCTTCATCATACACTTCATTGTTCTTCATCAATTCCTCCTACAGTTTATGAGCATTGTGTTTTTCTCGCACTACACCAAAGTGCATTTATCTCGGTTTCGCTTTTCCATTGATTTGTGCCGCCGCTAGGGTGGAAGATATTGAGCTCCAATGTCATGTTGCCAAATGTGAGGTCCATGACTCCATTCCGCCAATTGATAATGGCATTTGATGTGGCCAAAAATGGCCTCCCAAGTATTATAGGTACTTGATTAGTACCTTCTGCAATCGGCTTTGTATCAAGAACAACGAAGTCGACCGGATAGTAAAATTTGTCCACCTTCACCAAAACATCTTCAACTATGCCTTTGGGTATTTTCACTGATCTATCGGCCAAAGATAAGGTGATGGTGGTAGGCTTTAATTATCCCAAACCCTGCTGCTTGTACACTGAGTATGGTAGCAGGTTCACACTGGCTCCTAAATCCAACAGTGTCTTATCCACACAAGTTCCCCTAATGTTCACTGAAATGGTAAGGGACCCTGGATCCTTGTACTTCATTGGGGTTCTATGCTAGATGATGGAGCTTACCTGGTTAGTTAAGAAGGCTGTTTTATCCATATTTAATCCTCTCTTTAATGTGCACAAGTCCTTTAAAAATTTAGCATATGTTGGGACCTGTTTAAACATGTATAGCAGTGGGATATTAACCTTCACTTGCCTTAGCACCTCTAAAATTTCAATCTGATTGGAGGCCTTTTTCTTACTTTTTAATGATTGAGGAAATGAAGGAGGCATACTAATCTTCATGGAATCTTTATAATTGTTCCTGCTCCACTTCCTTTCTTTTCCGGTCTCCCCAACAGTGATGTGCACCGGCCGATCAACTTGCTTACTACTTTCCTCAAGCAGGATACGTCCTACTTCATCCATCCTAGGAGCAAGTTCACTAGAAAAGCTCAATTCATGCACTCCCCTAGGATTGGGTTATGTCTAGGAAGGGAATTTCCCTTATTCATGCACCTACCGCTTAGTCAAGTACTTTTCAGAGGCTGGAGGCCTGTGTTATCTATTTTTTTTATTAAGATCATTTCAGAGTCCATCTATTTTTTCGCTAAAAATACTTCCACATTATTTAATTTCTTCCGATTCACCAGACAATTAATGGCCTCTCTCATTCCTCTCTACAAAACTTCCTACCACCTTGCTCCCGATTTAATACCCGCTTCACCGGGAGACGGCATGGTGGTGGCAGCGGTCGAGATTTAGGACCCATACTCGCTGCCACGTGTAGCAGAGTAGAATATACGCCGGAAGATTCGCTTCCGTGAGAGGTTAGATGGTTCCTCCAATCGGGATTATATGTCGCTTGTACATCGTTTCCGTCGATAGCTTGTATCGCTCAACAACATTGGCATGTTCAACATCAAATCCCTCACTAAAAAAGCGCCAGCAATGCCTCCTCGTGATTAGTCGACCGAAAAACGGAGCATGGCCGATGCATAAGGGCCTCGCCCACGCCCGTACCTTATGTGATCTTCTCCCTTCCAACTCTTCCAACCTTCTAGTCAAGGTGGATAGATTTTCCTTCATCTCCTTGTCTTCTGGGAGTGAGTACATGCCTCCCTTTGATCGCTGCGTGCCTCATCCTTTTGCTTCCTCTGGGTCGGGTTCATCCCATGCCTCGATGCTTCGTACCACATAATTCAGGAAGTCCATGGCTTCTTCTGGATTTTTACTCATGAAGTCCCCTCCACACATAATTTCTGACAACTGCTTCATAGCAGGGGACATTCCATTATAGAAGTGATTAACCAACATCCAAGGCCATGGTGAGGACAGGCATTGATGGTCTCTAGGTACCTTTCCCAGCACTGGTAAAAATTTCTCATTTTCTTGGGCTACAAAGGTGTAAATCTGCCTCTTCAAAGTATTGGTTTTATAGGTGCTGAAGAATTTCTTTAAAAATTCAGCCTGCATATCTCTCTAATCCCTAATAGTTCTCAGCCTCAAAGAGTTGAGCTAGATTTTAGTCTTGTCCTTTAGAGTCAGAGGGAAGAATTTTAGCCTCATCAGATCCACATTGGAGATGTCCTCTTTGAAGGTATTGCATACTTCCTCGAAATCCTGGATGTGTGAGTATGGATTTTCACTCTCCATTCCATGGTCGTGAGTGCGGTGGGCACAATGTAGGGCTTCTTGATAATTATGTCCTCCTCGAAGGGAGTGCACAATGCAAGAGGGTGCACTTACCCTCGAGGATGTGTATGATCCCTCATTGATCTATATATATGCATCGGGATTTCGCGGAACCCCCGTTGGCTTTGTCGCCTCCTCGTGGAGGCTCCATCTCGACCACCGCATGCTCAATTCACGCCTTTGTTCTTTGCGGAGCACTCAAGCCTCCTTCTAATCTACTTTGTGTCCCTATCCAAGTGTTGCATAAACTCTTATTGAATCAACACAAAACACAGCAAGAAACAAAAACCAGGCTACCAAAAAGGTTACTGTTAGCTAAGATAAAAATAGAAATTGTATATGGATAGTATAGAAATTGAATCAACCTAACAGTTAACTGCTAGGGGAAATAACAGTAAAGACAAAAAGGGATGAAAATTCACCAACACTTGTGATGTGGATCACAAGTTCAACAATTCATCACTTGCACTTAGGCACCATCCCCGGCAACGACGCCATTTGATTCGCCCCAAAAGAGGTAGCATCATGCATAGGGTAGAGATTTGGTGCTCAGAATCAAAAACATTTATAAACCTAATTCCTCCTATTGTCGTACCAATGCTACTACAGTATGGTGGCTCTAGGGTCAAACACAGGGATGGGTTTGCTTCGCAGACAAATGACTTGCAAAATCTGCCGTGCAAACACTTCCTGAGTGAGAGACGGATTTTGGTTTGGTAAAAAACAATGGGGTTTCTGATGCTGGTGGAAACCCGAAAGTAAAAACAAGTAAAAATATAAAAGAAATTCTCCTTCAAGCATCCAATACGAGTTTGGTTTCTAATGGTATCTGAGGGGTCCTCATGCCATTTTCTCATAGCTGGGAGGATGACCTATAGTCATCTCCCGAACCGCTCTTGGCTTAGCTATAAACCTAAACCCTAACAATTTTCCTTTTAAAATGGTATTCAATTGAGCATCACAAGTCTCAACAAATGAAAACGAAGTTTCCTCACTCACCTTTATAGTGACTAATGATGATAACTAATGAATCTTAGTTTATTCAGCAATAAGCATCCACTAAACCCTAAAATTATCAAATACTAGACTCATTCAAGGTGCATCAAAAGGATTTAAACCTATAGTTAAAAGGAGACATTAATAGTAATGTAAAGTGAATAATTACAATAAACAAAGAGTGCATTCCAATATTATCCCAGACCCAAGCAAATTCTTTCCTTCAAGGAGGAAGGTTTCTAGCCACTCATCCTTCTCAGTCATTAACTCCTGAGGGTGTTTGGCTGTCTAGAAAATAAGAGAAAATGGGAGAAAGTGAGAGAAAAGGAAAAGAGGTGGGAGAACGGAAGCTCCCGCGCCGCCAAAAAATTTTATTCACCCGCAGGAAGTCTCCCTTCAATAGTCTGTACAAATGGCTTATATAGCCATCAAAACAAGAAAAATTATCAAATTACATGAACTAACACTATTACAAAAGGGTTAATTTGGGAAAAATTACACAAATTGGTCAAAGGGGGGCAAAAGAAAATTTCGCACCAATGTGAAATTTTCGCACCCTTCTACGAAGTGCTCGATTTTCCTTTTTATGCTCTTCTTTCCTTCTAAATTCTGATTTGCAATGCTAAGTTCGACTCGAATTCTTCGTGCTTGAATCGATTCAACAAATTTGGCATTGATAGCTTGCAAAAACTATAAAATTAGCCACAAAATGCGATCGTAGAGAAGCTGGGACCTTTAATGGCAAATCGGGTTAATTCGTTGGATTAGTACACAAAAGTGCTCAAGCCTATAATAAATAGGCTCAAAATAGCACTGGGGCACAAATCAACTCCTCGTCTCGAAAAGGTGTCAAGTCTCTCAGAGTAAAATATAAAACCCCGTCTCTACTCTGGCACATCTTATCATCGTGCTGACCGACCTTCCCTTGTGAAGCACCATAGATAAACCCAACTTGTTAGGAAAGATGGCCTGTGGCTATCGAGCTGCTTAGTTCAGATTCAAGATAAACCCGCTAGCAATAAAGGGATCTGCATTGGCAAACTTTTTAGCAGAGATCCCCTAACAGGATAAGGACTCGAGTAACGCCGACTGGTGGATCCTTAGTGTGGATGGCGCTTCTCGGCAAACAGGAGTCGGTGTTGGCTTGCAACTTAAAGCCCTAATTGGGGAGATAATAGAGCAGGCTATACGTAGACTTCCCCGCATCCAACAATGAGGCCGAATATGAAGCAATCCTAGTCGGTATAAATCTCGTGATCTCTGTATCCTCATAAAATATCAACATACAAAGTGACTACCAGGTGGTTGTAGGACAGGTAAGCAGGGAATACGAAACGCGGGACTAGTGCATATCTAAGTATGTATGTATGGTTAAGCTCTGACTAGAGAACTTTGTGGCTTGGAAGCTTGAGCACATCCCAAGGGGTTCAAATGACAAGGCGGATACCTTAGCATCAATGGTCGTGTCCTTACCAACCAAAGAAACAGTGTTCCTCCCTATCTATTACTAGTTGGAGTCATAAATTACTACCAACCAGGTAAAAGAGATAGAAGAAGCACATCCCTCTTGGATGACCCCAATAGCCTGTTACTTGAGCTTGGGAGAACTCCGGGCTAGCAGGGGAAAAGCCCATAAGATTAAGGTTCAGGAGGCTCAATTCTCCATTATGAAGGGGCATTTGTATAAACGGTCTCTAGATGACCCGTATCTTAAATGCTTCACCACCTAGCAGGGGCAATATGCACTGGCGGAACTCCACGAAGGAATATGAAGGAACCATCCAGGAGACAGAACTTTGGTGCATATGGCCTATACCCGAGGCTACTATTGGCCAACATGAGGGCAGATGCAACTGCCTATGTCAAGAAGTGTGATCGTTGCCAACGACAAGCCCCCATCTCAAGGGTGTCAGCTTAGAATTTGACGACCATAACGAGCCCCTGGCCCTTTGCCTAGTAGGGAATTGATATAGTTGGACCACTACCTACTACCCAACACAGAAAAAGCTATTATTAGTAGCAACAGACTATTTTAGCAAATAGGTAGAAGCCGAAGCCTTCACTCCCATCAAAGACAAAGATGTCGTCTAATTTTTATGGAAGAACATCATCTACCGATTTGGAATACCACAATGATAAGGATTTATTAATAGCCAGATTTGATAGTAAGGTATACAGAATTTTGCAATGAAATAAAGTCAAGAACTTGAATTCAACCCCTCGGTACCCATAAAGCAAAGGCTAAGCGGAATCATCCAACAAGACTCTCCTAATATCTTTGAAAAAGCGTCTACATTCGGCCAAAGGAAAATGGGTAGATGAATTTCCAGGAGTTCTATGGGTCTACAATCCAATTTAAAATTCGAAAAGCCAATTGCGTGGTGTTGTCGTCGCCTTACTTATGGATGGAGCTATACCCCATAAAATTAGGATGCCCACACTTCCAAACTGAAATTTAAAGGCTTAGCGAAGCCAAGCATTAAAGACCTAGATATGACAGATGAGGTCCGCGAAGTTGCAGCTGTGTGTATAGTGTCATACCAGGAGAGACTAAAAAACTTATACAATAGGCGAGTAAAGTCGCATACATTATGGGACAAAGACTTGGTCTTGAGAAGAGTCTTTGAAACACAGCTAACCTAGCAAATGGGAAGTTCCAACCAAACTTGGAAAGGTCATGTACGGTAGTCCGAGTGAGGGTAGCCAGATCATTTTCATAGAACAAGTTAGATGGGACTCCAGTACCTAGAATGTGGAATTCCAAACACCTGAAGAGGTATTTCTAGTAAAATTTTCTTTGAAAGTATTACTATCAATAAAGATAGTCTTTAAAATATTTCGACATTTTGCAACTACCTCTTTTTAAAAGACAAGACTGTGTAACACCCCGAAATATACCCTAGCAGTTTTCGGACTTGTTTAGGGTATATTAAAAGCTAAATGGAATTTTTCGGAAATAAAACGAGAAACCCGGAAAGTTTACAAGATACAAGGGCAATGTTGTAATTTGTTAAAAGGATAAGGAAAGTTATAAAAGAGGAAAGATTATGGGTCAATGAGAATATGGTATGTTGAATTTCAAAAGGGAAGAATCTAAGGACCAAGAGGCAATTATGAAAACTTAAAGCAAAATGGATTTTTACTTTGCCAAACATGGCCTTAACAAAACATGGACTTAAGACTAAAATTCATCTCATTTGGTGGAGACCAAACCGTAGAGAGAGAGGAGAAAGAGAAGGAGAGAAGAAGAAGAAGACAGGGAGAGAAGAAGTTAAGAGGAGTAGCTACAGGCCATGATCAAAAAGGTATGGAACTACATGGAATTAGAAAGTTTTGTATGAATTTCCATGTTGTATAGTTATTAGTTGTCTCCAACCTAGGGTTTTGTTAGGATTTTCATCCTAACCAAAGATATAATGAAATTAAGGTTGGTAAAAACTCTAAATCCATAGTGCTAGGAATCCTCCTTTCGGTGTTGGATTCATGGTTAAATGACAGCACTGAGTTGTGGCTTAGAATAAACCCTAACAAATCCTTGTTTGGTTTGTGTATGGGTCATAACCCATATTAGAATGATTTTTGAGGAATCATGAAAGAATTTTAAGAAAGATGTAATTGGAAAGAAGAATCGAAAAATAGAGATTATAAGATGAATTTGGAATGGTTTTTGAGGTGTATATGGAGTATAGAGTTGATCTGCATCAAAGATATGGAAAAAGGGAGAAAATACACATTCTGACATTTTCGTCATGTGTGTATCGGCACACCCTTGAATGTGTACCGGCACACCCCTTCCATAACCCAACAAAATCTGACACATTGTGTGTGACCGGTACACCCTGCTTCGTTTCCGATTCGACCAGGTTTCGTATTTTTGCCATAACATTCTCATTTCTTATCCGATTTGAGTGATTCAAGTGGCCAATTAAAATAGACATCACACTGAATCTAAGGGCCCAAAATTCAATTACAAAGGGGGGCCATGTTCAGTCAAATTTGCAATCGCTTGAACATAGAGTAAATCCGGGCTGTTTTGATGAGTCTTGAGTCTGGTGTTCGAATTGGGTGATTCCATTGGAATAGAACCCTTAGCACCTTAGATTTAAATGAGGCTAGCACCTAGTATCAATATGAAGTTAATACCCTCGAAAATGAGTAATACAAACAGTCCCGGTGTAAAATCGTAAATGACTAGTTGGCATGAAAATGCCATAATTTGAATTTGGATGAGTAAATTGGAATGATTCCAATTATTAAGTAAAGTAGATTCATAGAGGAACAAGAAAACATGAATATGATATGAAACATGAAAATGAAATGAAATATGAACATGAACATGAACATGAACATAAAAGTAATTGAAAAGTATATGAAAAAGGACATGTATATGCAACGTATATGATATGATAGGTATAAGTCATAAGATATAATAAGATATGATAGGATATGTCATAAGATATGATAGTCTAAAGTACATGAATGATAAGTACATATGAATATAAGATTATATGATGTGAACATATGATTGTCATGCCACAAAACGAATATGGAACATGATAGACATACCGAAATGAATAAGAGGAAACATGTTAGAACACATGATAAGAAAGGCGTAAAATGCTAAGAACGATAGAGATAAGTAAAGATGACCAAGCACATGAATGAGTACATAATACCGAATAGGTATATATATGAATATAAGGAATGAGTAAAGCATTACATGATAGGAAATATAGAAAGTACAAGCATAGCTAAATCATGATAGAAACATATAAAGGGATATGAATAGATAATGATATATACGAATATATGAATACAAGAGTGCATAGATTCATTCATGATATATGATAGACTTACATTCATGATATATGATAGACTTACATATATGATCGAAGACAAAACTAAATGATAGAAAAAGATATGAATATATGTATTATAGAGAAATATGAGAACCATAAAATGAAAGTACAGATATGAGAACGAATACAGAGTAAAGTAATGATAGTATATATTGCATAAGCAATTATGATAACAATAGTTATTCATGCTTATGAAATATGTACAGAAAATGTGATATGAAAATATCTGGATTGTCTGCTTAGAACCTAGTAGAGGGATAGATAGGCATGCCTATGTGGATACAAATAGCCGCAGCGATATTGCATGCATATGCATACGCATACATTTTACATATATCGAGGCCCCGCTTGGGTCGATGACATAGATCCCGTTTTGATCACTTCGTGGCCTCGAAAGGGTCACCACACGCCATGGCAGGTCATCGCCTCTGCATGTGCTGATGATACCTTCGGGTATAAACAGATAGAGATCACTGTCTCGTACAGTGATAGTACCTTCGGGTACATACAGATAGAGATCACTGTCTCGTACAGTGATAGTACCTTCGGGTACATACAGTTATTTCCCGTATCCGCTTCTAAGGTATTTGCAGACATGAAACCAAAAAGGAAATGACATGTATAGAATATATGACATGATATGAGAAGCATAACACTGCTATGCGATGAAAGATGACTGCCATAAGAACAAGAAGTAAATTACAAGATGATCAGGAGAAAAGTATTAGCATACTAAATGCATATGAAAAGCATAGTATATGAATATCATATGAAAATATATGACAACATATGTAAGTACATAAAAGATATTATAAGGAAAGTATAACATGAAAACAAAGATAGTAAAATGAACAAGATATGAATACAAAGATATAGAAAGTACAAAGGTACACTAAAAGGAAATGAACAAGTAAAGTACGTAAATAGATAAAAGAGAAAGGTATATGAAAAGTATAGTATATAAACACATGAAAGCATAGGTGGAAACATATGATAGTAGATGATATATAGTAAAGTATAAGCTCGAACTCCTAAGGGAGATATGAAAGATGATAGAAATTCACATTAATCAAAAGCAATAAGTTATAGAATAGCAAATGAACACATGAAAAGAATAGAAAGTGCATATAAAGGTACAAAAGTAGATGAAAGAATATAATAGAACAAGAATAGTAACAAGTTACAAAATAAGTGCATTGAACACAAAGAAAAGTATAG
This sequence comes from Tetrastigma voinierianum, assembly GCA_016808115.1. Classification (NCBI taxonomy): domain Eukaryota; kingdom Viridiplantae; phylum Streptophyta; class Magnoliopsida; order Vitales; family Vitaceae; genus Tetrastigma; species Tetrastigma voinierianum. The sequence continues at coordinate 131,506 of JAEQBH010001056.1, read as the reverse complement.
ATAAAGATATGCCAAAGACATAGAATATAAAATCAAAATATTGATTATGCAATAGGAATATAAGATGATAAGGAATTAAAGCCAGAAACAGTATAGATATATGAAATGCATATGTATAAGCTTGGTGGTTAACCATGCTTATGTTCCCACTAAGCGCAAAGCGAGCACGGTAAAAAGTGTGTGTTCAATCCGTGTGTGTACAAGAAGACAAGGATGTAGGATACAGTCCCAGATCAAGAAAGCAGCCGACTTAGAGATAGGTGCTCACTACGCTTCCAAGACTTGAAATTTTGTAACAGAAATTGTACATGTATAAGTAAATGGGACTCGATTATGTATAGATCACTTTACTGGACACCACTCAAAGGGTAGTTCTTTTAGAAGTGTAAATGATTTTGTTATTACGTAAATTGTTTGTATACTATGTACAAAATCATTTTCGAGAAAGAACAGTCAATGAGAGTCCCAAGAAAGTATAGTATATAGTATATAGATACCTCGCGCCGGATTCTCGGCCTCGATCCGCTAATCGGCCTGACCGGGATCCGCGGGCGTGATACTAAGTGGTATCGTGAGCAAAGGTTTGGTCGGTTCCGGAAAGCCTATGTTTAGCTCTTCTGTATAGAGTATAAGAAGCTTAGCCTAGATAGAGTATAAGATAGAAAAGATAGACATGGATACGATAGAAAAGTATCGTCTCTCGATGTAATGTCCTCTGTTATGTGGTACGACAGCCAAGTGATATAGACATGACATAGATAATAGAAATGAAAAGAAAGTATAAGAAATGTCACATGTAAAAGATATGAAAAGAAAGGACTTGACATAAAATAGACAAAGCGCATAGTATGAATTTAGAGGACAAAATTCTTATAAGGAGGGGAGATTTGTAATATTCTAAATATACCCCAGCGCTTAATTTGCTTGTGGTATATTAAAAGCTAAATGGAATTTTTCGGAAATAAAACGAGAGACCCTGAAAGTTTATAAGATACAAGGGCAATCTTGTAATTTGTTAAAAAGGATATGAAAGTTATAAAAGAGGAAAGATTAGGGGTCAAATGAGAATATGGCATAAGTTGGAATTTCAAAAGTAACTCATGCACCAAGATAATTATGAAACTTAAAGCAAAAATGGATTTTTACTGCCAAACATGGGCCTAACAAACATGGGACTTAAGACCAAAATTGGTCTCATTCGTGGAGACTTAAACCGTAGAGAGAGGGGGAGAGAAGAGAAGGAGAGAAGAAGAAGAAGAGGAAGAGGGAGAGAAGAAGAAGAGGAGAAGAAGAGAAGCCATGATCAAAAAAGGTATGGAACTACATGGAATTAGAAAGTTTTGTATGAATTTCCATGTTGTATAGTTATTAGTTGTCTCCAACCTAGGGTTTTGTTAGGATTTCATCCTAACCAAAGATATAATGAAATTAAGGTTGGTAAAAACTCTAAATCCATAAGAAAAGTAGGGAATCCTTCCTTTGAGGTTGGATTCATGGTTAAATGACAAGCAATTGAGTTGGGGTTTATACCAAACCCTCAACAAATCCTTGGGTTTGGTTTGTGTATGGGTCATAACCCATATTAGAATGATTTTTGGAGGAATTCATGAAAGAATTTTGAAGAAAGATATGAAATTGAAAGAAGAATTGAGTAAAAATAGAGATTATAAGATGAATTTGGAATGGTTTTGAGGTGTATATGGAGTATAGAGTTGATTTGGGTATCAAAGATATGGAAAAAAAGGGAGAAAATACACATTCTGGACATTTTCGGGTCATGTGTACCGGTACACCTTGAATGTGTACTCTAGACACCCTTCCAGATCTCCAATAAAATGGTGACACATTAGTGTAATTCCAAGACACCCTGGGTTTCCCGCTTCCTATTCCCCGACCTGTGTTTCAGATTTTTGCATAACATTCTCTATTTCTTTATCCGACGGAGGGATTCAAGTGGCCAATTAAAATAGACTTTAACGGGAATCAAACATAAAGAAATAGACATCGTCAAATTCTGAATCTAAGTGGCCCAAAAATTCACTCAAAGTGGGGCCATGTTCAAGTCAAATTCTGCATCAGTTGAACATAGAGTAAACTGGCTGTTTCGACGATCTTGAGTTCCTATGTTCAATTGGGTGATTCCAGTTGGAATAGAACCCTTAGTACCTTAGCTTTAAATGAGTACAAAGACCTAGTATCAAATATGAAGTTAATACCTCGGAAAAATGAGGTATTACAAACATCCCGAGTAAACGTAAATGACTAGTTGGCATGAAAAATGCCATAATTTGAATTTGATGAGTAAATTGGAATGATTCCAATTATTGGCAAAGTAGATTCATAGAGGAACAAGAAACATGAATATGATATGAAACATGAAATGAAATGAAATATGAACATGAACATGAACATGAACATAAAAGTAATTGAAAGATATGAAAAGGACATGTATATGCAACGATATGATATGATAGTATGAGTCATAAGGATATAATAAGATATGATAGGATATGTCATAAGATATGATAGTCTAAAGTACATGAATGATAGGCACATATGAATATAAGATTATATGATGTGAACATATGATTGTCATACACAAACGAATAGATGTAACATGATAGACATACCAAAATGAATAAGAGGAAACATGCTAGGAACACATGATAAGAAAGGCAGAAATGCTAAGAACGATAGAGATAAGTAAAAGATGACCAAGCACATGAATGAGTACATGTACACAAATAGGTATATATATGAATATATGAATGAGTAAAAGCATACATGATAGGAATATAGAAAGTACAAGCATAGCTAAATCATGATAGAAACATATAAAGGGATATGAATAGATAATGATATATACGAATATATGAATACAAGAGTGCATAGATTCATTCATGATATATGATAGACTTACATATATGATACGAAGACAAAACTAAATGATAGAAAAAGATATGAATATATGTATTATAGAGAAATATGAGAACCATAAAATGAAAGTACATATATGAGAATGAATACAGAGTAAAGTAATGATAGTATATATTGCATAAGCAATTATGATAACAATAGTTATTCATGCTTATGAAATACAGCTTAAATGCGATATGAAACATCTAGATTGTCTCGCTTAGAACCTAGTAGAGGGATAGATAGCATGCCTATAGGGATATAGTTGTCGCAAAGATACAGACATAATAGATACGCATATTAGCTTACAGATATCGAGGTCTGTTTGGTCGATGACATAGATCCCGCATCACTCTGCGGCCCTGGAAGGGTCACTACACAAGACATGGGATAGGTCATCGTCTCGCATAGCTGATGATACCAAGTGTATAAACAGAGAGATCATTGTCTCGCATAAAGGATAGTACCTTCGTACATACAAATAGAGATCACCGTCTGCATGCTGATAAGACTTTCGGGTACATATGCGCTATTTCCCGTATCCGCTTCTAAGGTATTTGCAGACATGAAACCAAAAAGGAAATGACATGTATAGAATATATGACATGATATGAGAAGCATAGCACTGCTATGCGATGAAAGTATAGACGGTTACAAGAACAAGAAGTAAAGTACAAGATGACAGTATATGAAAAGCATAGCATACGAAAAGCATATGAAAAGCATATTTATGAATATCATATAAAAATATATGACAACATATGTAAGTACATAAAAGAGAAAGCCATATGAAAAGTATAACATGAAAACAGTATAGGAAATGAACAGTACATGAATACAGCATATAGAAAGTACAAAGTATAGTGCACGAAAAGGAAATGAACAAGTAAAGTACAGAAAGTAGATAAAAGAGAAAGGTATATGAAAAGTATAGTATATAAAAACACATGAAAGCATAGGTGAAAACATATGATAGTAGATGATATAATAGTAAAGTATAAGCTCTGAACTCATAAGGGAGATATGAAAGATGTGATAGAAATTCACATAATCTGAAAAGCAATAAGTTATAGAATAGCAAATGAACACATGAAAAGGATAGAAAGTATATAAAGGTACAAAAGTAGATGAAAGAATATGTAATAGAACAAGAATAGTAACAAGTTACAGATTAGGTATTGGAACACAGTAAAAGTATAGATAAAGGATATGCCAAAGACATAGAATATGTACCGAAAAATATTGACATGCAATAGGAATATAAGATGATAAGGAATTAAAGTTATAGAAATATGTATAGATATATGAAATGCATATGTATAAGCTTGGTGGTTGTCCATGCTTATGTTCCCACTAAGCGTAAAGCTTAGCACGGGTGTTCAATCCGTGTAGGTACAAGAGCAGAAGACAAGGATAGAGGACAAGGCATTCCGCATCAGCAAAGCAGGCCGACTTAGAGATAAGTTCTCACCAGCGCTGCTTCCGCAATCTCTGAAATTTTGTAATAGAAATTGTACATGTATAAGTAAATGGGACTCTAATTATGTGTATAGACTTTTATGGACACCACTCCGGTGGTAGTTCTTTTGGTATATGTAAATGATTTTTGTTATTACAGAAATTGTTTGTATACTATTATGCACAAAATTTCTCCGAAAGAACAGGTCAATAAGAGTCCCAGTAAAGTATAGTATATAGTATATAGATAGTCTCGCGCCCCGGACTTCGGTTCGGATCCTCCAATCGGGTTGGACCGGGGATCCGGCGGGTGTGACACTGTGGCTCGTAGCCTGTTGGCACTTTCAAAAGACCAGATTGTGTCTCTTAGGTTACTGGCACTTTCAAAAGACCAGATTGTGGCTCTTAGCCAGCTGGCACTTTCAAAATACTAAACTGTGGCTCTTAGCTTCCTAGTGTTTTCAAAAGACCAGACTATGGCTCTTAGCCTACTGGCGATTTCAAAACACCAAATTGTGGCTCTTAGCCTACTGGGGCTTTCAAAACACCAGAATGTGGCTCTTAGCCCGTTGGCACTTTCAAAAGACCAGACTATGGCTCTTAGCCTGCTGACACTTTCAGAAGGCCAGATTGTGGTTCTTAGCCTGTTGGCACTTTCAAATGACTGACAGGGTTTTTAGCCATTGGCACTTTTAAAAGACCGTACGCTGATTCCATTCGCTAACACTTTCAAAAGACCGGGGACAGGGCTCTTAGCCTCGCAGCACTTTCTTAAAGATTGGGAACAGACTCTTAACTTACTCACACTTTCAAAAGACCAAATCGTGGCTCTAAGCTTGCTGGCACTTTCAAAAGACTAGATTTGCGGTTTTAACCCGCTTAGCCCTTCTTCAAAAGACCGCACGGCTTTTAAATTGGCTGCACTTTCCAAATACTCGCATTGTGGCTCTTAGCCTATCGGGGCTTTCTAAAAGACCCGATCAGGTGCCTCTTAGCCTAACGGGGCAACTAAAAGACTGCACTATGGCTCTCTTAGCCTTCTAGCACTTTCAAAAGACCAGATCAGGGCTCTAGCCCGTTGACACTTTCTAAAAGAACGTACTATGACTCTAAATTATGAACTAAAAGACCATACTATGGCTCTTAGCCTGCTAGCACTTTCAAAAGACCAAATTATGGCTCTTATTCAAGTAGCACTCAAAGACGACTTGCTCTTAGCCTGCTGCCACTTTCAAAAGACCATACTGATTCTTAGCCTGCTGGCACTTTCAAAAGCCTCGATGTGGTTTGAAGCCTACTCGCACTTTCGCAATACCATACATGGTCCTTAGCCTGCCGGTACACGCCTAATCACAGCTATGGCACCTTGCTCGCCCACTAAGGCTGGAGCCCAAGAAGGGTACTTAGCTAGATATAACTTAACCTTGGTGTATCTAAAGCAACGATCCTAGTCGAGGGTTGTTTGTTCAAAGAATACAATAGGTTATATCTCATAAATACACCAATGGCGTCATTAGTTGCATGATGATATATGTCCATGACCATATTGGAGCCTATTACAAAAAGTTATATCTCATAAATATGCTAATGGCGTCATTAGTTGCACAATGATATATGTCTAAGCGACCATATTGGGCCCATTACAAAAGGTATATCTCATAAATAAGCCAATGGTGTCATTAGTTACACTACGATATATGTCTAAGCGACCATATTAAGGCCACTACAGAAAAATGAGGAAGAAGAAGAGCAGCCATATTAGGGCCATTACGGAAAGAAGAGAAAGAAGAAGAAAAAGTGGATATTCCATTTAAATCCCAGAGAAGGACACCGCTCCCAGGCTCCTCTACTACCTCTCTACGATGCACCTCGACAATTGCGTCTTCAGAGGATGCCGAGACAGGGGATCACCTAAGGCTAGCACTATAGAGAAAGAAAATTCAGAGAGTTGGGCATACAATCTAGAACCTCTAGTTGGTCTCCACAAATGTTGTGTTTGAACACATAGCATCCATAGCCATAGGTGAAAGACGGCTCCAGAGCCCTCTAGCAGTCTTCCTCCATGGCTCCCTTATCCTTGCCAATTCATAAGAATAGAGAAGAAAAGAAATCGCAGCAAGTGAAAGACTTTGTAGATTGGCAACACACGAAGTCAAAACCTTATATATAGGGGTGAAATGTCAACAGTGCATTAAATGTAATTAACAAAAAAATCATGCACCATAGACACAAGTCAAGCACGTGACGCTTACCTCACACGCTTTGTGACCAATCACCCTTCACCTTCCTTCACCCGTTATGTGCGCATTAATTTTCCATTCTTTTTAGCTTTCTTACTCGAGGTTTAGAAGACAGTGTCATTTTGAGTATCAAAGTATTATGACGACTAGGAAAAATCATAACACGCAAAACCCTGTGGATGCAGGACAATACCGGGAGCAAAATACCTCATAAAACTCTCAATCTCTCAAACCCTTGCATCTCTACACACATCAAATCTCTCTCATAACTTTTTTCTTTCATGATCCAGAATATTTATAGGGATATTCCTACAAGCTTTCCTTATTCTATAAGGAAACCTAATATTACAATAATATAACAAATATGAATTATCCTATAAAATATTAATTACAAAAAGGAATTAATACTAAATAGGAATTTGAGACATATTATAACAATCTCCACCTTGGATCAAATTCCATCACATCTTGATAAGAGAGTAATTGACACCATCTGGAACTGAAATTCATTTTATCTTCATCTTGTGTGCTTCGTAATATTTTGTTCTTCCAAATATCTTCAACCTGAATCTCTAATACCATTTGTTATAACTGTGGAAGCTTTGATGAACAATAATATGAATTCAAGAACACAAAGATAAAAAAATCATCATAAAAATGCACAAGAGGTTTTAACATGGTTTAGCCAATTATGCTTATATCCACGGATGAAAGAGAATATTTCCACTACTCTTGAAACCATAGAAAACAAAACTGAAGTATCAAAGTATTGTGACGACTAGGAAAAATCACAACATCACAAAACCCTAGGATGCCCACAATACCGAGAAAATACCTTATAAGGCTCTCAATCTCTCTAACCCTTACATCTTTGCACACACCAAATCTCTCTCATAACTTTTTCCTTTCGTGACTCGGAATATTTATAGGGATATTCCTAAAAGCTTTCTTTATTCTATAAGGAAACCTAATATTACAATAATATAACATATAGGAATTATCCTATAAAATATTATTTACAAAAAGGAATTAATACTAAATAGGAATTTGAGACATATTATAAAAAATCCTTTAGAACTTGTGGTCGAGTTTGAACATCATCATCATCATCATCATCTTTTTCATCGATTGGGTCTACATCATCTACACTCGGTTAATCATTCTACTCTACGTCTCCAACTTGTCTTAGCACCATTGTTGGAGGAACTAACTCCAAATCAAAAATCACCATCGAACTTGGGACATTCCTCTTTCACCTTTAATGTCCTCCATAGCCTGTCTGACAAAGATCATAGTTCAAGAACAAAAATATAAAATAACTCATATAAAGATGTAGAAGGTTTTAATGTGATTTTGCCAACCATGCCTACATCCACGAATGAAAGAGAATCTTTCCACTATACGATAGAAAATATTCTAGAGGTGGAACAACATATAATTAGGTTCCCGAAACATCCCATGTTTTCCCATACCTTGTATCCATACCTTGAACTACAAAATCCCTTGCTCTACAGGGTATCCCCATTCTTCCTGATCACATCTCTAGACACCTCGTATAACTTTTACAAGCTCATCTCTCTCTCATTACCTTTTCATCTCATGACTTAGAATTTTATAGTGATATTCCTAACAAGTTTCCTTATTCTATAAGGAAACCTAATATTAAAATAATATAACGACTTTAGAACTATCCTATAAAATATTCTTTAGAAATAGGAATTAATATTAATTATGAATTTGAGACATATTCCAGCAATCTCCACCTTGGATCAAATTCCATCATTGATTCCACCTTGAACTGAAATTCCTTGTCTTCATCTTGGTACTTTGTAAATATTTTGTCTTCCGTAGATCTTCAATGTGAAGCCTCTAAACAACCCTCCTCTCAGAATTAAAGTACCATTGAACCTTCAATCAAACGACCATCCATTCATCCACTCTCTACACCCCAGGATTTTCATTGGCTTCTATTGTGTTCTACCACATGCATTACATGAAGCACCACCTGCCTTTAGGGCTTACTCTTATATAGGACAATTCCTTTTCATCGTGAAGTAGCAACACATACATGAAGATCCTAAGCACACCGCTTATTTGATAGAGCATAACCATGGATTTGTTGCTAATTAATTAAGACTCACCACCTATGTTTGACATTCGAGGATTTCACCTACATGGCCAAGTTTGAACCTTGGCTTTGATACCAATTGTAGTGCCATCGAAATCTTTAATGTAGATTACATGAATTCAAGAACAAAAAGATAAAATAACTTACACAAAGCTTTGATACCACTTGATAGGAAACCTCATGGTCCATTTTACTTATCCACAATGGTATGATATTTTTCACTTTAGGCCTAAGCCCTCATGGTTTTGTTTTTGAGCTTCTCCCTGACCAAAAAGCCTATACCTATTGGATGTTATCCATGCTTATATACTCATAAGTCTTCACATTCCTAACTGATGTGGGACATTGTGGGACTTTGGGTGAACACCTAACAATCCTCCCCTCGAACAAAGTTTCACTGAGCCTCCCTTCAAACAAGGATTTCCTTGTCTTTCAACGGCTCGAGAGCACATGTCTACATTACAATCGCCTAATAGGGCTTAGTGTGCTACTACACCATTTTGTTCGACTTTCACCCACTAATGTTAAGCGTGAACTCAACTCAAATATCTTTGTTGGGAAACCCAAAATTCATGTCAATTGATATTATTAATGTTTATATACTCATAAACCTTCTCATTCCTAACCGATGTGGGACTTTCGGTGCTTACCCAACAGCTTCGAACAAGCTTCTTACAATAAGCTTCATATTTTTCACTGCATTCTCCAATATTGCATTTTCTGGATGCACTTTAACTTCCTCACAATCTGTGTCCTGGTTGAGGCATTGATCGCTTCAACTTTCTCCAGTCTGTCTCTCAACTGAGGCATGGATCTGCTTCAACTTCCTCACAGTCTGTCTCTCAATTGAGGTACAAAACTGCTTCAACTTCTTCCTAGTCTGTCTCTCAACTGAGGCATGGATCGTTTTAACTTCTTCCCAGTTTTTCTCATGACTGAGGCATTCTTGATTTTCTTCAAATGCACCTTGTCTTTCCCATACATGATATTTCATTGGCCTATCGTGTCATTCCTTTCTCAACTGACCAAGTCTTCCCTGCCACATTTACAATGTCATTGGAGAGCCCATTCTTCATTTGGCTTGTCTTCGAGTTTTATTCCTACAGTATTGTATATAAACAGTACTCCATATGTATGAATAGTGTCACCCGTATGAATATTACTCATGTTGAACAGTTCCTCCGATGTGAACATTCTCCAGCGTGAGCAGTACTTCATACATGAACAGTACTTCCGATTAGAATAGTACCTTGGATATGAACAGAACCTCCTATATGAACAGTACTCAACGTGAACAAAACTCATGGGTGAACAGTATTCCCTTGCAAAACAATTTCCTTGAACAATAGTAATCTCAAAAATCTTTTGGTATACAAAGAGAGATCTCACTCCAAAGAGCATTCTCACTAATTTTTTTTTCTCTCACACCTTTTAGGAATAATTTTCTAAGCACCAAATAAGAATATGTCTCACATGAAAATATTTTCACTATCAACTCTCTACAAGGTGTTGGAACCCTACTGATCCTCACATTTCTGAGCTTAAGGCGGATGCTTGAAACTGAAGGAACTCTGCCTATTTATAGGCTGACCTGGGAGAAGGAAACAAAATGTTAGGCTCCTCAATGTCTGAAAAATTAGGCATCGAAATGAAGGAATAATTTCTAATTTCTTGGGAAACTTGTGTTTTAAGTTTATTAATTTGAGAATAATTGTAAAAAAGACACATAAATAATGCAAAATACATCATTCAATATGGTTTTATAGAAAATAATTATGTTTAAGATATGATAGTATCTAAGTTCTACCATAATAAATTATAGGTACTACCTTAATGCCCTAAGTACTACCACAATGAACAATGTCAATGCAAGACCTATACTATTACATATACCTATGACAATTATTAATCAAACATTATTACTTACATGATTCTTTTCAGAAGTTATTCCCAAATTAATGGGCTAAAACGCTAAAGTTTCGCTTAATTTCCTTCATAACGGCACATAAAATGGAGATGAGGTGTTGTCCCATTTATCCCCCTTCTTCATTTCTTCATCTCTCTCTTTCTTTTCTTTTTTTTATTCAAATTGGGTGGGGCTCGAGGAGCTCCACTCCCAGGATGGAAATGGGACAAGGTTTTCTGATTCCCCGTCTCGCCCCACCTCTAATGGTACGGGTTTGGGCAAATTGTAAAAGGGTATGAACAGATTTGGGAATTGATTTTCAAACATGACTAGGGTTGGGGATGGGTATGGGATTTCTAGTTCCTGCCCGGATCCGTTTTAAATATAAATTATAAGTATACCCTTATTATATTTTAAATTTCTCATTACGCCTTTCGTATTTATATTTGTTTTTCCTAGGCTTTTCCTTCTCAAGGCAATCATCTGATTTGTTTTGTTTCACCCACATCACCTTTGCAACGCATCAACATCACTATCGATCGTGGTTGTCGCCTATAACAAAGACGACAGAGGCTTGATCAAAATCAACAGATGTCCCATCAAGTTGAGTAGGCTGGAGATCCTTCGTCACAAGGTCTATAAGCCCATCCGATTCCTCGATCGCCACCGTTTTGCCAACGTCGATATGAGGATAAGAGTCAAGGACGGTGGTCACACCTCTCAGCTCTATGCCATTCACCATAGTATCGCCAAAGCCTTTGTCTCCTTCTTTCATAAATATATGGACAAGCACTCCGAGAGGGAGATCCAGGACATTCTTGTTTGTTATGATCAAACCCTGCTCGTTGTCTATTTGAGACGATGCGATCCCAAGAACTTCGATGATTGTGGTGCCCATGGCACGTTCCAGAAATCTTACCGATGAGGACTTGAGGTTGTGGTTTCACTTCCATTTTGCAACCTGTGGTCTTTAAATAATTCAGCTTTTGAATTTTGTAATAAAGTTATTAGGATGTTTTATTTTTATTTTTTATGAATTTTGGTGAATATTTATGGGTTAAGATTTTCTATCTCAAAGGTAAATTTTGGATATGAAGTTTATTAAATTAGTTATGAATTAGGGTTTTAGTGATAAAAAAAATCTCTTTCCCCCGTTATCTTATGCCAACACCTTATATATATATATATATATATATATATATATATATATATATATATATATATATATATATAATTTTTTTTTTTTTTTTGAAAACTTTATATATATTTTTTTATATCTCTACTTTCTGTCTCCACTATCCATTGTCTCCCCATTCTCCACCTTTATTATTATTTTTGGAATTTTTTATTTAGGGTCGGACGGGTTCGAGGATGGAATTTTAAATATTAATTGGGATCGCGGATGGGAATGAGAAACTCGTTAGTAATCTAACAATTCCAAAAGGTCTTGTCCCATATGAAAAAAAGAAAATAGTTTTTATTGGGTTTATATACTAAAATACATCTATGTGCTTTTACATAACGTGAGAAGATGAGAGGCCTTGCGTGTATAAGAAATGGGCCGAAAACCCAATTTCAGTGCAAATCGATGGATTTGCCCTCCTACGTGTGAATAAACCCGGGACACATTCAGATTTGCTCCAAATCAATTTTGTTTTTTGTTTGCCTAAATAAAAACCTTGGTTTTTGAGTTCTTAAAATCAAAACGGTCCAAGTCATTGCTTCATAGTAAATTCAATTCTAACAATTATTTTTGGATTTAATTCATAACGGTTTTGAATTTATTCTTAGTCTTTTTGAATTTCAAACCAATGATTTGCCTTTGGAACGGGTTCTGATGTTGAAAAATACTTTTCAGTCTCAATCTTTCTTTTCACGTTTATCTATGCTATTCCTGGTCTAGAGCCCATCTCTGAAAAACTGTTGTAAGGAAGAACATATGTTTTATACACGCCTCATTTTGATTTTATTTTCCACAAACTGCCCTCCGTTTTACAGTTACACCATCAGTTCCGACCATACCATCCAGCAGTCTCCAGATTCCTGCACCTTCTATCTTATTGCTGTCTTTGTTGGTTTTGACCTTCTGCAGCCTAAAGTTATAACAAATATGTCCGTCTTTGGGTTAGGGATGAGGATGGAATAAGATTTGACCCGCCTCGTTATCATCACTACACACTCCCATCATTTTCTACTCTCTATATACAATAGAAGTAGTATTATATATATTGTCCCAATTTTGTTAATACTAGAAGGATCCACATGCAAGACACGTGTACTTATAGGTCATAACTTTATTCCTATTAAAACAAATTTTTTACAAGAAAATACAATTTTTTAAAAATCGGACCGATCAGTCCAACCGGTTGGACCATGAACCGGCATCAAAGCTGATCTGGTTCAAAGATTAAAATCGTTTTTCTTTGAATTGATGGTTGAACCGGTCGAATCGATGGTTGAACCGATCAAACCAATGGTTGAACCGATTAAATTGCTAAACATTACTGGCTATTTTTATTTTTAATAATATATTAATTATCTATGTATGACGTCACCGGTTCAACCACGGTTTGATTGTCGGTTCAACCAGTGAACCGTAAATCGATAACTTTTTCTATTCAGTTATCAGTCCGATTTTTAAAAAATTGAGAAAGTAACATTTCTTCTTAGTCTAAATGTCTAAATATTTTAATCATTTTCTTCCGACAACCAAGAGTCCATGAAATTTTCTTTTCCCTTCTGTCATATATAATACTTTTATTGGGATCAGAAAAAGACGTCGTATTAAAAACTCTATTTAAATACTTTAATAGGATAGAATTTGAATAATGACAATAGTAAATTAAAATAAGATGAGCATTTATAGATAATTATTAAATTGTAAAAAAAAAATAGAAATAAACACTGCAAGGAGATAAATTCTCAGGCAAAAGTATCAACAAAAAGCTCACCATGTGTCAACCTCATTTCTAGCAAGGTAACACTTTTAACTAAATATTGTATTTTAATATTCAAAATTTTTTTAACTGAGTATTGTATTTCAATCTTGAAATAAGAAAATATATATGGAAGAATCGAAATGTGGCTTAAAAGCTACAAACACTATTAACTGAAACAATAATAAGTTTCATTTACCAATGCGCTCCAATTAATAGAGTTTTGGTTTAAAATACTGTTTTTCGAAAAAAAAATAGTCTGCATTTCAAACTATTGTTCAATCTAATGTGTTTGGGCCATGTAGACGACAACTAGCATAATGTCGCTGTTCAGGACAGTGGCTTCATCAATTTTTTGAAAGCCATTGCTGTTGTCTTGAATAGTGACATTACATCTTTTTAGCAATTGAACAATGACATTATAAATTATTTTTTTAAAATAATAAAGTCGTTTAGGACAATGACATTTTAATTTTTAAAAAATGATAATGTCGTTGTTGGTGACAGTAGCATTTACTAAAATCATAAATATTTTGGTTTAATCATTGATGATGCTTTTTCAACCGGAACTGGGTTGGAGCGTGCTTGAATTGCTGGGCCGGTCCGCTGACTCTGGATGTCGATCTCCTCTGCAAAAACAAGAAACGAAAAGGATCGGTGGGGGCTCGCCCGTTGCCTCTCCGATGCCTAAGTCAATTCTTTCCAATGGAAGAGAAGATCAACTGCTTAGGGCATGAAGTTTTATGCGCACTTCATCGATGGGGTGGCCTGCATTTATAGTGGGTGTCTTTTCCTAATCGATGGTGATGCAAACTCTCTTATCGATGAGGGATTTTCTTCCTTATCACCGTCGATTAATCAAAGTATAATTGGGAAGCGCTTATCGAATTATTGTACTTCCTTTATTGGTGGAGATTCGATTCGACGATGATATGGGCTCTTGGGCTTTTCGCTTACCGAGGATGAACTGGGCTCCCGTTCGCTCATACAGGCCAGCCATTTTAATCGGGCCTCGCTTTATAAGTCTTCTTTAATCCTCTGCCGTGCTCGGGGGTGAGCCTCGCCTACTTTTTAAACTCCAATCGCTTGCCCCTAGCCCTGGTTACAATGAGCTGCGGCAAAGGTCAGACGCTGATCGCGACTTCCACATGGTCAGTCAGTATCGGCTCGACAGGCTTTGTCATTGCCAAATGTCCCGTGGTAATGATGACTTTCTCAACTTTTCACGCTTATTTCCTACTTCTTCTTATTTCTTTTGAGAACATCCTCTCGACCGCTAGCATCAGGTTCTCGATATTGAAGCTTTTTCTTCTCTACGGTTTCTGCGCTTCTTTCTTGAAACTTGTCCGATAATTGTTCGTAACTTTCGTGTTTTGTAATACCTCTCTAGCTCCACCTTTCATTTTGTTCCAGACTCGATACGTCTTTTTCCTTCTTTAGTCTTTTCGAGAGGTGTTGCGGGCGTTAGTGGCTAGATTGCCAGGGGCTTTGTCCAACTTCGTAATCCCATGGGTTCCGGGCTGCTCCTCTTCACAGATAGGGGTGACTTCTCTACGAGTCCCGGGTTCAAAAATGAGGGGTGGTGAGTCAATTGTTTAGCCATGGTTGTGCTTCGAGATGCCCCAGGGAACCTCCTTCCCTCGGGTAAAGGCAAGGATAAAATTGATGAGGATTGAATACCCCTGTGTCCGAATATCCTCAAGTCGCTCGTAGAACGCCTCGGGCGCGGGTCCAGGTTGAGCCTTATTTGGGGAAATCTTCGCAAGACGATATAGGCCCCAATTTGGTGTTCAGTTTGGTAGTATCCACGATTATTGACCTCTATGTCGTTCAAGTGCAGATGGTGTGCTTTTGAGGTGGCAACTGAGGAGAGCGGTCTGTTTTCCTCTGCATCCCTTTATAAAAAGGGTTTCTGACATTTCAGCGTCTGCCCTTCGACACTCGCGACCACGGGAGTGATACATGTTTGGGTTGTTAGTTGTCTTTAGGGATAAGGGCTTGGGTGTTCCCAGTATAGCTCTACTCCTGGACCTCTTCAGTGTGAAGGAAGCTGCTGAGGGCTTTCTTTATTTGTCTAAGCATTCCAATGCTCCGCTGATCATCTCGGATCTCCGTCTTCCGCAGTATTGGAAGGAATCTTTGCTTTTTTGTTAGTGGCGCGTTGGGAGTATGATCCCATGACGAGAAGACACACTAGGCGATTCGGTGGCATGGACCTCAGGGAAACTCGTGAGCTTTTCTTTGTTTAGTTTGGTCTAGTCTTCACAGTTATAGGGTATCCTAACTTGCATTGGTTGTGCGCTCTTCGGTGGTCGTCACGATCTTAGCCACTGAGATAGGGACCGATGGGCGGAAGTTGGCGAGTGTGGTCGCGTGCTTACTCCGAGCTCATCAGGTCGGACATTACGGGGTCTTCAGGTTCGAAGTCTTCTCGACCTTCTACTCTAGGTATTCACCTCGAATTTGTTATGAAGTTCTCCCCACGAGGCCTCTGTTGTCAGCCACTGGCTAAGGGAGGCTTGAGGCTCGGGTGGAGACGTTGTCCAGGAGGCCTCGAAGTGTGAAGCAAAAATCTCGGGACTCCTTGCCAGGAAAGGAGCCATCCATTTGGTCAGCCATGAGGAGTTGGGGACGTCTTCTTCATCACCCTCTTTGCCATGTCAGTGCGAGGCAAGCATTGCCATCTCAATTTGAGTCTCAAAGAGCACAGTTAAATGGCCTGCTCTTGCCTCTGTTCTGAGCGAAGATTCCTCGGGAGGTACGCTTGGAGGAAGTTATGCCTATCTCAGTTTGGAGTCCTCCTACGCAGAGCGCTGAGCCTCTTCCTTCGATAGCGGAAGATTTGGGGAGGGAGTGCCTCGAAGCTGATGGAGATGAGGATTCCTTTCTCTTCAATGCAGAGCTTGCCACTGGCGCGATCTCATCCATCCTCGGGGATTATGATCTTGGGTCGGGATGCCACAACACAGTGAGGAGGCTTTGGGTGTATCACTCCGGGAGTATCTCAGTAAGTTCCTTGTCTTTGTTTATGCCTTGCTATCTTGGTTTTGAGTTATGGTTGACTGCATGTTGGAGTGATAGTAGGCTACCATGAGTTTGGCAAAGGGCGGTGACGAGGAGTCATGTGGCGCGAGCCTCTGAGCTAAATGGCTTCTCTTACCTCTGAGCGGGCTGAACTGCGAGCTCGGATGCAAAATATGACGGAGGAAGCGGTGAAGCTCAAGTCCGACTTGAGGCATACTTAGATGTGCGACGTGGTAGGGGTAGAAGAGAGCAGGGTTGACGGGCGAGCTTAGGAGGGGCAGGGGATGGCTATGGCCCACTGGAATGGCTGCCGGGTAGTTAGGGATGGGCTCGAGGCCCCTTGAAATGAGCTGCGGTGTCGGGAAGAGTTGCATTTGCACGGAAGATGATTTCTGGGTATTCAAGGAAGGTTGCAAAATTTGCTAGTGAGGTGCGTAATAAACGATCTTTGCTAGGCCAAGGCCGTGCGAGAAGCTTTCGAGGTTGAGAGCTCCTGTGGGCGCTTGGCGGAGTGGGTGCCATGTGTTGCGGGGACCTTCAAAGGCGGAAGCTGGTCGTTCAAGGGACGGAGGCGATGCGAGTTTGAGGACGAGGCCAGGCAACAGTGGGCTTCTGGATGGCTTGCTTTCCAGATGAGGGTTGCTAACGCCTACTCGGGCTTGGGCCTTAATTTTGATATTCTAGCAACGAGAGCGAAGAGTCAGCACTACATTGATTGCTCTGGAGAGCAGTAGCTAGAAATTTGAGCTTGCTCCCACTTCTTCATATCTGCTCTAACCTCGCCTTCAGTGAGCCTCATGTCTGATCTGCTTGTTTTTTACCTTAGGCTTTAAACCTAGGATTTATGTAATCTTGGATTCTTAGCTTCGATGTAATGAATACCCATTTCTCTTAACTACCTGTTCCTTGTCTTGCTCATCTGAAATACTAACTGGCTCTGGTGTGCCTTAGTTGAGAAGTTGAGGTCTTGGCTGTTGTGCTAAAGCTCCCGAGTAGGCCTAATGTGCTGACGAGCTAGCTCATATTCTTCTATGGCCTTTTGTTGGCTTGATTAAGCTCTTGAAAGATTTGAGCTATTGTGGCTCCATGGGCTGTCTGCCTATTCTGGCCGACTACGTGGCTATATGGCCTTAGTTGGCTTGGTTGAATTCTACAAGGCCCGATTCTTGGGCTCTTGGGGCGGGGCCTTCTTGGCCCCATTAAGCTCACGCAGACTAAGCTCTTTTGGGCTCATGGGCGCAGGCCTTCTTTGGCTGTCGCTGCGGCCCCGGGCTCTTGGGCGCCTTACCTACTTGGCTCTGTTGACTAATCTGCCTTAGCTGAACTGACTATGTGGCTATATGGCCTTAGTTGAGTAGTTGAGCTTTGCAAATTTAAGTCTACTAGGCTGTAGGTGTTGAGGCTTTTCAGAAATTTATTAAACTCTGTAGGCGAGGTACTAGGCTCGCAGGCGCTAAGGCCTTCTGAGTTGTTTAGCTCTGTGGCGAGCTCTTGGGCTCTGAGGCGCTGAGGCCTTTACGAGTTGTTAAGCTCTCTGGCCCCGAACCTCTTTTGGGCTCATGGGGGCTGAGGCCTTCCACGAGCTCTTAAACTCTGGTTGAGCTCTCTTTGGACTCCACAGGCGACGCCTTCTGGTACAGTGGCTCGGCAAATTGAGCTCCTGGGCTCTTGAGATTTACTTGGCCAGTGGATTAAATGCTGAGAATTTGGGGCCGGCTATGTGGTATGGACTTGGTTGAGTGGTTTGGGCTCTGTGATGTTCAGGCTCTTTGGGCTCTTGGTGGCCCAGGAGCCTTCTTTGGCTCGGTGGCTCTACAAGTTGAGCTACTGGGCTCGTGGTGGCCCCCGAGGCCTTCTGGGTGTTAAGCTCTGTGTTGAGCCCCTCTTGGAGTTCTGGGCGTTGAGGACTTTGAGCTATTAAGATCATAAGGCGAAATTTCAGGCTCTAGGCGGGGCCTTCTTAAGTACATTAAGCTCTCTGAGGCGAGCTCTTGGGCTCATGGGTCTTGAGGCACTAGGCTGTTAAACTCTGTTGAAACTCTGGGCTCTTGGATTAATGCACTTTGGTGAGGCCGACTACGTGGCTATATGGCCTTGGTTGACGGACAGGCTCTGTAGTATTTCTTGGGCTCTGGGTCTCTTGAGGCCTTCACAGTGTTAAGCTACAAAGTGACTCTTGGGCTGTGGCGTAGGAGCCTTCACGATCTGTTAAGCTACGCAAAGCCCAGGCCTCTTAGGCTCTTGAGCTGCAGCTCAAATGGGCTACATGGCTATTCAGGTGTTCTTCAGGTTCTGAGCTACTTGTCTCGTGGCTTCCTTGGTATGTTCGATGACTGCGCTTGGGCTCTGAGCTACTTAGCTCTGCGGCTGCATAGCCTGTCGAACTAAGGCTAACTTTGGGCTCTAGTAGTGAGGAGCCATCTGGCTGTTAAGCACACAAGCGATTACGTGGCTATGGCGGGTTTGACTTCAGCCTTCTCTTGACCTTGAGTAGCTTTAATGTGGCTTTATGGAGGTGGAGCAGTTGACTCGGCGCTCGGCTTCCCCTTACAAATGCGACTCCTCTGTGATGTGCTCATGCTTTGAACCTTCTTCCTTTTAGGTGTAATTGGAATCGCGCATGATGGAAGTGTCGAGGTTTGAAATTAGTCATTAAAGTGCCTTGGAATCGTGAGGGCGGCGTTTGGTTCAGATGGTCTTGCGCATAGGAGTTGTATTTTTCCTTAGTTCCTCCCTTATGGGAGTTATATTTATTCCTAGCTGTTGATGACGGAGGCGTGTAGGGATGTATCTGGAGGCGGTGTACTAAAACTTTTTAGTACAGCCACTCTCCCATTTTCCCTCTTTCTTCTCTTCTTTCCCTTTCTCCTCTTCCTTCTCCTTTTCCTTTTTTTTTTTTGTTCGCACTCACTCTTCCTCTCTTTCCCTTTCCATTTCTTGAGATATATATATATATTTATTTATTTATTTATTTATTTTTTTTTTTGAGGGAGCTGCTTATACTGTTCGCTCCCGAGATGTAAGGGATGGCACTACTAATTGTAACTTTTCTAAATCAATTGTATCTTCTTTGAAATAAAGAGTAATCTTTTTTTTTTTTTTGTGAAGCATGAATATGTGTATTCTGAGGTGTGTAACTTTCTCAGGCATTTTCTGGCCGAGCTGCCTGCTTTTCTTTTACCGACATGCCTTGCTTTTTGATTCATAAGGATATTAAGCAAAGTAATCAACGAACACAGAAATTGTGTCGGCAGGTAGTACTTTATTAAGATTACAATCGGGTCTATTGATAGAATGTTTGAGGTGTGACATTCCAGTGAGGTAAATTTTTTCCTTCTTTCGTCTGGTTCGTAGTTGCCAGGTCGGACCACGCGTGACACGATATAAGGGCCTTCCCAGTTGGGTCCTAGCTTTTCATGTGTAGGATCTTTCCTCACTGGCAGAAGCTTTTTAAAAACTAGGTCGCCAAGCTTATAGCTCCTGGGTTTGACCTTTCGGTCATGGTACCTTGCCGTCTTCCTTTGGTAGTCTTTTGTGCGTTTCAGGACCTGCTCACGCTTTTCATCTAGGAGGTCTAGGTTTAGGCGGAGAGCCTCTTCGTTATGCTCTACACTTGTCAATTCAATCCTTGGGGATTTTAATTCGATCTCGGCATGAGGCTGCTTGTACGGTGCGAAAGTACATAGTGAATGGCGTCTCTTTGGGTTCTTGACTTGCGTGTAGTTACGTATGCCAGTAACACCTCGGGGAGTATTACCCATTTTCCTTTAAATCTTCCAACTTGGTCTTGATGTTGCTTTAAGGGTGATGGCGACTTACCAGCATCCGTTGGATTGTGGATGAGTTAGGGGATAGTAGTAGTTCTGATTACGAGCTCGGCATAAAATCCTTAAACTTAGGATTATGGTGTTTCCCATTATCGACACAGGCTCGAGATACGAGCTTGCATCTTATGGAGCCTTGACGAGTTGCGTACCTTTTGTTACAACTGATAGTAGCGGGCTCGACCACCCGTTCGGTGAAATGATCCACTTTGCTATGGCCCGATAAATTTGCATTGGCCCCTTCAGTAGTGATGAAAATCAAAGCACAAAGATAGTGATGCTAGAGCATTTACAACATACGTGGGAATTCAATCTAATTTTGGAAAATTGATTTGGGAAATTTGTGAGAACCTTAGAGCACTAATATGTTTCTATTTCCAAGTGTTTTGAGTTTTATTACTATTTTGATTTGGAGTTGGTTTGTTTTGAAAGATTTGTTCTCGAGTCAAAGTAGGGTTGCTTTTATTTAATTTAGAAAGTACATTTTCTAGTTAAATAGGAGTTGCTATTTCTTTTTTTTTTTTTTAGAAAAGGTTTGCTTGATTGGTGATGATTTACGTAGTTCTTTGTATTTTGGAAAGTGATTTCTTTGTAGATTTGGAGATGATTTGTTCTAGATTTCTTTGCTGATTTGTTCTAGATTCTTCTTGATTTATTACAGATTTCTTGCTAAATTCTATTACCAAGCCTTGTCCTAGATTATATAGTTTCCTTTTTTCTCCTTCATGGATATTTTTAGTGTGTAGTAGTTTAGGAAAAAGTATGTTAGTTTCCTTTCTTGTTTGGCAAATATTTACTTTCCTTGTGGCCGAATGTTTGATTTCTATTCTTCATATTTTTTGGCCTATTTAAAAGGAAACATTATCCTTATATTTCTTCAAGTTTTAAGCATTAATAAAATTAGAGTTCAATTTCTCTTTGATTCTTTTGAAGAACTCCTTGAACTGTCGGTTATTAAGTGGCGTTCATCAAGACTTATCGATCGGATCTCCATCACCGTGTAAGCGTCCTCACCTATACCAAGGTTCTTGCTTCCATATAAGCTTAGCGGGTCAAGGTCATCCATCGAGCAATCTTTAGACGGTTCTTAGATCTAATAGATCGATCCGAGGTCTCCTCCGCAGTTAGTGAGTTCGTATCATTTAGTATCGAGCAACGAGGTTCTATTTTTTAAGTTTTGCCTATCTTTTATTAATATTATTTATTTCTTTGCCGAAACATCTGCGATCACCACTTTCATCCATACCTTAAAATTCCGTTCAACGATTTCATTCACAGCTTTGTATCTACTCCATCCCAGTAGATTTTCTTAATTCTTATGATCGGATATAATTTTTATTGTTTAATCTTTTTCTTTTTTAGTAGATAAAGTCATCCATCCCAAGTTAAAAAAAACAAAAAAAAACAAAAAAAAAAAGAAAGTAAAGGATAAAAATCGGTTGAAAATCTAGCGGAAAAAAAAAAGAAAAGGTGGAAAAAAAAAGCATAAATTTTTTAAGTATATTATCATTCGATTGTTGGAAATCAAGTCCCACCATAATATAAAACATAAAAGTAGGTGAAAAAAACTGAGAAATTTTTGGTGTCATTATTTTGTTGCCTTAAGTAAAAGACTTGAATATTTGTTGACATACCCAGCTTTGTCACTGGTAGGTTTGATTGATTTGCGGAAAAAAATCAAATTTGTTTGATTAGTTCCAAAGAACTAAAGAAATTCTTAGTGGAAAAGGCAAGAGTGAGTCGGATTTAGAGAGAAAAAAAGCCAGAATATATTGTGCTTGAAAACACGGCGAACTAAGTGAATCATTCTTAGTGAAAACGTGGCCCAGTGATTTGTGAGGAATCTATGCTTTTTTCTCTAACCATGTTTTGCGCCTTATGTCGAACAACAACGCATCGAAGGTGTGGCGGGGAGCGTTGATATGAAGTTCATTATGGAGGCCTTAACTCGTGAGTAAAAGAGGATATTTAAGGCTGAATTGGAACAATTCCATGGCAGAGAGAGATGGAGCAAAGCCCCGATGACCCTCAGGCCCTTCAACAAGGCGTAGAGGAGGCTACCAAAAGAGGGTTGCGTGTGAAGAGGCCAGATATCACGGGAATGGTTTTGAGGATGAGAATGATCATGATTCGGTTGTTGGTGATAGGAGGTATGGCCCACATAGAGAAGATAGGAATCATGAAGATAATAATTTGAGAAACATTAAAATGAAGATTCCATCTTTCCAAGGAAAGAATGACCCCGAGGCATATCTTGAGTGGGAGAGGAAGGTGGAGTTGGTTTTTGATTGTCGATTATTCAGAAAATAGGAAGGTGAAACTTGCTGCCATAGGGTTCTCGGACTATGCACTTGAGTTTGAGTAGGACGATTAGTTTTAATATAGGAATAGGGAGCAGTTGTGGAAACATAGGAAGAGATGAAGGGTGATGCGAAGAGATTTGTTTCAACCTCTTTAGGAGTTGTACAATGATTGCAAAATCTAAAGATGAAGGCAATGCGTAGTGTAAAGAAATTATTATAAGGAGATGAAGGTTTTATTATTTAGACAAATATTGAAGAAGATCGAGAGGCTACAATGAGTCGGGTTGGCGAGGTTTAAGCGGGCGGTCGAAAGGTGGTGGAATTGCAACATTCACGTAGAGTTGGAGAATATGGTGGATGGCTATCAAGATCGAGAATCAAGTCAAGGAGAGACTGATGCAACACACGTTAAGACTAGTCGATTTCACATCCACTTGGAAGTTGAATCAATGGAGGAAGGAAGATCGCCGCGATACGAGCCAAATAGAGCGAGCAGAGGTGACGGACGAGAAATCAGATATGATTCAAAATTGAGAAAGAAAAGAAGAGAAAGGAAATGGGAAGAAAAGCGAGAGGAAAGGAAAGTGATAGAAGGAAAGAGAGTGAGAGAAAGAAAGAGTGAAAGGAAAAGATCTTAAAGTGAACAACGAAAAGGAGAGAAAACAAAAGATCGAGTGAGCGATGAGCAGAGAAACAAAGAAAGCTTCAATACAAGATAGTGAACTAAGAGTATTTTTTTATTCTAAAAAAGCCTATGTTTGGCCTTTTTGTACAAAGAGACGCTTTTGGAGATTAACGATCTTGATTCTTCGTTGCCTAGTATTGTTTCTTCCTTATTCTGAGGAGTTAGTATGTAATCCTGAGGATGACCACAGTGATTTGCCGCAGGAGACAAGAGCTTCAAAGCCAAGTGGAGAATTTATTAGTCCATGTGTTATACATGTATTACTTGATCCCAAAGGATGGTATGGAGGATATGTATTTATTTTCATGCCATCAACAGCATTATAAGTTAGATTCGAGGACCAGATCTTTTTAGGAAAGAATGATGAATCAAGCACAAAGGATCAAGTGATGCTAGAGCATTTACAACATACATTAGAATTCAATCTTAATTTGGAAAATTCGATTTGGGAGAAGTTGTGAGAACCTTGGAAACACCTAATATATTTCTATTTCCAAGTGTTTTTGGGTTTATTACTATTTGATTTGGAGTTGGTTTATTTTGAAGATTTGTTCTCGAGTCAAAGTAGGAGTTGCTTTATTTAATTTAGAAAGTCTATTTTTCTAGTTAAATAGGAGTTGCTATTTCTTTTTAGAAAAGGTTTGCTTCAGATTTGGTGATGATTTGCGTAGTTTTGCTATTTTAGTGATTCTTTGTAGATTTGGAGATGATTTGTTCTAGATTTGCTGCTGATTTGTTCTAGATTTGCTGCTAATTCTATTACCAAGCCTTGTCCTAAAATTATATAGTTTCCTTTTTTCTCCTTCATGGATATTTTTAGTGTGTAGTAGTTTAGGAAAAGTATGTTAGTTTCTTCTCTTGTTTTGGCCAAATATTTGCTTTCCTTGTGGTAGAATATTTGATTTCTATTCTTCATATTTTTTGGCCTATTTAAAAGGCTTGTTATCATGTATTCTTCAAGTTTTCAAACATTAATAAAATTGAGAGTTTCAATTTCTCTTTAGTTCTTTGAAGAACTCCTTGAATATCGGTTATTAATTGTTCATACGAAGACTTATCGGTCGGATCTCCATCAGATTGTAGGCGTCCTCCCCACCTATACCAAGGTTCTTGCTTCCATAAACAGCGGTCAGGTCCATCCAAGCCAATGCTAGAGCAGTTCTTCCGATCTAATTCGATCACGGGTCTCCTCACAAGTTGACGGGGTTCGTATCAAATGGGAAGGGGTCCCAATATGTCCAACCCCTATTGCTGAAAAGGCTAAGGGCTTGTAACTGACGTTAGTGGCTCGGATGGGAGATGAGAAATTTTGGCATGCTTTTGACAAACTTTGCACTTTTTGACTAGCTCTGTTGCGTCTCTGAGCATTTTGGGCCAATAGTACCCTGCTCGAGACTTTCCATGATGCAGAGCTCAGATGTGATTTCCATATGCGCTAATGTGCTTTACTCTCGGCCGCGTAGTTAGATCTTCCTTGCAATGCGCCGAGGATGGGTGTGAAACACGGCTTATAAAGGGTTGGGTGAATAGTGAACGACATACCTTGTCTAAGCTTAGACACCTCGCCCGGTCGTTTGGCGGAGTGATCCTTGGTAAGTAGTCCCCGAATGGGATTCCGTCCCGGCTCGGCTCGGACGCGGCGGGAGAGATCTCTTCATTGTTGAGATACGGAGGTTGAGAAGGTGCTCGACGGTGTCGATCTATTGGGGTCTTCTTGGGGAAGAATTTGTTGCGTTTCTTAGGAGCATCTACTTGCAATTCTACGCTCTCGGTATCATATACAATACGAACTCGTCACGAACTTCTTAAGTAATTCCCGCACCTTCTTGAGGTATAGAGGATAATTTTTTCCCCTCTGCTTCGTAGGAGTCTTCTATTTGTTTTACTACCAATTGGGAGTCGCTGCATATCTCTAATTGATCAACTTCCATGGAATGAGCGAGGTTAAGCCCAGCTGTGACGGCCTCATACTCGGCCTCGTTATTGGAGGCTCGAAACCCAAATCTTAGCGCATATTCAATATCTATTCCGTTCGGAGAGGGTCGAAAATTAGGCCTGCCCCACTCCCTTGAGCATTGGCAGCCCCAGCCGACGACCTCGAATGGGAAGGTCGGACGTCGGTTAGGTGATGGCCGGCGAGCTCTAAAGTGGTCCATGACGAAGTACGCGAATCTGCCTTTTATTCTTTATTTTGATTTGTGTCGATGTCGAACTCGGCAGCTCTATGGCCCTTCATCGATCTTCAGTCTTTGGTTTATTAACAGCACTTGCTTCATTGGATATTCTATTGAGATTTCGATGGTATGAGCTTGGAAGTTAGGGCGGAGTTTTTGGGCTGCAGTTACCAATGCCAGGATTAATTTCTCCATCTTTGGGTACCTTTCCTCTAGCCCTCTTAGAGCTCGACTCTTATAGTGGCAATTTGCTTTGCACTAATCTTTGTCTTTAGGCTGATCTGTTAGTTGAAATCTGAAATGGCGATCTGAGAGTGGGGGCTCTCCTCGGAGGACTTACGGGAATGGGGAGGCTCGGATAAGTTTTAACGTTGTGAATGCTTCCTAGCCGTAGTGTGCATCCCATTTGAAAGTTTTTATAACCTAGAAGAAGGGTGACACTTATCATTGTGTGGACACCATTGCCGATAGCTATTCTTCCAGGTTAGGCGTTGGACTTTTTATGTTTGATGGTAGCGGCGTATCGAGCCTGGCGCGTTTATCTTAATGCGGGTTTGCCCTGCATTCTCGGTTGTTGAATATAAAACCCAAGAATTTTTCAGCTGAGACTTCGAAAGTGCATTTGGCTGGATTTAATTTCATGTTGTACTTTTTTAGGATCTGGAATGCCTCTAATGAATGAGGTATAGAGCTCGAGCGTAGTTGATTTTACCTAACATGTCGGTAATAATATGCCTCCATAGATGTCCACTTTTGTTTCTAGAACATCATTCACCAACCTACATTGAGTGGCTCCACCCATTTTTAGTCGAAGGCATTGCAGAATATGATAGGTCCCTTGCCCGATGGCGAATGAGAGTCTTCTCTTGGTCGTGGGATCCGTGCGATGCGGTTATGGCCGGAGAAAGCATCCATGGTTGAGGAGTTCATGGTAGGTTGTGGAGTCTCACTATGAAGTCGATCTAGGTGAGGAAGGTGTCTTTTGGCGTACTTTCGTTAATGTCGATGAAATCGATGGGGTTATAATTGCCATTAAGCTTTTTAGCCTTGAGTCTGACGTTGGCGACCGGTCGAGTATTCCGCTACGATCGCACCCGCTGGAGGAGCTTGAGCCTCCTCATTAATCGCTTTTTTGTCTTTCTGGCGAAACTTCTTCTTTTTGTACTTAGGTTTGAAGGATGGGTGAGCAGTACGTGAGTGGTAATGCGAGGTCAATCCCTCCCATGTCCTTCTACATCCATGCGAAAACATCAGCATTCTGTTTCAGAAGTGGATAAGGAAGCGAGGTCTTAGGCAGACCAACGTGGCAGTGTTTAGGGTGATTGTTCAGTTGTATAGGCTCCAGCTCTTCCGAGGGCTCGGTCGAGTGTTCACCTCGTCTTTCATGTCGAGTTCATCCACGGATATGCTGTCGACCGCTTTTTGCTTCATTGATGCCGAGTAACATTCCCTGGCCACACACTGGTCTCCTCGAACCATTCCTACTCTGTTTGCGGTGGGGAACTTGATCACCATGTGATAGGTGAAAGGGATGGCACTTATGGTGTTGAGAGAGGGCCTGCCTAATAACACGTTATAAGCTGAGAGGGCATCTACTACGAGAGAATTCTTCTGCATCGTTGTTGCACTGGCGTGGGTGTAGTGAGCACTAAGTATTGACCCCAGGTGGCGATTTTCTCGATTGAATCCTCACGGGTGGGTGTTGGTAGAGGTTCGTGGCTCCGCCCAGTGCGTCTTCAGCTAATGTAAAGATGATGTCGGCCGAGCTCCCATTGTCGACAAGGACCCAGTGGATTGTTTTTTTAGCCTAGCTGCCATATCGCAAAGGGGTCGTGGTAGGTGTTGACATCATACGATCCCGAATCAGAAGGTTGTAGGCGGTGTCAGTTGAGAGTTTGGACAAGCATGCTCTCAGAACCTCTCGACACGATACTAAGTAAATGAGCCTTCACCTTTGAGCGGATACCCCCACCTCCTACAAATCCTATTAGATCACATGGATTCCCCCCCAGTGTTCGGTGTTGGTAGGATTAGGCTGCTTAGGGTGGTGGTGGCTGCTCTTGATCCTGACCTTCAGAGGCTGTGTAGCGGCGAAGATATCCTTGTCGAATAAGGTATTCTATTTCCTTCATGAGTTGTATACGTGTCATTCATTCGATGCGTGGTCCTATGGAACTCCGGTATCTAGTGTCTCTTTTGGTTGGGTCAGGCCTCATACGGATCTCCCGTCTCGGAAATTTTCATCTTGCACCTCGCGTGAGACACCGTAATCTTTGTGGCTGTTGGGGGTGAAGCTGGCACGAGGTGAATCTTTGTTGTAGTAGCTCGGGCTGAGGTGGTCCTAGGCGGTCTCTGACGCTCCCTCTCCTCTTTGGGGATCGTTCTTTGTCCCTTCTTGGGGATCTCTCTCGGTCTCTTTGTCTCCTAGGGCTTCGCTCCCGTTTCTTGTAAGTCCTGCTTTTCTCCTTGTGGGTTGAAAAGCTTCCTCTCTTGGATATGAGGGCTTCTTCGCCGTTAATGTACTTCTATGCTTTAGTGAGCACCTCAGCCATGCTTGCCTAAGGATTCTTTGAGATGGAAAACATTAAGTCTTTTGACTGTGCTCTTAGCCCAACGATGAATGGGGTGATGGCAGACGCTAAATGCGGAACATCAACCTTTGTATTTCGGCGTTGAGCCTCTGGATATAAGACCTCAGGCTTTCTTGTGGGTTCTGCTTTATGGACAGCAAGCGATAACTTGGCTTCCTGTATGTCCTGGCTCCTATGAAGTGGGATACGAATGAGATGGAGAGCTCTCTAAATGAGGAGATTGACGATGGTGGGAGCTTGTTAAACCAAGCCAATGCTGAGCCTTTTAGCGTGATAGCGAAGGCTCTGCATCATACGGGGTCTTGATACCCATGCAGCTCCATCTAGTTCTTATAAGTATTAAGATGGTCAACGGGATCCTTCGCTCCATCGAACGCTTCTATTTGCGGCATCCTGAACTTTGTTGGAAGGGGGAAATGTATCACCTCGGCTGTGAACGGGGACTCGGTTCTTTGCCCAGGGGTGTCCATAAGTCCTAGGCTTGGCCCTTTACGACTTCCCTTCATGTGGCTGAGCTCACCGATTTGGATGCCGATGAACCTACGCTCCATGATCGCTCCCCGTTCCTTGCGTGAGGAGGCGCTCATACGTTTCCGATATTCCCCGAGTATTTAGCCGTTGCGCTCTACCCCGAGGTTAAATAAGGCTTGTGCCCTTTAAGCTCAATTTGGATTCTACTTCTATTTCTGCCTTTCGGGAGGAATTTGAGGTGGTTGTTCTTCTAGAGGTGGTATTGCATGGCCTTCTTGAAGCATCGCACTTCTGAGGCGTGTCATACGGTGAGTTGCTGCAATTCCTTATCAAGGCGTTGGTTGGTGAGACCAGTGCCTGTCTCGTTTGTGTGTTATCATGTATGGTTTCGATTACTTTCTTTGGAGGTGAAGCTATCGTTGCCTTACTGGTCTTGTATTCTTGGAGGATTGGCGTGGCTCTGCGTGTTAGAGTTGATACCATCGATCAGCGAGAGGTGGGTTTGTTGTAAAGGCATCGTTCGAGCGACCTTGAATTGATGATGCTTTTCAACAGCGAAGTGGGCGTGCTTGGAGGTACTGGGCAGTCCGTTGACTGCGGGTGTGAACTCCTCTACCAAAAACAAAAGCAGGATCGGCGGGGCTACTTGGTGCCTACGATGCTAAGTCGATTCTTTAGATGGAAGAGAAGATCAAGCTGTAGGGCATGAAGTTTTTGTCGTGCAACTCATCGATGGGGTGACTGGTATTTATAGTGGTTGTCTTTCCTAATTGGATAGTGATGCGGACTCTCTCTTATTGGATGGGGGATTTTTATTCCTTATCACTGTCAGATTAATAAGGATAATTAGAAAGCAGTTATTGGAAATTATTCTACTTCCCTTATTGGTGGAGATTCGATTCGATTTATAGGATATGGGCTCTTTGGGCTTTTTGCGTTATCGACCCTTGGGAGGAATGAACTGGGCTCCCGTTTTGGGCCTGTGTCAGGGGCCGGGCCGTTTTAAGACTGCTGCCAGGTCTTCTTTTAATCACCAGCTTCTCGGGCTTGGGGGTTGGGCACCTTGCTTTCTTTAAACCTAATCAATTATAAATAGTTAAACATATTATTTTAAATTGTAAATATTGATTTTCAAGATTACGAATGATATCTAAAATCACAACTTTCCTAAATCTATATGGTTTTTTGTTTAAATAATTTATCTAAAAAAATCCATTTTTACACATTTGCTGAATCAATCAAAAATCAAGAAATACAAAATTATTAAAATTAATGATATCACACTTGATTCACCTATTGATACTATTTAATCACCCTTTAAATAACTTGATTTTGTGTTTGGGAAGATTTATTGTAATAATAATAATAATAATAGTTGAGGCGCCAGTTGGCACTTGGGTCTTACTTGAGGGTTTTTCCTATATGTGCAACTGATTTAAAAAATAATATCTAAAATATGATGTTTAAGAAAATATTTATAATTCTACGTCATTTTCTTGATTAAAAGTGAAATGATTGAAAATAGTAGTTTAAATTATAGTTATTATTATAAATATATTTTTATCTTTATCTTTATATTTTTAATATTTTAATGACACATAATTTTATTACTAATTAAAGAATATAATTTATTATGTAAAATAATTATATCAATTATGATATGGTACTTACTAATAGTAATATTTTTGCAAAAATATTTGCAATTGATATTAAAAAATAATGTTATTTATCAAATCCAGATATTAATATAAAAAAAATGAAATATTTGATTATTTTTATGTAAAGTTAAAAAACAACTATTATCAATTTTTATAATCATATTCATGTAAAACTCATAAAAATTTCCCTCTCTAGCGTGGTTTTGTGGGGAACTTGGTGAAGCTTAAAGTTATTTGGCAAGAAATGAGCAACATGTTTCTAAAATGAGAGTTAACCGAGTGTCTCACAATGCGTCATTGGGAAGATAAATTTTTCTGTATCATATGGAAGATCGAATGGTTCAACTCCATACATGCTCACATGCCCAAATCCGAGTTAAAACGAAAAAAGTTATGGCCCGGAGAAGAAAACAAGACACTAAGCGCCAACACAATGTCGCAGCACTCTAGGTGTGTCGCAGCACACTCTAGGTGTGTGAAGTGACCCACCATTGACATCTCACGAGCATTGTGCCGGGTGTGTCGCGACAAACTCTGGAATGCGGAGTTTGTTACGACAAGCCCGTTTTCTCTTTTCGAGTCATAACTTCTTTGTATTAACTCGGATTTGGGCGTGTGAAGTATGGATTAAGAGCTCTTTAAATGTAAAATGTAACCATAGGTGGAGTTGAACCATTTGATCTTCCAAATGTCTATAAAAATTCATCTTTTGTGATCTTGCTTATAATGAACACTTGATTGAGTCTCATTTTGAAAGCGTATTCTTCATGAAATGATATAATTATTTTATATAATAAATTATATAAAGAAAATAGAATTAATTTTTAGTATATATATATATATATATATATATATATATATATATATATATATATATATATATATATATATATATATATATATATATATATGATTTTAAACAAATTTTCCAAATTTTTTTTTTCATAATTATAAAAATAATAATTATATAAAATAATTATTTTATGTTTTATTAATACAAACCACACATATATAATATTCATCTTTGATCCATTTGGACATATTTTGGCTAAAATAGAGGATTTTGATGAGATATGGCAAGAATGATAGATAATATTCTCATTGATATTATTAAATATGGATATTAATATCAAAATAAAATCATTTATCATATTTTATTAAGGATTAAATAAAAATATTTAAAAAATATAAATTAATAATATTTTATTTGAGTGGCAATAAGATATATTTAATTAATTTTCTTTCTAAATATCCAAATAACCTACTTTTCTATCTACATTATATCTTATTCTTAACCATTATAGAAGTCTGCCAATTGAATTTCAATTTTTTTTTAAATAATTGAATTAAATAGTTGCTGTCATATGCTAAAAATGTATTTAATAACATTTTTACTCAATTTTTTTTAATAAAAATATTTTCTTACAGAGTGCTAGCTTGTAAAAAGAATCCAATTTTTGTTTTTATTTTATACTACAACAAATATTTATATTTGAAAGCATTTTTAAAAATGCACCATGAAAAACTTTGAAAAATATAATGGCATATTAGAGCAAGACAAAGTTCCACTTTTAAGATTAGTTTGATTTCTAACATTGTTGCTTCAGATATCATCTAAGTTTATTTCTCTGTTTTTTGTGAAATTAGAAAATGATAATTCTTTTGTGCAAAATTAGGGGTAGCTTAATTGATTTAAACCTTTTAAGATTTACCCATTAATAATATCATTAGAGATTTATCAAATTTTAACTTCATGGGATCATGAGATTTCAGATATTAACCCCACAGGATTATAGACTAGTTTATGGGTTGATCTTGATGAAATTTGGTATCTCTGAGCTACTGTTGGAGGAGTTTGGGGTGGTTTCTCTGATCGCGAATGCCAACAGAGAGCGTCAAGAAGAGGAACATTGAAATCAACGGAAACAGCAGGATGAGTCAGGGACGGGTGTTCTCTAATGGAGCAACCGCATGATGAGTCAGCAATGATAACATTGAAATCAACAGGTAAGACGAAGGGGCTGTACGACATCTTCTCTTGTAAATACCTAGATAATAGGAAAGAGAGGTTCCATTCCCACATCCCAAGCGCACTCTCTCGAATGAATAGAAATAGGAAAAATAATAAATAGTAAACAAAGAGTCCTGCATCCTGCTGGCACTCTCTTTATACATAGGAATAGATCTAGGAAGCCCCATTGAGGCTGTTTGGCTGTATTGTTGGATTCTCTTCATGTGATATGGGTTTTTATTTTAAAATTTTATTTGTAATGCTAGTATGGCGAAAAGGAGTAGAGTTTTTACATTATTTTAATAGCAATTTGATGTGTATGGTTTTTGCATGATTTGGGATTGAGCTTCGTGCAGCAAGTTCCAGCTTGGATTCTCCGTTTATTATTATTATTATTTGTCCTTAGTTAGTGGAATCATGTGAGCTCTGCTTATTTTTAAATGAAGTAGACTATGTTTGTAGGAGTTGGTTTTGAATGAAATGAATTCGTGCTTACAAGTAAAAATGGGATACCCTTAAAGGCGTGAAACTAGGCTTCGAATGGGGTTTTTTTTTTACACAGCACATTCTTTTCAAAATTCTTACAAGAATTGTATTGTGTAATTTTTTAAATATAACTATTTTGAGTTTAGTGTAAAAGTAATCTATTTAAAAAAACTATATTAGTATATATTTCTTTCATATCAATCACTAAACTAATCTTTACGTATTTGAAAAATCCCATTCAATAAATGATGGTTAAAATAAATAAATTAGTTTGAAACAATAAAATAAAAACAATATATCTGATTAACTTTATTTTCATTTTCTTTTATTTTCCTTTTACTTTTCTTCCTATCTTTTTTTTTTATAATCAGCGTGAAACGACCTCATCCCCAGGCCCCATTAGTAGTGCCTATGTTAGGAATGGCCTAATTCTAATCTAAATGCCCAAATGTGACAACCCAAAAACCTGTGGGGCCTGCCGACCAATCGGTCAACATGCGAACTTGTGTGACCATATCATGAGACCCATACACGAGTAAATGACCCAATAAAATTCATCATCCATACTCATCCATACGGTTACAGCCCATACATTTCTAGAGGATCCAAGAGTTATTACATAACTCCTAATACAAAACATATATTAAAACTAGTTCGTTCTAATATATACACAAAACAAGAATCAAGGCCACAGTCCAGCCCGCTTCATAATCCCGGCCTCTAAGGAGCGCCATCTGCCTGTACCTGTCCTGTACCTGAAAGGGGGGTCCCACGACGGGGTGAGCTAACGCCTAGTAGAGATAAATCCTACAAGGGCTATTCCCCACCTAGGTGCACATGCAAATGATCATTTCACAGTCAAACCAACAACCAATCCGTGCATACATGTTATCCTATCATGGGAAAAATCTACATGCATGTATGAGATCTATTGACTCTACATGCCCCATGTACCGGGTCAACCTCTGACCCACCACCCAATGTGGCGCCAATGGGAAATCACCTCTCGAAGCCGTCCCGACCACTCTCATCTCACAACCCTAGTCTATGTGATATTTATTTAATCAAGCCAGATCTTTGGACACAGAACTTTCGAGGTCTCACCATGGGTCTCTACACCCTCCCGACATTTTCGGGCTTTCACCGGTGGATACGTTGTCTAACCAGGTTTTCAGGCTTTTCACCTGAGGGGGGTATCTATCCCCTACTTGCTACGCCCCGACACACATTTCATTTCCATTTTCGTTTAACATCGTGAACTCAGCCGGGATTGGTCCCATTTTCAAGCCCATGATTCTGCACCAAAAGCTAAGGTAAAACCACATTCATGTACACACCCATGTAATGCTATGTTATCAGACACCAATGCAATGTAATTTGTTCCATTGCACTCAAACCCATGACCAATGTATGAAGACCTCTACATGGACATTCTACACCATACACTATGTGTGTGCTATGAACACTCATGTCTAATGCACACAACAAACCATATATTCAGTTTAACATCAGCATACATGCAATCATGTTAATATTCCATACATTCAAATCAGTACATCGCATACATGCAAGACATCTTTCTATCATTCGCCTTACACGTCAACACATCATTCAAGCACATAACATAATTCCAACCAGCTAGCAAGTAATGCTATAATTCATAGCCTCAGCCGGTACATAAAGCAGGTGTCAATCATACAGCCCAATGCATATAATTATTTCCATCTTCATCACACATATGTCACATAATTTCACATATTCAGTATGTCATTGAATTTATGGCAATAACACACATTAGTCATTCTCGCCATAAATCCGGCCATGCTTGGCCTAAGAAATAATCTAGACTTAGTCCAGAAAAGTCCACCCTTGTAACACACCCAATGCAAAACATCCAACACGCATACCCCTTGCTTAGCCATATGCAGTCCTGCAAGCATTTCAAGCATAAACCGGCTTCGAAAAATGGTTCTGGAAGCCGAATCTGACTATTCCTCAATCGTCCGTGACTCAGTTCTAATGTTCAGCCTACATTTCGCTGGAGCACTTTATCTTATTAAATTTAGACTCTACGAGGCTCACAGAGGAGTCCAAGAGAACGCACGAACGGAGTTCGGATGAGAAAGTTATGGCTTGTCCAAAGTTGACACCTACTGATTCACAAGGTGTACGGAAATTTGGGCACACCCCGTTTCTCATTCCCGCCGGATTTTTCTCTGGCTCAAACACAATGTTCGCTTTTGAAAATCCCAAACTTTATGAAACCAGTCTTTGACCATCACACAATCACAAACAAACCAAACAATGTTACACCACCAAAACTAACGAAACCCGTAGCCATTACACGGCCCCTGCGCAAATAACCGTGAGTACGAGGAAACCCACCTCTCAGAAGACGTCGGGTTCTCTGGCTGCTCGGGGTCTCGCCTTCACCACGCCTTCCTTTTCCTCTCTTTATTTTTCCTCTCTTCCTCCCTCTTTTTCTTCCTTTCTCCTTCCTTTTTCTTTCCTCCCTTTCTCCCTTTCCTTTCCTCCCTTCCTCTTTTCCTTCCTCCTTCTCCCCTCGTCAGTTCTACGAATCAATCGAGCCCCATATAGGGCTTCAGTGGCATTATAAAGTCACACACATGCTTCAAGGTTAGCCATGCATTGTGACATATGGCCTCGCTTACGTGTCACCACATGGTTTGCCACTTGTCATCCACATGTGGTTTCCGCCATGTACGCCCGACACCAAGCCGGGCCTCAAATATGGAATTTCACTATCTCTAATTCAATGAAATTCGGACAGTAGCTAGATTTCGTGAGACGACCTAACTCGTGCACCGGCTTCATCATCCGGAGATCTAGAAAATCCCAACTTTCTCTGACTATTTTTGTAAATTACCGCTTAGTTCTTTTTTTTTTTTTTTTTTTTTGAAAATTTTAAATTTTAAATTTTCACGGTTTTACACTCTCCCTTAAAGAATTTCGTCTCCGAAATTCGCATCACATACACACACAATCAAACACATGCATATGAGACAGTCATTTAAAACATCAATGACTAGAAAACGCACCTTCCCCGTCGAACAAGAAGGAGATAGTTGGCTCAAGACAAGGTCCCGCGCGGGCCCCATGTCGCCCCTCCTCAACACCCTGCCGCCACAACGACCTTTACAGCCTCACTGCCTGCCACTAAAACCTCAAGCCTCTCGGCTATCCATGATACGCATCTGTCCCTCCTTAAAGTTCCCATCAGCATCAACAGCAAGCTCTCCCCAATCCACTATATATGAGTCGATCCGAGTGTACTCTCCGGAGCATAGAGATCGGGAACACTCCCATGAACTCTGCAGAACTCGATGACAACGCTAACCGATACGCAACTGCGCCCACCCTCTCCAGTACCTTGAAGGGTTTAATGTACCTCGGTGATAGCTTCCCTCGTTTGCCGAATCTAATCACTCCTCTCTTCGAAATCACCTTCAAGAAGACATGATCAACCCGCCTCAACTCTGGGAGGTCGCCGCCAGACATCGTAATCCTTCGTCTACTTAAGCAAGAAGAAGACGCTTCTGGATCATACCCACCTTCTCCGAGGTGTCTCTAATCAAATCTGGACTAGTGATGGAGCTCTCTCCCACCTCGTCTAACATATCTGAGGATCGACATGGCGTCCCAGAGAGCCTCATAGGCGCCCATCTCGAATACTCACCGACAGAATCAAGCATATAGCGTAATCCCCAATAAGGGCAAGTGCTCTCCCAACACCTCGATCCATGACGATGTCAGCAGCGATATCCTCTAAAATCTTAATAGTCCGCTCTGGACACTATCTGCCCGAAGATGAAAAGCCAGATTTCATCGACAAACAAGGCCCCTGTTTACTGAAACTCTTCCGTAACCGAGTCAGAAACCGAGGATCCCGATCCGAGGGATACTATGGAGACCGGCACTCCATGCAACCGTACACATTCCCGTATATACAACTCGCACTCTTCCAGAAGGTCATCCCATTTCACTAGAAAGTGTGCCAACTTGGTGAGTAGGTCCACTATAACCCACACTGCATCATGCTTGATGTCCGCCATAGCAAGTGAGTCACAATTACATCATGATGTGCTCCCACTTCCACTCCGCTATCTTCAATGGCTGGAGTAGCCCTGTTGGCCTCTGGTGCTCAGCCTTGACCTGCTAGCATGTGAGACACCGTTGGACAAAATCCCCGACATGCCTCTTCATCCCGCTCCAATAATACTGGCAACGAAGGTCATGATACACTCGTGCACTTGATGGTCGAACTGAGCAATGGAACTCCCCGAGGATCTCCTCCTCACCTCGCCGACCGGGGACCACAACCCGTCCCCCTATAATCAAGACTACCATCTCGTGGATGGCCCACCGTCCGATGTACCGACCGCACTTGGCCTCCGATGGATACTAGTTCTACGCCATGCTCTGTGACTCTATCACTCGCTTCTCGCGAGACTACGAGCCATCAAACTTCCCAAAGTACCCTGAGCTTACTCATCGTGATTGTAGTCCGACCGCTCCACTCGCCTCGAAAGCATCCGCCACTCCCGAATATACTAGCCAAGACTGTGACTTCATTAAGCGCGCATCAGCCACCACATTTGCCTTGACTCGGATGGTAATGCAAAGTGAAGTCGCATCTTCCAAAATCCATCCACCTACGCCGCTTCATGTTGAGGTCTGC
Organism: Tetrastigma voinierianum; assembly: GCA_016808115.1. NCBI lineage: Eukaryota > Viridiplantae > Streptophyta > Magnoliopsida > Vitales > Vitaceae > Tetrastigma > Tetrastigma voinierianum. The sequence goes on along the minus strand of JAEQBH010001056.1, from coordinate 93,996 downwards.
TTGAAGATGTATTTCAGACTTTGTCGCCCTGAAAACACCTTCTAACTCGCCTCACCATATAAGTAGTGGCGCCAAATCTTCAGGGCGAAGACTACGTCTGCCAACTCCATGTCATTCGTGAGGTAATTATGCTCGTGATTCTTCAACTGCCGAGAACCATAAGCCACAACTTTCCCGGACGCATCGTAACACATCCCGCCCATCCAAGCATCACAAGACATCAGGTACTGTCTCCTTTGGGACTATTAGAACAGGAGTCAAGTAGCTCCTCTTTCAATTTGAACGCCGCTTCACATGAGTCATCCTTAATAAACTTGACTCATTCCGGTCGACCATAAAGCACAATGGGAGAAATCCTTTATAAACCTCCTTCAGAATAATTCCCATCAATCCCAAGAAATCCACGACCAAGATTGACTTCGGCTTCTCCTAACTCATCACAACCTCAACTTTCCCAAGGTCTACTAACACGCTTGAAACTGACACCACATGTCCTAAGAAGCCCACCCAAGAAGCCAAAACCGTGACCACGAACTCGGGTATACAATTGATGATCCCTCAAAAGGTGTAGTACGATTCTCAAGTGATCTTCATGCTCCACCTCTGACTGGGAGTAGATTAGGATGTCATCAACAAAGACCACCACAAATTGATCTAAATAGGGTTGGAACACTCTATTCATGAGGTCCATGAATGTCAGTTTGCATTCACAATCCAAAGGGCATCAAGCATTAAACTCAAAGTGCCCATACCGCTGCCTCTGAACGCCGTTTTGTGGATGCCCGCCTCCTAATCCTCAATCGATGGTAACCAAGAAGGTTCATCTTGAAGTAGACTCGCGCCCCTCACCGACATCAAAATGTCAATACTCTAATGGATACCGATTTCGACAAACCCCTGCTCAACTATCTCAGACATACGGCGTGGTCTTATCCTTCTTCTTCGCAAATGTAACCTGAGCGCCCCAGCGTTGAAGTAATACCGGGCCCAATGAAACCATTGCCCAAGAATCCTTGTATCCGACTCGAGCCCCCGCGAATCCCAACTCGCCATCCTACGCGGAGTCATGTAAATGGGAGACGCATTTAGATGTAACTCAACGGTGTCTACATCCTCTGAGGTAATCCCGATAGCTCTTCCTGAAAAACATCCTCATACTCGCAAACCACCCGAGGTAGACTCATATCTTGTCTCACCTCGTCCTCCAAGGTAAGGTTAGCTAGCTAACCTGTCAACTGCCCATGCCATCATGAATCGTACACAGTATGGGGTGAAACATCGTGCCTATTCCCTTGAAACACAACACAAGTACCGTCTGGGTGTAGCTAAGAATCCTCATATGGTCACACCCATGACAACCCAATGTCACACCAACCCATCCCGAGGATGACTCGAACTCGACATGTCCATGACCAAGGTCCACCGTGGAGAACTCCAGATCTCTAACTCACATCCCCGACATATCCTGCTCACTCTTTATCCCTGGGAGAACTCATGCAAGTGCTCTGCCTAAGGTCCCAACCTCTAAGGTTTCTCCAATACTGTCACACAAGATGTAGCAATAAAGGAATGCGATGCACTGAGTCAATAACAACTTTGCCTGGCTGTGCGAAAAGAGTAGAAACATACCCCGAATCACCGATTGATTCGTTGCTCTACCGCGGGAGTAATGGCATGCACACATCCTCGAGCCCCAAAGTCCGTGCCTCGTACACTCGCTCAACCTCGAATTCCATACACCGCCCCTTGGCCCGCCCTCGCGGAAACACCAATGCTCGTAGGTCGCACTGAGATCAGACATGTTCCTCGTCTGCACCGGGGTAAGGAGGAACATACTGAGTCTGCTCATGTCCCACTGATGATTGGGACTGTGGTGTCCCCTGATCCTGAAACCCCTATATCTGAGGACAGTTCCTCCTCATGTGTCCCGGCTGATGGCAATGGAAACATGTCATCTTCCCAAACTTTACCGGTAACCCAGACTGCCTGCACCTCACGCGACCCGCCCTCGAAACCCTCGTGGAACGTGGGTCCTCCGGCTTCTTTCCCGAGCCCGAAGAAGAAGCTACTCTCTTCTTATCACTTCAAGACCGCATCCCTGATGCTACGTAGCGTCATCTACCTCTGCTCAATGATCAAGGTCGATCACCATCGAGTCCATATTCAGAGGTTATGTCTGGCAGCCTCGCCGATGGACAATTTCAGCCCATCCTCAACTTCCGACTCGTCTGTCATGGCCATATAATCATCCCTCTAAACGTGGCAACCCCATGAATTTGGCTAATGCATCGCGAGCCATCGCCCCTATCTCAGCCATGAACTCTGCCTTCGCATGTTCAGCGTAAGCCTGAAAGTACTTCCCATGAATTAGTATGTGAAAATCATCCCATGTCATAGTCTCCAAGTCCTTGGAAGTCGTGACCCACTCCCACCAGATCTGGGACTCACCATCAAGCGGGAATGAAGCCAGCATAATTCAAGCAGTATCCGAGGTGATCTCCATAGCCCGGAGAATCCTCTCAATCTGACTAAACCAATTGTCGGCTACCATCGGGTCCCCTCCTCTCGTGAACGTCGGAGGAGCCGACGTGTTCTCAACCTCCTCAAGGTTACCGCACTCCCGACTTAACCGTATCATCCTCGTGTAAGAAGGGCTATCGCAAAGACTCCAATGGCTCTATGAAGGCCTGTTGATCAAAAACAGGTGGTGGTCGACCATCGCCCCGTGGACGACCTCTACGCCCCCGTCCTCTACTTGCCATCTACATAAGTCAAACAGCAAGTTTAGAATTATTTTCGTGTCCAACTATTGTACGCACATGCCGCAATTTCCTCAATAATGTACTTAATATCTCTAACCATCCGCTCATTTCCCCGAACTCCTAAGGTTACGCCAACCCAAGGTTAGCATTCTATGTACATCCTACCACGTATATAATTCATGTAATTTGTACACAATCACGCGATTACAATCAAAGCATAAACAAGAAAACACACAATGCATGCCGTGATCGGACTCGTCCCATGGACTCCTGTGTAACCTCCTACCTGTGACTCGATACGAAACTATGACTGATATCAACTTCCGAGCACTAGGTAATTTAACCCAGTTCGACACCGCTATACTGCCTATGATGTTTTATACCTTAATGACCATGGCCTAAGCCCAAGTCCTCGCCCTAGGTACTCGTGGTATCATGTTTTCATACTCAAGTCAGGACACCCCAAAACATCAAGCCCGCCGACCACCGCTAAATCCCTGGCGAAACCTCGTGTGTCTCATATCAGAGAGACCCATGAATAAAATGACCCACAGCCCATCATCCATACTGGTCCATACTACAAGACCATACATTTCTATAGATCCAAGAGTTATTACATAACTGCATTACAAAAACATATATTAAAACTACTGCTCTAATATATACACAAAACAAGAATCAAGGCCACAAATCCATTCCGCTTCATTATCCCGCCCTACAGCTGCCATCATACCTGTCCCAGACTGGAAGGGGGTCCCATGATCGGTGAGCTAACACCTAAGTAGAGATAAACTACAAGAGCTATTCCGCCTAGGTGCACATGCAAATGATCATTTCACGGGCCAAACCAACAACCAACCAGGCATACATGTCGTCTCTATCATGGAAAAATCTACATGCATGAGACGACACTCTACATGCCCTGGGCACGTCAACTCCGACCCACCACCCAATGTAGGTGCCACGGAAACAATACCAAGTCAGCCCCGACTCTCATCTCACAACCCAGAGTCTATGTGATATTTATTTAATCGTCAGGTCTGGGCAACATAATCCGGGGTCTCACCACTGCCTCTTACACCTCCGACATTTTTCGTGCTTTCATCTGGGTGGATACGCCGCCTAACTGTGTTTTCAGGATTTCACCGAGGGGGTATACATCCCCTTACTACACGCTCCGACACATTTCATTTTCCATTTTCGCTTAACACTCACGGAACTTAATCGACTTCATTCCATTTCTAAGCCCACACGATTTCGCACCAAACGCAGTAGTTGCCAAACCAAAGCATCATGTACACACATTCCATGTAATGCGGTGTTACCGCACACCAATGCAATGCAATTGCGGCCACTCGCACTCAAACCCATGACCAGTCGTATGAAGACCTCTACATGGACATTCTACACCATACACTATGTAAGGCATATGAACACCATGTCTAATGCACACAACATTCCATATATTCGCCACATTAGCATACATGCGCTCATGTTACTAGCTCCATACATCCAAATCGCACATCAAATAAGGCTGCACCTGGCATCTTTTCTATCAGTCCTAAAATCGATTCATGTCAACACATCATTTAAGCATGTATTAACATAATTCCAACCATTACTTAGGCAAGCAATGCTATAATTCATATTCCCAAGCTGAGACATAGTGTGTCAATCATATAACCCAATGCATATAATTATTTCCATCTTCATAACACATATGTCACATAATTTCACATATTCAGTATGTCATTGAATTTATGGCAATAACACATTGGGGCCTATTCTGGCTGATAAATCCTACCATGTCACCTAAGAAATAACTGACTTAGTCTAGAAAGTCTTGTTTTTGTAAATACCATACAAACATCCACGCAATTCCTTGCCTCTCAAAGATGTAGTCCCAAGCATTTCTGCATAAACCTAAGTTTCGAAAATGTAGTCCTAGTTTCGAACGGACTATTCTCAACAAGTCAGACCTACCAATATTCAGCCTACATTTTGGCTGAGTACTTTACCTTATTAAATTCTAGACTCAACGAGCTTTTCGTAGAGTCCAAGAACGTGCAAATCGGAGTTCGGACAAGAAAGTTATGGCCGTCCAAAGTTGACACGGCCGATTCACAAGGGTGCGTAAATTCAAGACACCCCGCATTCTACTAGGATTGCCCCTAAACACAATGTTCTGCTTCTGCATGTCCCAAAATCCTATGAAACTGCCTGACCATCACACAATCACAAACAAACCACACAACAAACAAATTCGCCTCGTAAAACCGAACGAAACTCGTAGGTCATTACACAGCCCCTAAGCGTAAAATAACCAAAGTGTGAGAAACCTACCAGAATGCTGTAGCCCGGCCTCCTTTCGGCCGTTCGGGTCTCCCACAGCCACCGCGTGAGACTCCTTCCTTTTCCTCTTTCTTTTTCCTCTCTTCCTCCCCTTTCTTCTTTCTTTCTTCCTTTCTTTTCTTTTCCTCTTCTCTTTCCTTTCCTCCTTTCTCTTCCTTTCCTACTTCCTTTTCCTTCCTCTTCCTTCTCTCTCCCCCCTTGCTTGTCTCTACTTAACCGAATTGCGCCCCATATATAGGCTTCAAAAGTGGCATGCATGTTGACACATGGTATGCCATGTGTCACACACATGGCTTGCCATGTGTCACACATGCATGCCTTTGCCATGCATTGTGTCACATGGCTTGCCATGTGTCGCCCGACACCCGTTGCCTCGAAATACGTGAAATTCCTACTATCTCGGAATTCAACGAAATTCGACTGGGTAGCTAGATTTCTCGAGACGATTCCAAGGTGCAATTCGTTTCGTCATCCGAGATCTAGAAAAATCCCAACTTTTCTCCGGACTATTGTCTGCAATTATCGCTTTTTGCCCTTCGCTTTTTTTTTTTTGAAAATTTAATTTAAAATTTTCAATTGTTTACACAAATGACCCACTTTATTCTAAGCAGCTACTAGCCTGTACCTATTTCTGGTCAGAGGCAAATCGTCAAAATGAAACAAAATATTAAAAAAAAAAAAGCCCAAATATGTATTTTCATAATTTTATCATTCTTCAAATAAAAAATAAAAAATACACAAATAATTAATAATAATTTGTTATAATCAATTAATAATTAAAACATAAAATAATGGAGCTTAGACAATATAATTAATAAACGACAACAAACTGTATAAATAATAAAAGACACCAAATACATTTGCTTTAGAGGAAATGGAGAAGGTGATTATAGTTGATTACAGTCACATATTGAGACACGTATTAACACCACTAAATATGGGAATATATTGATATAAAAGAATAAATAATGGAGAAAAACTAGCCAAAGAAAACAAGTCTCGATTCCAATTTCCAAGTTACCCACTACCCCCACTACCCTGCAATTCAATCAACACAATCAATACCAATACCTCACGCCCAAACTATTCGAATTCCCTTTCATAAGAACCCAGACCACATTCGATGTCGAGAAAAAAATACGTAATTCCCTTAATCGATTTCGTCCCTATCATTGAGTTTGCTTGAGTTCGTCTCCTTCTCCTTCGAGGGAACAATACGCCATCGAAACCTTGAACTGATATACATCCCATTGTGTAAATATCGAGGTCAAATCAAGAGACGAGAAGTACCTAATAGAAGAACCGAAGAAGGCGATGGTAGATACGCAACAATCGTCGAGATGCAGGAGATGCAGTGGAAGAAGAACTGGAAGAGGTTGTAATGACGACAGGAGATGCAGAGATGAAAGAGGAAGAAGCGGTTGTATCAGATTCAGATGAGGGTAGGACCCAGCGGGGTTGGTTAGAACAAAGTCTCAATAAGTCATATATATATATATATATATATATATATATGTTATTTTTAAAAATTAATAAGAAAAATTCAGTTAATCGGCTTGCTCGAATTTAACCCGTGATACAGCCAATAGGCTCGAATTTTATTCTGTGTTGTTAATTTCACATGGCCCGACCCTCCAAAATATCAGTTAATTCAGTTGACCTCCCACTGTAATGACTAAATGAAGTTGCAATTACAATTTATAGGATAAGGTGCACAAATACCGAGTTTTGTACGTGATGTCCCATTTGCCCTGAACTTTTTTTTTCTGGCCCCAAGATTCCTTTGACATTTACTTGTGTAGTTTAGCCATGCCCCAACCATTAGAAAAGGTCACACATGTACAAACGCCCATTAAAACCTTGTTAATTAAATATCCCATACGTGTCAGAGTTTCAAGCTTGGTTGTAACATTTTTTAACATGATGGACATAAGTGATGGGATAAGTTGCATAAATGCCCTTGACTTATAGCCGTACATTCAATTTAGTTCATGAGTTTTTTTTTCGATCCATAGGTGCCCCTAACTTTAGTATCATAGTTCGTCCATGCCCCTATCGTCACAAATTTGCATAGATAGACGAACATGAGCTATCCACATGGCGCTCCCTCTTACTGGCGTTTTAATATATGTTTGTCCATTTGTGCAAGCCGTGACAATAGAGACATGAATGAGCTATAACACTCAATGTCGTGATACCTATGGACCGAAAAAAAAACTTCAACTCTAAATTGGACATACAACTATAAGTCAGATGCATTTATTCACCTTATCCCCATGAGTGACTATGAAAATATAAGTCAAGAGTATCTTAGAATAAAAAAAAAGCTTAAAGGCAAGGTGAGACATTCACAGAGAACTCGAGGCATTTATGCCCCAATTATAGTGATGCCCCCTATGATCATACATTGTGGCAACCATTTTCTTTATATTTATATCATATAGTTGCACTTAGTTTTCCTTTTCACCAGATCAATGGTCCTAATGAGAAGCTCAATTACTTGTAGTTAAAAAAATTTATCATTTCAAAATGAAGACTATCATCAATATCACCCTATATGTGGTAGTTATATTTGTAGCATCATTTTTTGAGCCACCAAGATCACATGCACCTCACACTTGCATGATAAAGGTAGCTAATTAAAATAACAATAATAAGCATGCAAGACATCACATGCATCACATACGCGCAGGAAAAAGGTAGCTAATTTAAAACAATAATAAACGTGCAAGATAGAGGTGGCTAATTTTTTTTAAAGGAAAAATAATATTATTGATTCAAATTTATAAAAGATTGATAGATCTAAAATACAAATAGCTAAAATTCATATAGGATGAAACAATATCCAAGCCACAGCATAATAAATAAGTATAAAGTCTACAACTTAATAATAAAATGATTAGAATATCTTTACTCCAATTTTTCAACAATCGTGATTTTACCATAATTTTATATATCTTTTGATCGATCAAACTGCTTGCCCGAATCATCCTCACCAAATAAAGCTGAATAACACGATTTAACAATACCACATTGTAATAAGTCGACAATAAATCAAACGTTACAATAAAACGATGACAAACCAAATGCTGATAAGATGATGACAAAAAGAAAAATAAAAATAAAACCTAAATATTCATGGAAGAACCACTCTATTAAGCAAGAAAATGAAAAAATAGATGCGTGATGAGGATTCAGGACAAAAATGAAAAAATCACTCTCCTTCCTCGAAGAAATGGATTAGAACAAAAAGAATGAGAGAAAAGAATGTGAGAGACGACCAGATTTTTGTGTGGTGTAGTTAACTTAAACATCACAGGACACAAATAATCAATTCAAATATACTAACATCACGATCACCCTATATAGGGTAGGTTATATTTGTAGTAACACCGAGCCACCGGCATCACATGCACCACATGCGCGTATGATAAAGGTAGCTAATTTTAAAAATAATAAGCGCAAGATATCACATGCATCACATGCACGCATGATAAAGGTAGCTAATTTAAAAACAAATAATAAGCGCAAGATAGAGGTGGCTAATTTTTTAAAAAGAAAATAAACTATTATCTAAATTTTTAATAGATCGATAGATCTAAATCTAAATAACTAAAAACATATAGATGAACAATATCAGTTAATAGCATAATAAACATTATAAAGTCTACAAATTTGATAATAAAATAATTAGGAATATCTTTACTCTAGCTTTTCAACAATCGCTATTACTCATAATTTTATACTGACCGATCAAACTGCTGGCTCGAATCAATTCTCATCAAATAAAGTGTCATAACAACACGACGAACAATACCACATTGTAATAAGTCGACACAATCAAACGTTGCAATAAACGATGACAAACCAAATGCCGATAAGATGATGACAAAAAGAAAGAAAACAAAACCTAAATATTCATGGAAGAAATCACTTATTAAGCAAGAAAATGAAACAAATAGATGTAGATGAGTGATTCAGGACAAATGACAAAAAATCAATTCTCCTTGCTTCCTCAAAGAAAATGGATTAGAAGAAACAAAGAATGAGAAAAGGAAGAGAGAGACAACTGTGGTTTTGTGGGGAGGTATCTAACATAAAACATCATTATGGACGTTAAATAATCAATTCAAATATACTACCATCACGATCACCCCATATGTGGTAGGTTATATTTATAGTAACACGTAGCCAATTGCAAGATCACATGCACCACGTTTGCATGATACTCAGAGCTAATTTAAAACAATAATAAGCGCTTATGACACATCATAGATGCATAACATGCACGCATGATTAGAATATCTTTTACTCCAGTTTTCAACACCGTGACGACCATAATTTTATATCTTCGACTAATCAAAAATTGCTACTCGAATCGCCCTCACTAAATAGTTAGAACAACACGACGAATTACTACCACATTGTAATAAAGTCGACAAAAATGTAACGTTGCACAAAACTATGACAAACCAAATGCTGCTAAGATGATGATAAAAAAAAAAGAAAAAGAAAACCTAAATATTCATGGAAGAACCACTTTATTAAGCAAGAAAATGAAAAAAATAGATGTAGATGAGTGATTTGGGGAAAAAATGACAAAAAATCACTCCTCTTTAATCGAAGAAATGGATTAAAAGAAAAAAGAATGGGAGAAAAAAAGGGGAGATACTACTAGGGTTTTTGTGGGGAGGTAGCTAACTTAAAAACATCATTATGGACACAACACAATCAAATACACCAATTATCACGATCACCCCATATAGTAGGTTATATTTGGAAAATACGTAGCCATCGACATGACATGCACTCAACACGATAAAGGTTATCATGATTCCCACATCCAGTTTCCTCAATGAATAGAAAGAAAATAAATAAATAAAGTCAACTTAAAGAGCCCGTCCCAAGGGCACTCTCTTTTATATATAGAATTGATCTAGGTTCCATGTAGGTCGCTTAAATTGTATCGCTGGATTCTTCATGATCTCGGTTTTATTTTAAAAATTTTATTCAATGCCGGTATGGCGAAAGGGAGAGTTTTTACATTATTTTAATAGAATTTGATGTGTACGCTTTTGCATGATCCGGCATCAGCTTCGCTCCAAATGAAGTTCCATATTGATTCTCCTTATTTTTATTATTATTGCCTTAGTTTCAGGGCAATCATAATGTGCTCATATTTATAAATGCGACTATGTTGTATTATTGATTTTACCTTTATTGCTTGCAAGATAGAGGTGGCTAATTTTTTAAAAGAAAATCATATTACTAATTCAAATTTATAATAGACGATAGATCTAAAATACAAATAACTAAAATTCATATAGATGAAACAATATTTGCATTAGCATAATAAATCAAGATAGAGTGTACAAATTTGATAATAAAATGATTAGGAATATTTTACTCCAAGCTAACATTAGGAGGACATAATTTTGTATCTTTGATTGATCAAACTGGCTACTCGAATTGTCCTCACCAAAGCATCATAACAAATAATAAGAACAATACTACATTGTATTGGGTAGACAATAAATCAAACGTTGCAATAAAACGAAGATGACAAACCAAATGTCGATAAGATGACAAAGAAAAGAAAATTAAACCTAAATATTCATGGAAGAACCACTCTATTAAGCAAGAAATGAAAACAAAAATGTAGATGTAGATGAGTGATTTGAGGACAAAATGAAAAATTACCCCCTTACTTGAAGAAATGATTAGAAGAAAAAGAATGAGAAAAGAAGGGGAGAGACAACTAGTGGTTTTGTGGGGAGGTGGCCCACCCCCAAACATCATTATGGATTAAAATAATCAATTCAAATATACTACCATCACGATCACCCAATATAGGGTAGGTTATATTTCAGAGTAACACAGTCATATTCGACATCACATGCACCTCAAGCGCACATGATAATGGTAGCAAATTTAAAAATACTAAGCGCAAGACATCAAATCGATGACATGCGCACATGATAAAGGTATAATTTTAAAAAATAATAATAAGCGTAAGACATCACATGCATAACATGCGTATGATAAAGCGGTAGCTAATTTAAAACAATAATAAGCTGCAAGATAGAGGTGTCTATGTTTTATAAAGGAAAATGTAATATTATTGATTTATATATATCATACATTGATAGATCTAAAATACATAAATAGCTAAATTATAGGAGTGGAAATAATATCCAAGCTTAATAGCAAAAATAAATAAGTATCAAGTCTACAAATTTGGATAATAAAATGATTAGAATATCTTTACTCCGCTTTTAACACTGAATACCATAGTTTCATATCTTCTATCAAACTGCTGCCTGAATCGCCCCTTTCACTCAAATAAAGCTGCTAGTAACAACACGTCGAACAATACCACATCAATAAGTCTACAATAATGTAACGCCGCGAATAAATGATGACAAACCAAATGCTGATAAGATGATGACAAAAATAAAAAGAAAAAGAAAACCTAAATATTCATGGAAGAACCACTTTATTAAGTAAGAAAATGAAAAAAAATAGATGTAGATGAGTGATTTGAGGACAAAAATGACAAAAAATCACTCTTTAATCGAAGAAATGGATTAAAAGAAAAAAGAATGGGAGAAAAGAAGGGGAGATACAACTAGGGTTTTTGTGGGGAGGTAGCTAACTTAAAAACATCATTATGGACACAAATAATCAATTCCACAGGCAATCATCACATCACCCTCTATAGGGTAGGTTATATTTGGTAGTAACACAGAGCCATTGCGACATCACATGGCACCTCACGCGGTGCATGATAAAGGCTAGCTAATTTATTTATTCACATCCCAAGCGCACTCTCTCTAATGAATGTAAATAGGAAAATAAATAAATAAAGTGAACGAAAGAGTCCCATCTCAAGGGCACTCTCTTTTATATAGGAATAGATCTGTGGAAGCCCCATGTAGGTCGTTTGTCAGATTATTGATTCTCTCTACGTGATATGGGTTTTTATTTTAAAATTTTATTTGTAATGCTAGTACGGGCGAAAGGAGTGTAGTTTTTACATTATTTTTAATAGGAATTTGATGTGTATGCCTTTTGCATGATTCGAGATTGAGTCGTGCGCCAGTGTTCCATCTGATTCTCCGCTATTATTATTATTATTCGGTCTCTTTAGTTTGTGGAAATCATGTGACTGCTTATTTTTAAATGCGAGACTAGTATTTCAGATATCGATTTTACCTTTATTGTTGCAAGATAGAGGGCTAATTTTTTTTAAAAGAAAATAATATTATTGATTCAAATTTGTAATCTATTGATCGATCTAAAATACAAATAATTAAAATTCATATGGGATGAAACAATATCCAAATTAATAGCATAATAAATTTGTATAAAAGTCTACAAATTTGATAATAAATGATTAGAATGTCTTTACTCCATTTTTCAACACCGTGACTTAATCATAATTTTATATCTTCGACCGATCAAATCTGCTTTGGCTCACACTGCCCTCACTCAATTAGCATCAAGCATAACACGACGAATACCATTGTAATAAGTAGACAATAAAATCAAACGCCAGAATAAAACGACGACAAACCAAATGCTCATAAGATGATGATAAAAAGAAAAAGAAAAAGAAAAAGAAAACCTAAATATTCATGGAAGAACCACTCTATTAAGCAAGAAAATGAAAGCAAATAGATGTGGATGAGTGATTTAAGGACAAAAATGACAAAAAATCACTCCTCCTTACTCGAAGAAATGGATTAGAAGAAAAAAGAATGAGAAAAGAAGGGGAGAGACAACTAGGGTTTTTGTGGGGAGGTTTCCAACTTAAAACATCATTATGGATTACCAAATAATCGTAATTCAAAATATACTACCATCATGATCACCCTATATAGGGTAGGTTATATTTGTAATAACACACAGCCACCAGCATTACATGCACCTCACGCGTGCATGATAAAGGTAGCAAATTTAAAACAATAATAAGCGTGCAAGACATCACATGCATGACATGCGCGCATGATAAAGGTAGCAAATCTAAAACAATAATAAGCGTGCAAGACATCACATGCATAACATGCTAAGATGATAAATGTAGCTAATTTAAAACAATAATAAGCGTGCAAGATAGAGGTGGCTAATTTTTTTATAAAGGAAAATAATATTATTGATTTAAAACTCATAATAGATTGATAGATTTGAAATACAAATAGCTAAAATTCATATAGGATGAAACAATATCCATGTTAATAGCATAATAAATCAAAAGACGGGTCTATTAAATTTGATAATAAATTATTAGAATATCTTTTACTCCGCTTTTAACACTCGATGACCATAATTTCATATCTTTCGACAGACAAAACCGCTTTTGGCTCAATCGGCCCTTTCATATCAAATAAAGCTGTCTGTAACAACATGACCGAACACACATTGTAATAAGTCGACAATAAATGTAACGTTGTAATAGTCATGATGACAAACCAAAATGTCGATAAGATGATGACAAAAATAAAAAGAAAAAGAAAACCTAAATATTCATGGAAGAACCACTTTATTAAGCAAGAAAATTTAAAAAAAATAGATGTAGATGAGTGATTTGAGGACAAAGACAAAAATCACTCCTCTTACTCAGAGAAAGCTCTGGGCTTAGAAGAAAAAAGAAGGGAGAGACAAATCAGGGTTTCAAGTGGGAGGTAGCTAACTTAAAACATCATTATGGACACAAATAATCAATTCAAATATACAACCATCATGACCACCCTATATAGGTAGGTTATATTTGTAGTAACACGCAGCCAATGGACATCACATGAACTATGTTTGCATGATAAAGGTAGCTAATTTATCATGATTTCCACATCCCAAGCGCACTCTCTCGTAATGAATAGAAATAGGAAAAATAAATAAATCAAGTGAACGAAAGAGCCCCGCATCCCAAGGGCACTCTCTTTATATATGAATAGATCTGGGAAGCCCCATGTAGGTCAAGTTGGTTGTATTGTTGATTCTCTTCATGTGATACGGGTTTTTATTTAAAATTCTATTTGTAATGCTAGTATGGAGAAAGGGAGTGAGTTTTTACATTATTTTAATAGAATTTGATGTATGGTTTTTCATGATCCGATTGGGCCGTGCATCAAGTTCCAAATTTGATTCGCTTATTATTATTATTATTTCATTCTTAATAGGAAATCATGTGGTGCTTGTTTATTTTTAAATGCGAGACGGTGTTTGTATTATTGATTTTACCTTTATTAAGCATGCAAGATAGAAGTGGCTATTTTTTTTTAAACATAAATAATATTATTGATTCAAATTTATAATAGATCAGTAGATCTAAAATACAAATAACTAAAATTCATATAGGATGAAATAATATCGAAGTTAATAGCATAATAAGTCAGTATAAAGTCTACAAATTTGATAATAAAATGATTAGAATATCTTTTACTCTAGTTTTTCAACACCGTGATGACCATAATTTTATATCTTCGACTGATCAAATCCATTTTGCCTGAATCGTCCTCACTCAAATAAAAGCTGCCAGAATAACACGAACAATACCACATTGTAATAAGCCGACAATAAATCAAACATTGGTAATAAACGATGACAAACCAAATGTCACACCCCACCCCTCACTATCGCGTGTGTCACACTCCATAGAAACTCCCACCGTTACCTCTAACGACTAGAACTCCCGTGAAGCTGCCGATTGCTTGCTAAAACCTCCAACTTTTTTTTTTTCTAAACTTGTGATTTTATAAAATTTCAAGCAAAGATAGTAGTCGACATAGACATGTCCCAAACCTCGGTATACATCCAATTTACACTATATCCAAAATATATAACCAACATACCAACACATTCCCATCATATAAACTATGTACATACATATGTTCCATATACAAATTCAAAGTATGTTCTTACAAAATATTCTTACTAACAAGACTCAGACAATGTCAGACAAACCCTATTATGCTCACTGCCTACAGACTAAAGACTGAAAATAGTTTTTAAATACAAAATAATGAGCTAAACGAGTCTGCTGAGTATGCTTATAAAAGGTTTTGCTCTTCCTAAACATCTCAAAATAAAACTCTTTACAAATATTTCCGTAAGCCTTACTTGTTTTTGCTTGCTTTGTGTTTCTAAAACTTTTCTTGCTTGCTTGCTTTTTATTTGCTTGCTTTTAAAAAGTTTATAAAACTTTTACTGGCTGCTTTGCTTTGTTTTGCTTTTCTTTAAAATCTTATAAAACTCTCATTGCTGCTTAGAAGTTTATAAAACTTCAAATTTCTTTTGCTTGCTTTCTTTATCTTGTTTGAAAAGTTTTCCTAAAACCTTTCACAAACCTTTGCTTTAAAAGCCAAAACTTTTTCTTCATAAAACGGAGCCTGGTCAACCGCATTTTTGAAAATAAACTGAGTCTGGCTCAACCGCTTGTTTTTAAAACTTCAAGCCTGTCGATCGTGAACCAATGGCTGATTTTTCAAACTGTATATTATGCTTATAAACATCAACCACCGAGGTTTATTTTCGCTATCGTATTCCAAGAACACCTAAGCCCTGGCGACCGTGCCTGAAGGACCCGTGTCCCGCATCACCTTTCTCCGCGGAATATGGTGAAATTGACCGTCGCCATCACCATATGTAGTTAGAGCTCATAACCTTATAGTACTCCCGTACGCGCTGTGGTCCCCAAATGCATGATGTATGTCCTAAGTTTGCCGACCAGCAAAACTAAAATGCATATGAGATCCTAACACCACTGCCAAGACGACGGAATACTCGAATCGGTTTGCTTGTTAAAACTAGGGAAGGCCTTGTTTTTGCCAAAATTTTCTTTTTTGCTTGCTTGCTTGCTCTTTGAAAAATGGTTTTACAATTAAACCATTTGCTTGTTTATTTGCTTGAAAATGGTTTAATCATTCAAACCATTTGCTTAATACTTACTTATTTGCTTGCTTCTGAAAATGGTTTACAAACAAAACCAAATACCAGTGTAAAAGCAGTTTATTATACACTAGTATTTGAAAATGAGTTTAGAACACTCACCTCTTTGCTTGCTAAAACTTGAGGGCACAGTTCCACACTTTTCCCCGCCTTTACTTTTAACCTACACACTCAACCGAATACGACGATATATTAATCGCTCTATGTATAGCGATAAACTTAACGTATTTCACACGCAAGTCACTTATATCACACAAATATTCATATAAAGTCAAATTAATACTTACCCTTGAGCACTAAAAACCCTAACAAAACCACTCATTTTGCAATTTTTTCCAACAATACTCTATGGGATTTTATTACCCAAAATTATTCAAAAGGTTCAAAATTGGCGGAAATCCTCCAGATCAGTCCTTATATCCAATGACATCTCTTTAAATTTCAATGTAAAATTCCTTATCTAAGGTCCTCAACCACATAACACAAGTTACAGCACATGTTTTTGATTCCAAACTCACTGAATCACCTACTGTTATCCTTGATTTCTGAGATCTTAACTCCACATAATTTGGAAATGGTTTCTTCACCATTTGAAGCTATGATTCTATACTTCTTCTCCAATTGGAATCACCCAATCTTGGATCACCAAACTCAAGCATATTGTATTTTACATCTAGATTACTCAAACTACAGAACAGAATCTGCACATACAGCTCCACCTTAGAAAACTTTCTGGGCACTCTGGAGGTTAAAATTTGCTTAAACTTCTCTTCAGATAACTTATTCCTCTAGAATTCTATAGTTTACCCAAGAATTTTTAATCACTCAATTTCGATGAGTGAAACCCACTTATGGCCAAATACTACAACCATATCCAAAAACAGAGCTAAATCAGTGAGCTACACGAGCTCACCTTTCAGTCCGTATTTGTAGGGAGCCTTAGAGCTACAATTTGCTCTGGTTCCTTCTATAACTCTGTAGCCCTATCTCTTATGGTTATTTACTAATTGGAATCAATTCATTTACGATTATAACTTAATCTATAACCAAAACAAAAACAGTGGTTTTACCAAATTTGACAGAATGTCCTTAAAACCTAACATTCTCCTTTTACAACACCATCAAAACCAACATAGAATTCATCCAAACAACTTCACAACACTTGACTCTGGTGCTTGGAACTCAAACCACAAACCCTAGTGAAAATGCAAGAACTCTACCTAAGGTCCTCCAATCTATAAAACCCAGCATATGATGATTCCATGTTTAATTTTCACCAATTGGGTTTTTCCCCACAACTTCAAGAATTCTAGGTTAATGTGATCTCTCCACAAAACCTAGAACAAGTGAGGTCTGTTCCATGGACGTATACCAAAAGCTCAAGACATCAAATTACCCATGATTTCCAAATGAAAACTTACCTTGGGTTTTGGTCTCCTTCCACTTCTTCCTCTCCTTCCTCTTCCTCTTCTTACTCTCTCCTTCTTTTGAAGCTCCTAGCCTAAACACAAATGACTTATTTGTTTGTCTCATCTCTATTTAATCTCAACTTTCCTTTAATTGCACTTAAGTCCTCATGTAATGACCCGTACCAAATAATACAAGTTTGAAACGTGTTTGACCAAGCTTGATTAAGTTTGACCAAAGTTGACTAGGTTTGACCAACACTTAGTGGGTTGACCAAAGTTGACTTTTTCAAGAATGAATAATTTTGGGTTGACTAAGGCACCATTTCGTAGGGCCTTCGCCGATACACACGAGTTCATAGACGTGCATAGAACGCCATACAACTGACTTCATCATTTCGCATAAAAAAGTTACGGCTATTAGAAGTTCAATAGTAGCACTTTATCAAACATCTAAACACCCGGATTTCTTTGCAATTCTAAATCGACCCTAGACCCTATATAAACATAGTTTGGGATTCCAATGAAACCTAGCCTAAGACACTTCTTTTTTTGAACCCTAAAACCTAAGAGAAAACTCTCCAAACCTGGGAACACCATTCAGTCGAGTAGTCACCAAGGCCGTGGGAAGATCGAACTGCACGAGGCACCTCCGCCAACCAACAGCCACCGACCACAGAGGTGCGCCACTTCCGGATGAAGCCTACCGTGAAATTTCACGCCAACCGACCGACGCCGATCCGGGCCTGAGAAGACGACTTCCGCCGCCGCACCGATTTTCAATTGAAGCAGATTTCCACTATTTTCAGTGCCACTTCAGCCAAATTTATAGCTCCTTTCCACTCATTGACCTTCAATCATCTACGGGTCCTTTCTTTTTGCATTCTCACCGTTTGAAGTTACAATGAAAACAAATCGCCAGTTAGATCGGAAGTTTTCCCACAACGATCGGTTGACCAAGGTAATGGTACCAATGAGTTCCCGGTCTCGGGCTTTCCATCGATATATGTGGTTTGTAAATTTTGGACACATCGCTGGTTAGGTTCATTTTGTGGTTGTTTCGTAATAATGAAGTCGGGATTGAAATAGAGGACTGACAAATTTGGCAAATTGAAGTTGTATTAATGAAATTGGATGTTTTTAGAATTATCGGACTATTCAATTTCGAAATTAGCTCCGTGAAAAACCCCACTCTGTGTGTACGCCCATAGGGCACACTGTATTGACCCACAGTCCAATTTGGATGGTTTCTTAGTTCTAACAACAGTTATTCTAAGGTCTTCTAAACTGGTTGTTGCTCGCTTATTAGAGCCTAAGCGGAGTTTTATCTATATTACAGCACCTCACGCTGGTCGTATGCTAATCCTCAGTGAGCAAGTGACCGAGCTGGCCTATAGTCCGGTGAGTGGTTTATATGCTTTAAATGATCGTATTATGTTGATATATCTATTTGTGATAAAATACTTTTACCTATATATAAACGCTTTGATCGATATTATTGCATTCAAACATGATTTTCGGTTTCAGATAAAACAAGTTATTATTTCATGTGAATTTTGTCAATATTTCAATTATTTATGTTGTGATCAAGTTCGTGGATGAGCATGGTGTTCGATATTTTGAAAGACGTGACTGAAGTTGTAAACTATCTTGAAAAATTATTGTTAAAAAGAAAGGTGGATCTCGTGAGATTTTGGTGGACGACCTAATACTGTATCATGGAATAAGATACGCGGTAGGTGGAACTAAGTATATTGGTTAACACGTGATGGCCTAAGTTACTCCGAGGTTTTATTATTATCACATTTGATGGCCGTTTAACTCGGAGGATTATTAGAGGACACGTGATGACAAAAGTTCACCTGAGGTTTGTTAGTGCCACGTATCACGGTTTACCCTAGAGGTTTGATAGTGCCACGTGATGGCTAAGTTTACCCTGAGGCTATTTAGGTGCCACGTGATGGCCAGGTTTACTCCTGAGGTTTATTAGGTGCCACGTGGATGGAATACGGCTCGTCTCGAGGTTTGTTGGGCAATAATGCATTACCGCCCACCTGGAGGTTTACAGCACGCTGCCGGATGGCTCGGCCCATTTGAGGTTTGTTATCGCCACGTGGATGGCCTGCCCACCGAAGGTTTGTTAGCTGCCACGTGATATCAACCACGTTCATTAGTTGTCACGGTCGTGGAGGCCCGCTTACCCACTTTATGATGGTATGTGGTATGGACATACGTTGTTTCTCTAAACATAGTATAACCATTTTAATACTCATGATTTGGTGCATTTCAAAGTTATCTTATTACTTGATGGCTATACATGTTTCAGGCTTTTTGGCTTATGTTGTGGTACAACAAGGCAGACATGGTTTCCTTAACATCAGAATGGCCTATTCGCGAGCATGATTTGCATATGTCGATCGGGTAAAAGTCAATATTTTGTGGAAAATACTAAACGGGGAACTTTACAAAGAGTGAACGGAAGGTTTTGAGAGAAGAACCATTGCAAATATAAAAATGTTATTTTCCTTATAAATTATGCCACTGACCGAGATTATTATCCACATTATTGTTTTCAAATCGGCTCCCAGGTCCGCATTATCAGAAATTATTCGCGCCAGATTGACGCCGCTTTCTCTCGGGCCACAACCTGCCGCACTCTATTGCATTTATATCCATTTGTGCTCGATGTATCGACTTATTCATTTTTATCAGAAAATTTCTAAACTGCACAATAATTCTTAGAATGCTCCTATTACACAAAGATTAAACTTATCAGGTTCCTTTTCTTATGTATGATGTGTGGTTATGACTCACCCGATAGGCCTGCCGGATTTATTCTATATATTCGAGGTATTATAGTGCCGCAGTATTTACTTTCTTTAGGTGGGGGCCTTTGTGCATTCCCTAGAGATTGTACAATGGACTCCATCAAGGGACTACCCGGTACCTTCGGAAGGGTATCCGGGTCGGGTCCTATCACCTCAAGCACTCAACATTTGCATAATAACTCATTATTTATATTATCAACTTTCATTAATTGAAATTCGACCTCATCTCTTTAATTTTTCAATTGTAACTTATGCTATTTGTATTGTGGCCCATCTCTACACTTAATGATTTTCATATTCATGTCCTATTTGCTAAATGACAATTGTACCTTTGTTCTCATACATTAAATCCCGTTCCATAAACTTTAATTTCCTACTTTAAATTCCAAAATAATACTACTATGTGACACCTAAAGCTCCATATGCCCTGTTTCAGATCGCACACTCTCTCCCTGACTCGGCGCACACCAATGCTGATAAGATGATGACAAAAAGAAAAAGAAAAGTAAAACCTAAATATTCATATGAAGAACTAATTTATTACAAGAAAATGAAAACAAATAGATGTAGATAGAGTGATTCGAGGACAAAAATGACAAAAAATCACTCCTCCCATCAAGAAATGGATTAGAAGAAAAAAGAATTAGAAGTTAAGAGAGAGACAACTAGGTTTTTGTGGGGAGGTATCTAACTAGAAACATCATTATGGACACAAATAATAAATTCAAATATACTACTCATCACGACGCCCTATATGGGTAGGTTGTTTGTAGCACACGAGCTATCGACATCACATGCACCTCACGCGTGCATGATAAAGGTAGCTAAGGGGATGGATTTCATGACTGGTTTTACACAGTCATGGACTGTGGGAGTTGGGGTTTGAACTAGAAACTGAAAGTTGCTAGATGTTGTTGTTTGTTTGTTGTGATGACAATGGACTGAACCGTATCGTCTGTTGTGAAGGGACTCAAGTGAAGTGCTCCTCGTTGAATGGTCCCAAGTTTGTGACCTAGTTGTGTGTTATGGCTTGTTTAATAACATGCAATGTGTGAATATGTTATGTTAATGCATGCTATTTGATGTATTAACATAATTTGCATGGAGGTAGATTGTATGTATAAATTATAATTGTCCATGGTTTGTGAATGTTCCATGTAGTGCTCATTCATGCATGTAACATGCATCACATCATGCATTTCATATGCATGGTCAAATCGCACAAGCTCTGGGTGCAATGGTATGGTTTATTCACCAATGTTGGTGAATGGGTCGTGAACTCGGGAAAAGTGGGACAAAGTCCAAGGTAGATATTCAAGGAAAGTGTGTAAATGATCAAATGATAATTACATGTTTCGCAGAGTGTTGGGGCAGACTTCATAAGGTGAAAGTCCCAAATGTTATTCACGGTTAGACATAAATCCCGGCAATGTAAGTTCGTGAAAATGTTGAAAAGGCATGCGGCATCCTACGGTGGAAACCCGGAAATCCGTGGCCCACAAGAGAAGGAAGAAAAGGAAAATCAGGTTTTGATAAATAAAATTGGAGGGTTTTCCATCGCAGAATACGGTGTTCCACAATCGAAGGACCGGGTTTTATTCCACGCTTGGCATTTCGTGTGTTGGGGTGAGCCCATTGGGACTCGTTGTGAGCATGAGGGTCGATCTCATGCATGATATAGACATTTCATATAATAGTGAATAATTGTATGAATGATTGATTGTTTATATATGCCATTGCATATGCATGTTAGGCGGGAGGTAACCTCGTAGGAGATTATCACTTCATCGGGCTTTGCTCACCCCATTGTGACCCTCCTTTCGTACATGGAGGTCTAGGGAGACGACACTACTAGAGGCCGCTTGAGAAGAAAGCCTAAATGTAGCTTTGAGAAATATTTTGTAACAAGCATGGAAACAGCAAAACAGAAGACATTTCGATGAGTATGGATGTAAGGGCCCGACGCGGGCCATTGTTATCATGCGTGGCTGGGTCTCATGGTATGAGGGCACAATAAGTTTTCCACAAAGTTGACGATGGTCAACTCACCCTCAGATAGCGCCAACACTTAAAATATGAAACTCTAATTAGCCGTAATTTCTAGAAAGAGTACAAAGAAAACCTTAAAATAGAAGAAAGGTTAAACACATAAAAGGTAAAAGTGCAATACAAGGGTAAAAGTGAAAAAAAAACACTCTCAAGTTTTCCTAAATATTCCACTTACACCTCAAACTTTTTTTTTCAACAAAATAGGCCCCACATGTTTTCGCTCATAGCTCAAATTAGGCCCTACCGTAACTTTGGGTGTTAAATGTAAAAAACAACGTCACATTGGCTATTGAACCAGCCATATAAGTAACTAATGTGGCAATTTTTTGCCCTAATTACATTTAAACTCAGGCTTTTAATTAGGGAAATCGTAGCCCTAATTTAATCTCTACCAATTTCTTTCGAAATACAACCTTCGGGCCAAAGACAACCCTAGGTTTTGCTTCAATTCTTGAACCCTCTCTGGTTTTGCTTCAACCCTCATTTCCTTCATTTCCTTCATCTATGGCTAGAACCCTCTTCAAGTTCCTCAAGCCGACAACGCAACAAAGCTGCTGAATGTGACGACCATGCCGTATTGTGTGATTGTGGTTTCAAAGCTTCATTACTAACGACTTGGAAGGAGACAAACTAGGAGGAGATTTTAATGGCAGCCTAAAGACAGGTCATTAGATGTTTAACAAAGTTGTTTTTTTTTTGGTTGAAGATTCATTTGTATGTTTGTTGGTTATCCTTCTTTCAACTGTGGGAAAACAAATGTCATTTTTTTTTTTTTTTTTGCATGATCTAGAGATGACACTGAGGGCAAAGATTGTTATCAACCAATTGAGGTGGGAAAAGAAGGCGCTCTAAACAAAGATTAAGGAAATGCATATTATAAGGGACAAAAATGATAGAAATTGTGAGGAAGATGATGAGGTGAACGATTTTGACCAACATAATTCATTGAAGGCCCAAGATTGGTTAGGAACGATGAGATGAATGATTTGAAGATGAATGAATTGAAGAAATAGTTGAATGATTTGAAGACATCAATCAAATGGAACAAGTTTGCTCTAAAGTTCTGTGCACTGTTTTGTGTCTTCTTATCCTTTATCATATTCATTCTAATGTGGATGTAAAATAGTTGAGAGAATGGAAGCTGGAATTTTGTGATTGATAACAATGCAATGAAGGTTGATGTATTTCAACTTATTCAATGAATGAAAGTTGTTTCTAAAGTGTAGTGCATTGTTGTGTCTATTTATCCTTCATTATAATATTTTAATGTGGATGTAAAACAAGCTAAGGAATGAAAGCCGAAATTTCCGTGATTGTATAACAATGCAATGAAGGTTGATAAAGCAACTTATTGAATGAATGAAAGTTGTTTGAAGTGGTGTATTGTTTTGTGCGTCTTTTTATCGTTATCATATTAATTTTAATTCAGGATGTAAAACACCGAGGGAATGAAACCGAAATTATGTGGACATAATAATGCAATGAAGGTTGGATATATTTTAGTTCACACTATTATGTTCTATTTCTATTGTATGAATGAAGTAACCAACACTTGAATTTAAATCAACGCTTGGAAAATATATCTAACCTATTGAATTGAAGTAAATTCAACACTTTCAAGCAAAGTATCAATATCTATAAGTACTTTACTCTTTATAATGAATAGAAACTTTTTTTTCAAAC
Source organism: Tetrastigma voinierianum (assembly GCA_016808115.1). Taxonomy (NCBI): domain Eukaryota; kingdom Viridiplantae; phylum Streptophyta; class Magnoliopsida; order Vitales; family Vitaceae; genus Tetrastigma; species Tetrastigma voinierianum. The sequence continues at coordinate 69,969 of JAEQBH010001056.1, read as the reverse complement.
TATATGCGAAGTAGATAGTTTATAAAATTAATGACAAGCTATTCAAAACCATCATCTTTAAAGTGGGAGAGATAAGCTAGAACTCCAGAAAATGTTTACAAAATGGTCTTAAACTAATAGAGACAAAACCTAATACATAATGTTAGAAAAGGCATATCGACATGTCAATAGGTCCAACATCACCTCTAGCAGCTATTCTTCTACTGGCACCTAAAGTTGTTCTTCTATGAGCTTTCTCTAATCCATTTTGAGCTTCATTAGGCATTTCAAATCCAGAGGTTGTATCTGGTACTTCTTGGCCCACTTGATGAACAATTGTTGAGGTTGTGCCACTCTACATTTCTTTAAAAAAATATAAATATAAATATAAATGTGTATGTGATATAAAGCTAAATGAACATGTGTTATAAATCATCTATTACACAAAATATGATAGAACCAGTACTTTCATCAAATAAAATACCAACACCACCAAAATATTGACTTAATTAGCCTTTTGAACTTGATTTTGCTACCGCACGGATCTAAAGTTTTGATGGCCTACAACTTGATTTTGCATGTGTCCATAGGGCATGAGAGAAGGCATGAGTAGGGAAGAGCTGGCAACAAATGAGCCCATGAGCCGCCGCACTTAACCCGTAATTTTTGAGAAGTTGGGATGTAAAATTCAAGGCCCCGAATAAAACTGGACCAATTTGGCCTTACCCGTTTTGGCTCGTGGTCCATGTGGGTTTGGCACGGGTTAGCCCGATTTGCCCGAATTTTTTATTTAATTTTTTTAAGTAACTAACTAAGTAATTGAGATTTTCAAGGATTCATCTATAAAATTTGATATTTTTGCTATCTCTTTTGTAGCATAGGGGTTTTAAAAATAATACCATAATATAAGAATAACATGTTAAACTTTGTTGTTTAACTATTTTATTTTCAATTTCTAAATGTATCTTTTTAATATAATTATATGATACCCATATTTAAAATATATTGTATGAAACTTAGAATTAATAAACTACAATTTTAATATTAAATATATTTTTAGTTTATTTCATTAACTTATTTCAAATATTTACAATTTCATTTTTATTTATCCTTAAAATTTTATTCAATCATATGTTTTTTTAAATGAAGTCAGACATTTTAGTTTATAAATTAAATTAAATTTAATGACTAAATTATTAGTATATTTTTAATAATTTTATTACTTAAACTAAATGTTAATAAATAAACTAATGTTATTTTTAAAATAATTAAAAATTATACTAATTTATTTCCTAATATGATTATATCTTTTAACAAAATAGATTTTCAAACAAATATAATATTTCATTATTATATGATTGAGATGCATTTTTGAAAAAAATATTTTTTTTATTCCAAATACAAATGAAATTTATGTTGTTAACATTCTAAATTAATCAATAGATGATAACTCAACCACCATTGAGGATATACATCTTCAATGTGGAATCATATGTTATTATTGGATACAATGAGAACGAGGAAGATTAGAGGAATATGAGCCTCCCCATTTAATACTTTGGAGTTGTTTTTCCTATATATGTTATTGTTGTTACTGTTTTATACTATTTAGCTAGTTCTTGTTTGGTACTTTTAAGTTATAATGTTGTTTTGAACACTATTTATTTATTTAAGTTTTTTTATTATTATTATATTGTTTAGACTCAATCATTTTATATATTAATTATTATTACATTATTATATTATTTATTTTATTTGAATTCAATGATAAATTTGTAAAATTGCTTAACAATTTTTTTTAGTGGTTTCGCCCTTTACTCCCATTTAGCTCACAACCGGACGCCTATTTTCAAAACTAAATAATAGAACGCTGTTAGAGGCTCCAACCCATTTTGTCCACGGTCCGAATGGGCTAGTCTCGAAATGTCATTAGCCTGTTTACCAGCCTAATCAGAAGCTTGACTTGATTGAGTCTGAGCTAGATCATGTGAGATATTGGCACTATGATGTTTCTGCCTCTGAAACATCAAAAGACATCCAACAATCAAGCTTCTGAATTAAAAATCAATTTAAGGAAATAAGAGATAAGCCTTACAAACCTTTAAGCAACTGGCTTTGTTGTGTTCTTATTTCTTGTAGATGGAGCATGTAACATGTATCCCTTTTCTTGAAAGTTTTGTGCCAGGTTTTTTAGGTCTTTGCTCATGCTCTTCTCTCATTCTCTGTTTTTTAGGTCTGTGCCAGGTTTTGTGTCAGGTTTTTTAGGTCTTTCTTGAAAGAGTTTAAACATCTTTAACACTAATAATGGATATAAAATCTATATCAAAGTCCTCAACAATGTGTACATATCCTCCAACATAACTTAATAGAGGATCCATAATCCATCTACCATCATGATGCAAATAAACATCTATATGCCCTTCCATGCTGCTATTTAAAATAAAACACTCAATAAACAATAGCTTTAGTAGATTAAATTAACACAACACTTTACCATATTAAATTAACACAAAACAGGTGACCATGAAAAGATTAATCAGTTAATTTAACATCCTCAAACCCAGTTAAATTGTTGTTATTGATAAACACAAACCAGTGGACAACAACACAAATGGAAGAAAATGAACACAACTCAAACTAGTGGAAGTTGAGGTTCCAACACAACACAAAACTTGTGACGCCCCAAATCCGGGGGTCTCATTCACAACCCGTGAACCCGTGGAATTCCTATGGATTTCGAGTGACCCGATACCACACTGTTTTGTCCCATTTATCAGGATCCATATTTTCACAAATCAAGAAGAGTCTCCTTGTTCTAGAGCTTCCACCAACATACAACCCGTTTAATAGTATAATCATAACCCATTAAGGTCTCAAACGTATAGTATTAACCAATGTGAGGGTCCATTTGTCCATCCCCAATATTATACATCTCCTTATCTGACCCATTCATTCATACATTTAAATATAAAATATGAGAATAAAATGCTTAATTACAATTCAGATATCCGATCATGACCCTCTTACTATAATGTTAGTATTCAATATTTAGACAATAGTTTCAAAAGAATTTAATTACAATTCTTTTATACAAAATACTTTTTACAAAGGAAATATCAAGGCCACACATCGGCCTCCATAATCAGGACCTCGTCGGAGCACTGTCTCCTTGTACACCCCTTGTACTTGAAAGGGGGTCCCATGACGGGGTGAGCAATGCTCAGTAGAAAAATTCTCCTACAAGGGCTACTCCCCACCTGGAATTTTTAATAAGTGCAATGGCACATAAAACATTAGATCATATTCCATATAAATAATGCAATCCTATATGCAATGTTCCGCTTTGCATGAGGATAGATCCCATGCTCACAACCCGAGTCCCGACCGAGTCCCTCACACCTGCAACGCCAAGTGTGAAACCAGTCATTGGGTGTTTCACCCAATGACTTAAACCATTGGACAACCCTCTAATTTTAATTTATTAAATTCCGTGTGTTGTTCATGGGCCACGTCTTTTTCAAGGTCACACCGTAGGATCGTCGAGAGCCTTCCAACATTTTTATGGGCTTTCACCTCTTGTAACCATGTCTAACCGCATATAAATTTGGGTATTTAGTACCCCCGCAGCGTGGGTATCTACCCTATTTTTCTACGCCCCAAACATAGGTGATTTATATTTATTATTGTTTTATACAACCGTGAGTCTCGATTTGACGTTGTCCATTTCCAGCTCACCACACATCTCACTAAGAATGCAGAATGTCGTTATTCATGCACCCACACTCGACTTGACGAAGGTGGATCGGTATATGAAATGCAATCATGCCATTTCATGCGATGTCATGCTACATGCACAATAAGAGCTACATGCAAAATTTATAAATTTTGGATAATTATATTCCTACATATAATTTTCATTTATCAAAATTTCCATGTTAATACGTCAAGCAAGTATATATAAACATGATTTTTACACACAACAACATGTTATTTATTTTCCAACAATAACACACAAAATGGCCCAAATCTCTAATCTATAAAACAGGGCACCTCTCTCACATTCTACCCGCCATGAACCATTTTTTTGTTCCATTCATCAACAAATTACTGTGATACCGAAAAATACAACAAAACCCAAAGACATCAGTCCCGAGATTAAAACCAAACTTGAACCCAGCCGGACTCCGCTCGAACTAGTCCTAAAATTTCCAACACAAGACTCAAAATATTGTTCTAATTATTCAAAACAATTCCAAAAAATTCCTAAAAATTCCTAAAATTCCAATATTTAGTCCAAAAAATTTGGAACTTAAATTTATGGCCCTCACTAATTTAAGAAAACCCCAAGCCATTAAAATGATCTAGAAAATTCCTACTGTGGGAGTTTGATCTAAACCCAAGATTTTGGTACCCACGTGTAGCCTCGATGATGATCTACTTTGCCTTTGCTCGACGAAACCTATGGTCCATCACAGATCCTAGAGAGAAGCCAAATTTTTTTCCTCTCTCTCTTCTCGCCCTCACTCTCGCCCCCCCCCCCCTCCCTATTTCTCTCTTTTCTCTTTTTATTTTACTTTTCTTCTTTTTTTTTTCTTTTTTTTCTTGTTCTATCTTTCTCATTATTTTCTCAACTTGAAACTTGGCTCAATGTGAGCCATTCACACAAGTGCACCACATGTCATGCCATGTGTCACCCGACACCCTATAACTCGAAAAAAGTGAAATTTCGACTGTCTCGGAATCCAATGAAATTTGACTGGTTAACTAGATTATTGAGACGAATTCAATGGTGAAGTCTGTTTCGTTATCTGAGATCTAGAAAATTTCTGATTTTCAACCGAAATTACAGTTTTACCATTTTTCAGAAAAAATTGAGATTTCGCGAGACGAATTCAAAGGTGAAGTCTCTTTTGTCATTCGAGATCTAGAAAATTTCTGATTTTCAATCAAAATTCCCGTTTTACCCTTTTATGAAAAATAGAATTTTTCCCAGGTTTTACAAAACGTATTTACAAATGGAATAAGCAATTACCCTCCTTCAACTTCCAAATTTCGGAGAAGCACTGGGAGGTTCATTTGTAATTATCGAATGATATTTGGTCATAAAGAAGGTCCGTTTAAGCAAAACCATAGGGAGTTGAAGAATCAAGCAAAACTTGTTGCTTTGGCCCGTCAAGGTTGTATTTTGGAAGAAATTGTAGAGATGAATTAGGCTTTGATTTACAATTAGAAGCCCCTCAAATTTTAAATGTAATTAGGGAAAAAAATTGCCACATTAGTTGCTTACATGGCTGGTTCAACAATGTCATTTTTGACATTTAAGGCCCAAAGTTACGGCAGAGGCTAATTTGAGCTATGAGCAAAAACGTGTGGGGCTTATTTGGACAAAAAAAAAGTTTAAGGTGTACAGATATTTCGGGAAAACTGAGGGGGCTTTTGCACCTTTACCCCACATAAAAATAAGGGTAAACTCATAATCACCATAGAAAAAGAATTTTTTATAAATTCAAGCCGCCAAGTCGCTTGAGCAACCACCCTATCTCTAATAGCAAACAAAACTAATTTCCTAGCTTCATAATTCAACATTCATCAAGATTAGATCAGCCAGAAATCATATATTAAGTTTTCAAAGAAGTTTAAAGTCCCATCAACTAAATTCCATGGAGAATTTATGCAAGTCTAGACTATGCTCCATAAAGCAATTACTAAAACTACATAGCTTCATATTCATAAGGGCCTTATCAGCAAGGTCAGATTAAACCATAATGCCTTCAATGCTAGCTAGGGTCTCCAACAGGTCAAACTTTGCATTTTGTTGAGGTCAAATGCACAATCCAAAGCCTTATTAAAGTGTTTGAAAGGCTTAGATGGATGGGCCTGATCGCTCGTGACGGCAAAGGGTCAGACGAGCCCAAGAACAGTTGTTCAAAGAGTTGCTTCATATGAGAATGAGTTTACACCGTTAGAGGATTTTATCTCTGAGACGGTATGTAAATAAAATTTTTCGATACCTGTGTATCTCAAGAATAAAATAACTATCTATTTGGTGTAAAACTCATTCCCTATATGGAGAACGAGTTTTTTATAGTCAATCCTTTTTTTTTTAATTTAACCCTACCCTAGCTTAAAATTAATACACCAATCAAGGTTTACTTTATTTGACTTATATAATAAACTTTTAATCGAATTATACTATAAATACAAGCATTATGTATTTAAAAAACATAACATAGTGATAGGACACGTGTCTATTAGACGGTTTAAGGGGCCCATGAGCTAGGCCTAAAATGAAGCATGCGACCTCGTTTTTCTAAAAATGGGTTGGCCCGAAGCAGACCTCAGGCTTTTTGAAGATCCTTGTTTCTAGCTTTGATAGCCCATAATGTATCCTCGACAAAAATTATTGTTTTAGTTAGTTAAGAGATTTAAAGTTCGTTTGACAACATTCCTCCTCTACGTATTTATAATGGAAATGTTACATTTAAAAGTATTTTTAGGATAATCACTTATCAAATACTTTACAAAAACACTATAAATTTTGATACATACAGTATAAGAGGTTCCATTTAAAATAATTTTTGATATTGAAGCTTAAATGAGTATTTAATTTTTACCAATCATATTAAACCTAGAAGATCGTGAAGCCTATATATAATGTTTCCTTTTAGGTTTAGGATGTCTGTGAAATGTTTAATGACCCAACATTGAGGGAAATACTTATCAATAGGTGATGTTTTTTTTTTTTTTAAAGAAAATTAATTTTATTGATTCAAATGGGCAATATATTGAACATAAACACGTAATGGGTGGTAATTGTGATCCACATGTCATGTTTGCCAGGCTTAATGACAACAGTTCCACTCAGATTTGTTAACTTGAACACGACACAAATAATAATCGTGTCAAAATTAACAATTCAAACACAATTCAGTTAGCAATCGGGTAACACGACAAGATATGCAAAACCCATTTATTAATTTGATCAATTAAATTAATATGAATTATAATTAACCAATCAATATCTAACATAAACAACATATTAAATGGGTTAATCTAGGTTAAATTTCTAATTCCAAAGCATAGTAATTAAAACATGTGAATTTCGTGTCATGCGTATCGGCTACAAATATAACCCATTTATTAAACGAGTTACGGTCAATATGAATTTGATCAAAATAGAGACATACTCAACCCAAACACGCAAAAATGTCGTAGTTCAGGCGTTCACGGTCATGTCAAATTTTGCCAAGTCTAATAGAATCAAATTCACTAAAAACAATAAAAGATGAAACATCACCTAAGTTAATAGCATAAAGTATCGACTCAAAGCCTATATCGAATAATACTATAGTGACTAGAATAACTCTAATTCTGCAACATATTAACGATTATGATTTTATTTGTTGTCTTGTCTGATCAGTTTATGTTTTTCCCTCTAAATTCGACCACACGCAAATAAACGCTTATAACTTAAAAACCATCATACTAAGCACGTATTAATAAACTACACGCGTGAATAAGATGACGCATAAAAACACAATATTGATAGGTGCTGTTTTTTTTTGAAGAATATTGATAGGTGATGTTAAGAAATTAAATTTGAAATTGCAAAAATTAATCATTGAATTTAGACTCTTTAATTTTAGGATAAGATTGGAGAGAATTAAATCTTTATTATATCTCCACAAGATTCTTATTTAAATATTATATAGATACCTGTACCTAAAAGGATAATAATTCACCTATCATGTTTAGCTCAACTGGTAGAGCACTCACCGTTTCAAACTAGCACAGGGTATAAGGAGGGGTTCCTAGGTTTGAGTCTCAGTGAGAACGGTTTACCACCTTGAAATTAAAGTAATAAAAAGATAAAAATTCTTAATAATAAAATTAAAAAACCTTGACCCCTAACTTATAAATAGAAATTAAAATAGCTCTTCGAAATAAAATATTCAATTTTGACTTTAAAAACCAAATCCAATTTTAATGGAGAACCCTATGCAAAGAGGTTAGGAACAATTTTTTTAACTAATATATCCAATATAAAGGTGTAACAAAGAACAAGAATTGTTAATTCTCTTTTAAAAGTTTATAAGACATGGGTGTATTAGATTTGGAGAATTAATGATTTTTATGGAATTAAAAGTCAAACAGATATTGAATTATAATTTTAAAGGCCGTATAAAAGTCATGGTGTATTGATTAATGATTTTTAAGACTTTAAAAAGGCACAAAATCAAGCACATTTAATTATAAGTTTTATGTGATCAGATACCAATCTTGAAAAAGTCATTGATTTTCACATATATTAAACTTTTAATCACTTTGGATTATTTTTATTTTTATTTTATTTTTATTTTTTGTGTAGAAGTATAAATACTAACCTTTGAAAATTTACCTCCACTTTCCCTAGAGATTTGAAAAGACTTTTTGATCAAGTGAAGCCATCTACGTTGAAAAGAAACTAAATAGAATTGGCAAAATCACCCATTCTTTGTTTATATAAAAATTAGTATTCGAACTTGCAATTCATAATAATATTTTTTCTCCCCACAAGGAGTTTGAGGCAAAGGACACCTAAAAACTAATAAAACAAAGTTAGGTATAAAAATTTTAAAGTGAGAATCTAGGTTTTTTTTCCTTTCTTCACATCATTCTTTTTTCACAAAGTTCCAAAGAATGTAAAACCGAGTTGAGAATTTAGGGTTTGAAAATCGAGTTTCTGTGTAAGAGTTTAACCTTTGGAAGAATTACATATTATATTTGTGTTGTAAGTAATACCTTCACTGTTTCCTCTAAATAAAAACATTTTTTTGGGTAGAGATCGGAGGACTAGGTTGAAAATTTTGACTCTGTCAAGATCATATTTTTCCATGTATGATTGTTAATTCATGAAATTTTATTTTTTTTTTGAGAAAAATTAAGTGATTTTATTGCTCATGAGAGTCCAAAGTCAATACATTGTAGAGAGGAAACAGAGGGGGAACTGAGATCCACTTCACTAGTAGCTCGACACTTAAAATTTCATAAAACATGAACAACTTTGTTCCCGCATTTAGCACATGCACCATGGTCTCCAAGCCACTTGCAAGCCTTGAATAAGAAGGCCACTAATATTAGCTCGATGGTGGATTTATGTGGCTTTAAGTAATCAAAGACAACTGGGGCCTCAAAACTCATCGGGATTCGATGAATGAGGGGTCCAAATGCACAAGCATCCATTATGCTCTTTAGGAACGTCCCATTACCGCCCTCGATGGACGGCTCCAAAATCATTTCTTCCAATCGATGACATCCATGGCCGTATCGGCTGAATTTGATTGAATCTCCGGCTGCTGTTTCCATGTCAAAGATGTTTCGATTCTTCGGGTATTAATCCAGCTCTGCTCACTGGTTATACGCTCCATCGAGGAGGAAGTGAACATGCCCATGCGGAGGGCGGGAATTGGGGCGGTTTTATTCTCTTCTAGACAAGATCATCTTTGTTTCTCATATAGTTAATTTAAATAGCACTTCGATTATCACAATCAAGTTTAGTTATAGTGGAATAGTCAACACCAAGATCTTGTAGTAACCAACGTAACCAAATAAGTTTAGTTGTAGTAGCTGCCAGTGCTCTATATTCGTTTCAGTGCTAGAACGAGCAACGACTGTTTGTTTCTACTTCTCCAAGAGATAACAGAATCATCAAGACGAAAACAATATCCTGTAGTAGATCGACGATCAATGGGATCACTTGCCCAATCTGCATCTAAATATGCCTGAAGAGTTAATGAAGAATGGGAAGAAAAATAAAGACCATCAAATATGGTGCCTTCAGAGATCAAGAACTCCGGGAACAACATAATGAGGGAGATCTAAAGAGCTATAAACCATCGACTACATGAACCGTACATGAAATACCAGGTGAGTAATATGATCGACAGACCAACAAGTGTTCAGAGTAGCATCAGATAGTGATTCACCATCATGAGAATTGAGGCGACAGTTATACTCATTAGGTGTGTCTACTATCTTGCTATCAGTGATACTGGCTTGAGAAATCAGATCAGAAGTAGACTTGGCTCTTGTTTGGTTCTTCTCCCTCCTATGGCCTCGCAAATGGAAACTCTTTCAGATAGATGTCAAAAATGCTTTTCTTAATGGTGAACTCTCAGAGGAAGTCTATATGAAGCTTCCTCCTGGTTACTCTCACCAAGGGTTCCCTACGCATTTCGACTCGCGGACACTTTATGGTCTTAAACAAGCTCCTTGAGCATGGTTTGCAAAGTTCAATTCTATTATCTCTCAGCATGATTTTTCAGGTAGTTCTTTTGATACAGCTCTTTTTCTGAGACGGTTTGGTCATGGTATTACTATTCTCCTCTTGTATGTCGATGATATGTAGGGTATTCAGGATATAAAACACTTTCTTGGTCGTCAATTTGAAATGAAAGATCTCGGCCCTCTTAATTACTTTCTTGGTCTAGAAGTTTCTTCTTATGCAGATGGTTATTATCTTACTCAGGCCAAGTATAATTATGATCTGATTTCTCAAACCAGTATCACTGATAGCAAGATAGTCGACACACTTATTGAGTATAACTGTCGCCTCAATTCTCATGATGGCGAATCATTATCTGATGCTACTCTCTACGCATGCCTTGTTGGGAGTCTAATCTATCTCACTGTTACGCCCTAATATTTCCTATGCAGTTCATGTAGTCAGTTAGTTTATGGTTGCCTGTACTAGAGCGATTCAGATCCACGCGCACGCGTGCACTTCAAGCACCTGTTGTCCATGCCAGTTGCCCGTGCCTGTTGATTGCGCCACATAAGACGATGACTTTGCCATGTCAGCCATTGACTACATGTTTCATCTCACACTTTTGGCACGCCAACCGCAATCGTTAACCTAAAATTCACCGCGCATTCTGACTTATTTTCGCCTCTTGGTTCCATTTTTGTTATCTGTTTTTTGATTTGGAATTTTGATAAGTCAGGTGATGAGATTTCTTGTTCGATTCATGTTATTTTTAATGGAGATAATTTTGACCCAGTGGTCTCAAGCCATGTAGTTATTCTGTATAATTTAAGTCAGGTTTTATGTCTCGTGATCATTCTATAAACAAGTGGGTAGAGATATTGATTCTAATATGTTATTGATCGAGGATTGGTGCAAGCACCACGTATCATCACTTGGTTTCTGTAATATATCTATTCCATCCATTAGCTGATGAGTTTGGCAACATTACATTGCCAAAGAAGGTTGGGACTTACTTGTTACCTTAAGATGTCGGACCGAGCGCGCCGCAACTCAGCTTCTCACACGCTCGAACTCATCGATTCGCCGGTGAATCAAGTGAGCGTGATCATCAGATATCACAAACATGAATTCCCATTCGGGATCAATTAATTGCATCCAACCAGCTTTCCAATTCCTATCGAGATAATTAAATTGGTTTATGTTCACCGCGAACAAGGACGACCGCTTCAGCTTTTAATGGGGCTTCGTGGATGAGTTTGAATCAGCTAGAAGTCATATTCTCCATCAGGATCCTTTACCAATAGTCTCACAAGCTATTCATAAGTTAGTTGATAATGAGACCCGCCGTTTGTATCGTACAACTTGTTTTTTTCCGGTGAAAACCATAGTTGATCCTTGTTTCCTCCCTTCTCAAGCCTAAAACTGAAGTTATAGGCCACTTGAAGGTCGAACTTGTCAAGACGATAACACCAATGTGTAGCAAGTCGCCAGAAAAATCGTCGCATGCCGTCACGCGCTGCCTGAAGTCCGCGCATTGTCCAACTCACCGCCTATACTAGAGCAAGTCAGATCCACGCGCGAGCGTGCACTTCAAGCGCCTACATCACGCAGGCTACTTACCCCAATCCGACTCCACGACTCCGCGCCACCGTCCGTGCGCTGCTCCAGGCCTCGCGATCGCACCACACGACGATGAGGACTCGAGAGGTTGTGGTTTCACTTCCATTTTGCAACCCTGGTCTTTAAATAATTCAGCTTTGAATTTTGCACAAAGTTGCTTAGGATGTTTTATTTTTATTTTATGAATGAATATTTATGGGTTAAGATTTTCTATCTCAAAAGTGAATTTCGATATGAAGTTTATTAAATTAGTTATGAATTAGGTTTTAAAGTATAAAAATCTCTTTCCCCCTCCCCTTTCTCCTCTTCCATCTGCCCTATGCCAACAACACCTTCCACTTTTATATATATATATATATATATATATATATATATATGGTTACATATATTTGAAAAACTTTATATATTTTATTTTTTATATCCTACTTTATTGCTCCACCATCCATTGCCCCATTCTCCACCTTTATTATTATTTCTTGGATTTTTATTTAGGCCTGACTGCTCGCTATATTGGAATTTTAAATATTAATTGGGATCTGATGGGAATGAGAAATCCTTATTAGGTAATCTAACAATTTTTTAAAAGGTCTCTGGTCCCATATGAAAAAAAAAGAAAATAGTTTTTATTTGGTTTATATACTGCAAATACATCTATGTGCTTTTACACCTTGAGAAGATGAGAGGCTCCGCGCGATAAGAGCCTGGGCGTATAACCTGATTTCAAAGGCAAATCCGATGGATTTGCCCCCCTACATGTGAATAAACCTGGGACACATTCAGGTTTGCTCCAAATCAATTTTGTTTTTTGTTTGCCTAAATAAAAACCTTGGTTTTTGAGTTTTTAAAATCAAAACGGTCCAAGTCATTGCTTCATAGTAAATTCAATTCTAACAATTATTTTTGGATTTAATTCATAAATCTGGCTTTGAATTTATTCTTAGTCTTTTTGAATTTCAAACCAATGATTTGCCTTTGGAACGGGTTCTGATGTTGAAAAATACTTTTCAGTCTCAATCTTTCTTTTCACGTTTATCTATGCTATTCTTGGTCTAGAGCCCATCTCTGAAAAACTATTGTAAGGAAGAACATATGTTTTATACACGCTCATTTTGATTTTTTATTTTCTACAAATCGCCTCCTGCTTTTTACGCTACACCATCGTCCCGACCATACCATCCATCAAGCCTTATCTCGCACCTTTCCTATTGTCGCCTTTGTTGGTTCTCGACCTTCTACAAATTTCGGGAATATAATAAATCATCCTATGTTCAAGTAGGGACGAGGATGGAATAAGATTTGACCTGCCTCGTTATCATCACTACAAACTCCCATCATTTTCTACTTTCTATATACAATAGAAGTAGTATTATATATATTGTCCCAATTTTGTTAATACTAGAAGGATCCACATGCAAGACACGTGTACCTATAGGTCATAACTTTATTCCTATTAAAACAAATTTTTTACAAGAAAATACAATGTTTTAAAAATTGGACCGACCGGTCCAACCGGTTGGACCATGAACCGTGATTGTCGATCCGGTTCAAAAGGTTAAAATCGCTTTTTCTTTTGAATTATGGTTGAACCGTCGACCGATGGCTGAAACCGGGCAATCCAACGGGCTGAAACCGGGACAATGGTTAAATCGCATGATATTTTTATTTTTGGGTTAATATACACTATCTATATATGACGCCATCGGTTCAACTAATGCCTGATTGTTCTACCAACTGAACCAGAACAGAATCCTTCTTTCGATTCATCATCAAATCGGTTTTAAAAATTGAGAAAGTAACATTTCTTCTTAGTCTAAATGTCTAATTTTTTTAATCATTTTCTTCCGACAACCAAGAGTCCATGAAATTTTCTTTTCCCTTCTGTCATATATAATATTTTTATTGGGATCAGAAAAGGATGTCCTATTAATAATTCTATTTAAATACTTTAATAGGATAGAATTTGAATAATGACAATAGTAAATTAGAAAATAAGATGAAAGCTATTTATAGATAATTATTAAATTGTAAAAAAATATAGAAATAAACACCGCAAGGAGATAAATTCTCAAAGTAAAAGTATCAACAAAAAGCTCAATTGTGTCAACCTCATTTTAGCAAGGAAACACTTTAACTAAATATTGTATTTTTAATATTCAAAAAATTTAACTTAGTATTGTATTTCAATATTAGAAATAAGAAAATATATATGGAAGAATGTGAATGTGCCTAAAAGCTACAAACACTATTAACTGAAATACACAAGTTTCATTGACCAATAAACAATTAATAGAGTTTTGGTTTAAAATATTGTTTTTCGGAAGAAAAAAATAGTCTCGTATTTCAAACCATGTCCAACTGAACATTGACCACATAGACGACAACCAGGATAATGTCGCTAACTGCACGCGCTCACTCAATCTTTTTGAAAGCCACGCCGGCCAGCTTCTGAAATGGCGATCGCATCTTTAGCACTGCCGCTGTCTCAACAATGACATTATATATTATTATTATTTTTTAAATAATAAAGCCGTTGTTTAGGACAATGACATTTTAATTTATAAAAAATGATAATGTCGTTGTTGGTGACAGCAACATTTACTAAAATCATAAATATTTTGGTTTAATCATAAATAGTTAAACATATTATTTTAAATTGTAAATATTGATTTTAAAGATTATGATTGATATATAAAATCATAACTTTCCTAAATCTATATGGTTTTTAGTTTAAATAATTTATCTAAAAAAATCCACTTTTATGCATTTGTTGAATCAATCAAAAATCAAATACAAATTATTAAAATTAATGATATCTCACTTGATTCACCTATTGATACTGCTTAATAACCCTTAAATAACTTGGATTTCAGGTTTGGGAAGATTAATCGTGAATAATAATAATAATAATAATGAGGCTTCGCCAGTAATCAGTCTTAGTTGAGGGGTTTTTCCTATATGTGCAACTAATTTAAAAAATAATATCTAAAATCTGATATTTAAAAAAATATTTCTAATTCTATGTCATTTTTTCCTGATTAGGAAATTAAGAAATAGTTGAAAATAGTAGTTCAAATTATAGTTATTATTATAAATATATTTTTATCTTTATCTTTATATTTTTAATATTTTAATGATACATAATTTTATTACTAATTAAAGAATATAATTTATTATGTAAAATAATTATATCAATTATGATATGGTACTTACTAATAGTAATATTTTTACAAAAATATTTACTAGTTGATATTAAAAATAATATTATTTATCAAATGAGATATGAATATAAAAAATATGAATATTTTGATTATTTTTTATACTTAAGGATTAAAAAACAACTATTATCAATTTTATATCCATATTCATGTAAAACTTATAACATTTCCTCTAAACGTGGTTTTGTAGGACTCTTGATGGAAAGCAAGCGATTTGGCAAGAAATGAGCAACATGTTTCCAAAATGAGAGTTAACTGAGTGTCTCACAATGCGTCTTTGGGAAGATAAATATTTCTGTATCATATGGAAGATCCAATGATTCAACTCCATACATGGTTGCATTCAAATATTTTTCCAACGACACCTCACATGCCCAAATCCGAGTTAAAACGAAAAAGTTATGGTCCGGAGAAAAAAACAAGACACTAAGCATAACCTAATGTCGCAATACACTCTAGGTGTGTCGCAATACACTTTGGGTGTGTCGCAACACACTCTGGGTGTGTCGCAACACACCATTGGCAATGTCACGATACTATGTAGGTGTGTCGCGACAAACTTAGATCTGTGAGCTTTGTTGCACAAACCTTTTTCTCCAACTTTCGTTTCATAACTTCTTGTATTTAACTCCTACTATGCAGGAGGTGTCATTGGAAAGCTCTTTAAATGTAAAATGTAACCATAGGTGGAGTTGAACTACATTTGATCTTCCAAATGGTACAGAAAAATTCATCTTCCCAATGATGCACTATGAGACACTTGATTGACTGTCATTTTGGAAACATGTTTCTCATAATTGATAAAATTATTTTATATAATAAATTATATAAGAAAACAAATTAATGAGATGCTATATATATATATATATATATATATATATATATATATATATATATATATATATATATATATATATATATATATATATATATATATATATATATATATATATATATATATATAGAGAAGATATATATATATATATAGTTGCAAGTATATATATATATATATATATGATTTTTTAAACATTTTTTTAAAAAATTTCATAATCATAAAAATAGTAATTATATAAAAATAATTATTTTATGTTTTTATTAATACAAACCACACACTCTAATATTCATGCTGATCAACTGGACATATTTTGGCTAAAATGAGGATTTTGATGAGATACGGCAAAAAATGATAGATAATAATATTCTCATTGATATTATTAAATATGACATTATTAAAATAAAATCATTTATCATATTTTTATTAAAGTACAAATAAAAAGATTGAAAAGATAGGGTAATACTATCTTATTTTAAATTAATAATAAGATATATTTAATTAATTTTCTTTCTATATATCCAAACAACCTACTTTTTCTATCTCAGTATATCTTATTCTTAATCATTATGAGAAATTCTGTAATTGAATTTCAATTTTGTTTTTAAATAATTGAATTAAATAGTTGCTGTCATATACTAAAAATGTATTTAATAACATTTTTTACTTCAATTTTTTGAATAAAATATTTATAGAAAATAGTTTGTAAAAGAATCAATTTTTTTATTTATTTTTTATACTACAACAAATATTTATATTTTGAAAAGCATTTTTAAAAATGCACAAAGTTCCACTTTTAAGATTAGTTTTGATTTCTAACATTATTTAACTTAGATATCATCTAAGTTTATTTCGTGTTTTTTTTTTGAAATTAGTCTATGATAATTTTTTATACAAATTAGGTAGCGAATTAGATTTTGCCTTTAAGACTTACCCATTAATAATATCATTAGAGATTTACCAAATTTTAACTCATGGGCTCATGATTTGTCCGTATGTTAACCCACAGATTATACGAGCTAGTTTTATGGTTGATCTTGGAATTTGGTAACTTAGAGCTACCGCTGAGGTGAGTTTGGGGTGGTTTCTCTCGACGCCAACAACAGAAAGGCCAAGAAGAGTAACATTGAAATCAATCTGAACCACAGATGAGTCGTGACGTGGTGTTCTCTTAATTTGAGCAACCGCGATGATGAGTCAAAGAATGATAACATTGAAATCAAGGTAAGACGAAGGTCAGACGACATCTTCTCTTGTAAATACTAGATAATAGGAAAACAGAGTGAACGATTCCCCATCCCCAAGGGCACTCTCTGAATGAATGTAAATAGGAAAATAATAAAGTGAACGATGTGAGTCCCCGCATCCCAAGGGCACTCTCTCTTTATACATAGAATAGGACTGAAGCCCCATAGAGGTCGTTGTCAGACAAGGATTCTTCTTCTATGTGATATGGGTTTTTATTTTAAAATATTATTTGTAATGCTAGTATGGGGAAAAGGAGTAGAGTTTTTACATTATTTTAATAGGAATTTGATGTGTATGGTTTTTTGCATGACTGATTGAGCTTCAGGCAAAAGAAGTTCCAATTGATTCTCCTTTGATATTAATATTATTATTTGTCCTTAGTTTGTGGAAATCATGTGGAGCCTCGTTTATTTTAAATGCGAGACTACTCATAGGAGTCAGGTTTTGAATGAAAATGAATTCGTGCTTACAAGTAAAATGGGATAACCCTTTAAAGGCGTGAAACTAGGGCTTCGAATGGGGTTTTTTTTACACAAGTACCATTCTTTTCAAAATTCTTACAAGAATTGTGCTTGTGTAATTTTTTTTAAATATAACCTATTTTGGAGTCTAGTGTAAAAGTAATTCATTTAAAAAAAAAAAAAACTATATTAGTATATTTCTTTTCATAATAATCACTAAACTAAATTTTCACGTATTTTGAAATCCCATTCACTAAATGATGGTTAAAATAAATAAAATTAGTTTGAAACAATAAAATAAAAACAATATATCGGATTTAACTTTATTTTAATTTTCTTATTTTCCTTTACTTTTTCTTCCTATCTTTTTCTTTTATAATTGGGGCAGGGAAATGACCTCATCCTTAGGGCCCATTAGTAGTGCCTAAAGCTAGGAAATGGGTCGGGGTTTCTAATCTAAATGGGCCCAAAATGTGACACCTAAAACCCGGGAGGGTGCCGCTGACCAATCAGGCCAACTACTAAAACTTATGTGTTTCATATCATGAGACCCATATGAGTAAATGACCCACGGTGGCCCATCATCCATACTCGCCCCATACTGCTACAAGACCATTTATAGGATCTAAGAGTTATTATAACTCCATTACAAAATATATATTGAACCAGCTGTCATACAATATACACACAAACAAGAATCAGCGCCACACCGCCCGTCTATAATCCCTACCTAAGGAGCTTCATCTGCCTGTACCTGTCTTGTACCTGAAAGGGGGGTCCCACGAGCAGAGCTAACTCAAGTGAGATAAATCCTACAAGGCGAGTCTCCAGTACAGCCATGAATGATCACATTTCATAGTCAAACAACAAACTAACTCGCGCATATGTCATTCTATCATAGAAAAATCTACATGCATGTATGAGAAGACACTCTACTACGCCCCAAGTACCGGGTCAATCCTCCGCACCCACCACCCAATGTAAGTGCCAATGGAAATCAACATCGAGCCGTTCCGACTCATCCTGCCGTCCCTAGTCTATGTGATATTTATTTAATCAAGCTGTCTTTGGGCAACAAACCTTTCTGGGTCTCACCGCTGGTCTCTACACCCTCCGACATTTTTCGGGCTTTCACCTATGGATACGCCGTCTAACTAGGTTTTCGCCACCCGGTGGGGGTATCTATCCCCACTTACACTGACATTTCATATTTTCCATTTTCATTTAACACCGTGAGCTCGCTTGGACTTCGTCCCATTTCCAAGCCCACACTACTTCCCGCCACTAAACCAGCGCTGGGCCAAAGACCATCTACACACACTCCATGTAATGCTGTTACCGCACACCAATGCAATGCAATTTAAAGCATCAAGACTCAATCATGATCACAATGTATGAAGACCTCTACATGGACATTCTACACCATACACTATGTGTGTGCTATGGTAACACTATGTCTAATGCACACAACATTCCATATTGCTTAACATTAGCATACATGCTATGTTAATATTCCATTAAGATTCAAATAAGTACATCGTGACAAGCATGCACTACATCTTTCTATCATTCGGGCTCATTCATGTCAACACATCATTCAAGCATGTATTAACATAATTCGAACCATTACTTAGGCAAGTAATGCTATAATTCATATTCCTAGGTCGAGACATAGTGTGTCAATCATACAATCCCAATGCATAATTATTTCCATCTTCATCAAGCACATATGTCACATACTTCATATTCAAGATGTCATTGTCTATGGTACAACACACATTATTATTCTCAAATGCAGAACCGCCATGCTTGGCTTCAGAAATAACTGGACTTAGTCCGAAGTACAATTTTTGTAAATACCACACAAACATCCAACACGTAATTCCTTTCTCTCGTGCCATATGCGTCCCAAGCATTCGTTACAAACCTGTTCGGAACGGTTCCTAAGCCGATTGATCATTCTCAACAATAGACTCCTTAATCGATTTTGGCCCCTGTCATTGAGTTTGGTTTTGAGTCAGTCTCCTTCTCCTTCATGAACAATGGCGCCATCATGTCTCTAACCATATACATCCGTCGCAAGCAAATATCAAGGTCAAATCAAGAGACGAGAAGTACCTAATAGAAGAACCGAAGAAGGTTATGGCATAGTGCAACACTGTGGAAGAGGCTACACGACGTGCGGGAGATGCAGATGAAAGAGGAAGAAGTGCGTTGTATCGATTCGGGAACAGGGTGGTAGGTAGGGACCATGGGGTCAATAGAACAAAAGTCCCACAAGTCATATATATATATATATATATATATACATATAATTTTTTTATGCTATTTAAAATAATGAATAAAAAAATTCGTGCCAATTGAGCTTGCTCTAATTCTAACCCTGGGATAGGCTATTGAAACAACAGCTCAATTTTATTCAGTCGCTAATTTCATGGCCCGACCCTCCAAAAATATCAGCCAATTCAGCCCATCTCTCAATTTCCAGAATGACTAAAATGAAGCAATTATAAATTTTATAGGGGATACAGCACAAATACTCCTCGAGTTTTGGTTTATGTCCACTTGCCCTTGAACTTTTTTCATCCCAAGATAATTTGACATTTACTGTATTTAGCCATGCCCCAACCTCTTAGAGGTCACACATGGACAAACCCATTAAAACCTTATTAATTAAATATCCCATACAGCATGTTTCAGTTAGTTGTAACATTTTTAAATATGATATATAATATAAGATGTTGCATAAATGCCCTTGACTTATACTCGCATTCAATTTAGTTCATGAGTTTTTTTTCTACCATAGGTACCCCAACTTTAGTGTCATAGTTCGTCCATGCCCCTATCGTCACGAATTTGCATAGATAGGTGAACATGAGCTATACACATAGCGCTCCCTCTTACTGGTGTTTTAATATCTATTTGTCCATTTGTGCAAGTTAGACAACAGGGACATAATGAGCGTACACTGCAGTTATGGATACCTATGGACCGAAAAAAACTTCAAATCTAAATCGACATACAATTATAAGTCAGATGCATTTATTCACCATATCCCCATGAGTGACTATGAAAATATAAGTCAAGAGTATCTTAGTATAAAAAAAAAAGCTTAAAGGCAAAGTGAGACATTCACAGAGAACTCGAGGCATTTAAGCCCCAATTATAGTAATGCCCCCTATGATCATACATTGTGGACGCCATTTTCTTTATATTTATATCATATAGTTGCACTTAGTTTTCCTTTTCACTAGATCAGTGGTCCTAATGAGAAGCACAATTACTTTCAAGAATAAATTTATCATTCCAAATGTATTAACCATCAATGAGTCAATCTCTATATAGGGTAGGTTATATTTGTAGTAACACAGAGCACATCGGTGATCACATGCACCTCACGCTGCATGATAAAGGTAGCTAATTTAAACAATAATAAGCTGCTGCAAGACATCACATGCATCACATACGCGCATGAAAAGGTAGTTAATTTAAAACAATAAGCGTGCAAGATGAGGTGTTAATTTTTTTTTTAAAGGAAAAATAATATTATTGATTTAAACTTATAATAGATTGATAGATCCAAAATACAAATAGCTAAATTCATATAGGATGAAACAATATCAAAGTTAATGTTAATAAATCGCATAAAGTCTACAAATTTGATAATAAAATGATTAGAATATCTTTACCCGCTTTTAACACCACACCATAATTTCATATCTTCGACAAATCAAATCCGTTTTGCCTGAATCGTCCTAACTCAAATAAAGTGTCAGTAACAAAACGACGAACAATACCACATTTTAATAAGTCGACAATAAATCTAACGTTGCAATAAAACTATGACAAACCAAATGCTAATAAGATATGACAAAAGAAAACCTAAATAGTTTTATGGAAGAACCACTTTATTATGCAAGAAACAAAAAAAATAGATGTAGACGAAAGATTTGAGGACAAGAATGACAAAAATCACACCTCCTTCCTCGAAGAAAAGGATTCGCAAAAGAATGAGAGAAAAGAAGGAGACAACTAGGATTTCTTGTGGGGAGGTAACTTAACTTAAAACATCGTTATGGACACAAATAATCAATTCAAATATACTACCATCACGATCACCTATATAGGGTAGGTTATATTTGTAGTAACACGAGCATCGCATCACATGCAATTTCACGCTGCATGATAAAGGCAAAATTTAATTTAAAACAATAATAAGCTACATGCATCACATGCTATGATAAAGCTAGCTAATTTAAACAATACAAGCGCAGTAAGATAGAGGTGACTAATTTTTTTAAAGGAAATAATATTATTGATTTAAATTTTTATATTAGATTGATAGATGTGAAATACAAATAGCAAATTCATATAGGATGAAACACATTCAAGTTAAAAGCATAATAAATCAAAGATAAAGTCTACAAATTTGATAATAAAATAATTAGAATATCTTTTACTCAGCTTTTTAACACTGACGGTAATTACAATTTCATATCTTCGATATCAAACTGCTTTTGCCTGAATCGTCCTTACTCAAATAAAGTGTCAGTAACAAAACGACGAACAATACCACATTTTAATAAGTCGACAATAAATCTAACGTTGCAATAAAACTATGACAAACCAAATGCTAATAAGATGATGACAAAAAGAAAACCTAAATATTTTATGGAAGAACCACTCTATTAAGTAAGAAAATGAAAAAAATGTATGTAGACGAAAGTGATTCGAGGGACAAGAATGACAAAAATCACTCCTCCTTCCTCGAAGAAAAGGATTCGCAAAAAAGAATTATAGAAAAGAAGGAGAGACAACTAGGATTTTGTGGGAGGTAGCTAACTTAAAACATCAAGTATGGACACAATAATCAATTCAAATATACTACCATCACGATCACCCTATATAGGGTAGGTTATATTTAGAAAACACAGAGTCATTCTAAGATCACACGCACTTCACGCGTGCATGATAAAGGTAGCTAATTTAAACAATAATAAGCTGCAAGACATCACAGCATGCATCACATGCTCGATAGAGCTAGCTAATTTAAACAAATAACAAGCGTGCAAGATAGAGGTGACTAATTTTTTTTAAAGGAAAAATAATATTATTGATTTAAATTTATAATAGATTGATAGATTTGAAATACAAATAGCTAAAATTCATATAGGATGAAACAATATCCAAGTTAAAAGCATAATAAATCAGTATAAAGTCTACAAATTTGATAATAAAATGATTAGAATATCTTTTACTCCAGTTTTTTAACACCGTGACAACCATAATTTACATCTTCGGCGTATCAAACTGCTTTGCCCGAATCGTCCTCACTCAAATAAAGCGTCAGTAACAACACGACGAACAATACCACATTGTAATAAGTCGACAATCAATCTAACGTTGCAATAAAACGATGACAAACCAAATGCTGATAAGATGATGACAAAGAGAAAAAGAAAAAGAAAACCTAAATATTCATGGTAGAACCACTTTATTAAGCAAGAAATGAAAAAACGAAGTGGGCGGAGTGACTGAGGACAAAAATGACAAAAAATCACTCCTCTTTAATCGAAGAAATGGATTAAAAGAAAAAAGAATGAGAGAAAAGAAGGGGAGAGACAACTAGGGTTTTTGTGGGGAGGTAGCTAACTTAAAAACTTCATTATGGACACAAATAATAAATTCAAATATACCACCATCACGATCACCTTATATAGGGTAGGTTATATTTGTAGTAACACAGAGTTGTTGACATCACATGCACCCTCACGCGAGCATGGTAAAGGTAGCTAATTTATCATGATTCCCACATCCCAAGCGCACTCTCTCGGAATGAAAAGAAATAGGAAAAATAAATAAATAAAGTGAACGAAAGAGTCCCGCATCCCAAGGGCATTCTCTCTTTTATATATAGGAATAGATCTAGGAAGCCCCATAGAGGCTGTTTGCGCATTGTTGATCTTCTCTTCATGTGATATGCTTTTATTTTAAAATTTTATTTGTAATGCTAGTATGGCGAAAGGGAGTAGAGTTTTTACATTATTTTAATAGGAATTTGATGTGTACGATTTTTGCATGATCTGGGATTGAGCTTCGTGCAGCAAGTTCTAGCTTGTATTCTCCGTTTATTATTATTATTATTATTCCTTTTGTTTGTGCAAATCATGTGATCCTGTTTATTTTTAAATACGAGACGGTGTTTGTATTATTGATTTTACCTTTATTAAGCGTGCAAGATAGAGGTGGCTAATTTTTTTTAAAAGAAAAATAATATTATTGATTCAAATTT
This sequence comes from Tetrastigma voinierianum, assembly GCA_016808115.1. Taxonomy (NCBI): domain Eukaryota; kingdom Viridiplantae; phylum Streptophyta; class Magnoliopsida; order Vitales; family Vitaceae; genus Tetrastigma; species Tetrastigma voinierianum. The sequence goes on along the minus strand of JAEQBH010001056.1, from coordinate 46,076 downwards.
ATAATAGATCAGTAGATCTAAAAGGGCAAACACCAAATTCATAGGATGAAACAATATTCATGTTAACAGTACAATAAATCAGTATAAAGTCTACAAATTTGATAATAAAATGATTAGAATATCTTTTACTCCAGTTTTTCAACACCGTGATAACCATAATTTTATATCTTCGACTAATCAAATCCGTTTTTCCTGAATCGTCCTCACTCAAATAAAGCGTCGTAGCAACACGACGCACAATACCACATTGAAATAAGTCGACAATAAATCTAGAGTTGCAATAAAACGATGACAAACCAAATGCTGATAAGATGATGACAAAAAGAAAAAGAAAAAGAAAACCCAAAGACTATGGAAGAATCCAATTTCTATTAAGCATGAAAGAAAACAAATAGAAGTAGTTGGAGCAGGATTTTGAGGACATTAATGACAAAAAATCACTCCTCCTTACTCAAGAAATGGATTAGAAGAAAAAGAATGAGAAAAGAATAGGAGAGACAACTAGGTTTTTGTGGGAGGTATCTAACTAAAATCATTATGGACACAAATAATCAATCTAAACATACTACTATCACGATCACAATTCTATATAGGGTAGGTTATATTTGTAGTAACAAAGAGCCATTAGCATCACACATGCACCTCACGCTGCATGATAGCAGAAGCACTTTAAACAATAATAAGCTGCAAGACATCACACGCATAACATGCGCCATGATAGCGTAGCTAATTTAAAACAATAATAAGCTATGGCAAGATAGAGGTGGCTAATTTTTTATAAAGGAAAAAATAATATTGTTGATTTAAATTTATAAATAGATTCAGACTTTAAAATACAAATAGCTAAAATTCATGTAGGATGAAAAAATATGTAAGTTAATAGCATAATAAATCTATCAAGTCTACAAATTTGATAATAAAATGATTAGAATATCTTTTACTCTAGTTTTTTAACTCCTAGACGACCATAATTTCATATCTTCGACAGATCAAATCCATTTTGCTTGAATCGTCCTCACTCCAATAAAGCGTCAGTAACAACGCGACGAACAATACCACATTGTAATAAGTCGACAATTAATGTAACGTTGCAATAAAATGATGACAAACCAAATGCTGATAAGATGATGACAAAAAGAAAAAGAAAAAGATAACGTAAATGAAACTAGCCCAGATACTTTATGAAGCAAGAAAATGAAAAAAAATAGATGTAGATGAGTGATTTGAGGATAAAAAATGACAAAAAATCATTTCATTTTGTGGAAGAAGTAAGTTAAGAAGAAAAGAATGAGAGAAAAGAGAGGAGAGGAACCGGCGGGGTTTTTGTGGGGAGATAGCTAACTTAAAACATCATTTTGGACACAAATAATCAATTCAAATATACAACCATCACGATCACCCTATATAGGGTAGGTTATAGTTGTAGTAACACAGAGGTCTTGACATCACATGCACCTCACGCGTGCATGATAAAGGTAGCTAATTTATCATGGTTCAAAAAATAGCGCCTCTCTGGATTAGATAGAAATGAAGAAATAAATAAATAGAAAATTGAACGAAAGAGTCACGTCCCGAGACTCTGTCTTTTATGTATATAGGAATAGATCTAAAAGCCCCATAGAGGTTGTTTGGCAATATTTGTTGGATTCTCTTCTTGTGATATAAGGTTTTTGTTTTCAAAATTTTATTTGTAATGCTAGTATGGGGAAAAGGAGTTGAGTTTTAAAATATTTAATAGGAATTTGATCATATGGTTTTTGCATGATGCGGGATTGAGCTCAGTCAGCCGAAGTTCAGCTCTTGGATTCTCCGTTTATTATTACTATTATCATCACAGCACTGTTTATTGAAATCACATATGGGCACGTTTGGCTTAAATGCGAGACGATGTTTGTATTATTGATTTTACCTTTATTAAGCGTGCAAGATAAGTGGCTAATTTTTTTAAAGAAAAATAATATTGATTCTAATTTATAATGAATCGTAGATGCAAAAATACAAATAACTAAAATTCATATAGGATGAAACAATATCCAAGTTAATAGCCATGTCATCGTATAAAAATTAATACTGAATTTGATAATAAATTGAAGAATATCTTTTACTCAGTTTTCAACGAAAATGCCCAGGACCATAATTTTATATGTTCGGTGATCAAAATCAGTTTTCCACATGTCGTCCCTGCTCAAATAAAGCATCGTAACAACACGAACAATACCACTTTGTAATAGTAGACAATAAATTCAAACGTTACCATCAAAACGATGACAAACCAAATCTTTGATCAAGATGATATAAAAAGAAAAAAGAAAAGAAATAAAAACCCTAAGAAATAATCATGGAAGAACCACTCACATTAAACAAGAAAATGAAAACAAATAGATGTAGATGAGTGATTTGAGGACAAAAATGACAAAAAAAATCACTCCTTACTCGAAGAAATGAATTAGAAGAAAAAAGAGGGAGAAAAGAAGGGGAGAGACAACTAGGGTTGTTGTGGGGAGGTATCTAACATAAAACATCATTATGGACACAAATAATCAATTCAAATATACTACCATCATGATCACCCTGAATAGGGTAGGTTATATTTGTAGTAACACAGAGCCACAAGCATCACATGCACCTCACGGGTGCATGATAAAGGTAACAAATTTGAAACAATAATTAGCGTGCAAGACATCACATGCATGACATGCGCGCATGATAAAGGTAGCTAATTTAAAACAATAATAAGCGTGCAAGACATCACTTGCATAACATGCGCGCATGATAAAGGTAGCTAATTTAAAACAATATTAAGCGTGCAAGATAAAGGTGGCTAAGTTTTTATAATGGAAAAATAATATTTTTGATTTAAATTTATAATAGATTGATAGATTTGAAATACAAATAGCTAAAATTCATATAGGATGAAACAATATCCAAGTTAATAGCATAATAAATGACATCAAGTCTACAAATTGAGTAATATTCAGATTAAAGAGAGCCATCTTTTACTCCAGTTTTTTAACACCTTGTCATTCATAATTTAATATCTTCGACCAGATCAAATCCATTTGCTGAATCGTCCTCACCAAATAACGTCGGTAACAACACGACGAGCATTACAATGTAATGAGTCGACACAATAAATCTAACGTTGCCCAATAAGCGACAAACCAAATGCTAATAAGATGACAAAAAGAAAAGAAAAGAAAACCTTCAAATAATTTTATGGAAGAACCACTCTATTAAGTAAGAAAATGAAAAAAGTAGATGTAGATACAAGTGATTTGAGGACAAGAATGACAAAAAATCCTCCCCTCCTTCCCTCAGAAGAAAAGAGTTCAGCAGAAAAGAAAGATGAGAGAAAAGAAGAGGGAGGGAACCAAGCTAGGATTTTGTGGGAGAGTAGCCTTCAAAAACATCACGGTTAATGGGGACCTAATAATCGATTCAAATGTCTACCATCCGATCACCTATAGAATTGCAAGAGTTCATGTTTTGTAGTGCTGCAGGCAGGCATCACATTGCACCTCACGCATTACATGAAAGTAAAGGTGTAATTTAAAAACAATAATAGCGTGCAAGACATCACATGCGCTCATGATAAGCTAGCTAATTTAAAACAATAAGCGTGCAAGATAGAGGTAAGACTAAATTTTTAAAGGGAAAAATAATATTATTGATTTAAATTTATAATAGATTGATAATTTGAAATACAAATAGCTAAAATTCATATAAGGATGAAACAATATCAAGGTATTAAAAGCATAATAAATCAGTATAAAGATCTACAAATTTGATAATAAAATGATTAGAATATCTTTACTTACCGGTTTTAACACCCATGAGGACCATGTTCATATCTTCGGCGGATCAAATCGGTTTGCCCCGTCGTCCTCCTCCCGGAAGCGAAGTGATCAGAGTAGCTCCTTACGTGACGGAACAATGCCACATTGTAATAAGTGGAAACAATCATAATCTAATGTTCCAACGAGTAAAAACCGAATGACAAAGCAAATCAAGTAAGATGATGACAAAGAGAAAAGAAAAACTAAATATTCATGGTAGAATAGCACAATGCAAGAAAATGAAAAAAAAACTGATGTAGATGAGTGATTTGAGGACAAATAATAAAAATGACTCAGCACTGAAAGTAAGGAAGAGGAAATGGATTAAAAGAAAAAGAATGAGAAAAAGAAGGGAACAACTAAGGGTTTTTTGTAGAAGTAGCTAACAAAAAAACATCATTATGGACACAAACAATAAGTTCAAATATACCATCACGATCGCCTATGGGTGAGTTATATTTGCTAGTAACAGAGCCACAGGCATCCATGCACCTCCATGCGTGCATGATAAAAGTCTTAATTGATCATGATTCCCATCCCAAGCGCACTCTCTCGAAATGAATAGAAATAGGAAAAATAAATAAATAAGTGAATGAAAAGTCAGCATCCCAAGGCCACTCTCTTATATATAGGTATAGATCAAAGGAAGCCCCATAAGGCTGTTTGGCTGTGTTGGATTCTCTTCATGTGATATGGGTTTTATTTTAAAATTTTATTTCCTAATGCTAGTATGTGAAAAGGAGTAGAGTTTTTTACATTATTTTAATAGGAATTTGATGTGTATTGTTTTTGCATGATCGGCATTGAGCTTTGTGCGGCCAAGTTCCCATCTTGGATTCTCCGTTTATTATTATTATTTTGTCCTTTAGTTTGGCCAAATCCTGTGGCTTTGCTATTTTTAAATGCGAGACGGTGTTTGTGTTACTGATTTTACCTTTATTAAGCGTGCAAAATAGAGGAGGCTAATTTTTTTTAAAAGAAAAATAATATTATTGGATCAAATTTATAATAGATCGATAGATCTAAAATACAAATAACTAAAATTCATATAGGATGAAACAATATCCAAGTTAATAGCATAATATGACAATTATAAAGTCTGGATTTGTAATAAAATGAGATTAGAATATACTTTTACTCCAGGTTTTCCAACCGCAGTAGCGACCACTAATTTTATATCTTGATGATCAAATCGTTTTACAGATCATCTCCTCTGATAAAGCATCGTAACCTTAAACCAAACTCAATACCACATTAACAATAAGTAGACATCGACCAGTTGCAATAAAACGATGACAAACCAAATCTTTGATAAGATAATGACAAAAAGAAAAGAAAAAAAAGAAAACCTAAATATTCATGGAAGACCACTCTATTAAGCAAGAAAACAAAACAAATGAATATAGATGAGTGATTTGAGGACAAAAATGAAAAAAAAAAATCCTCCACCTTTTCGAGAAGAAATGGATTAAAAGAAAAAAGAATGAGAAAGAAAGAAGAAGAGAGAGACAACTAGGGTTGTTTACGGGGGAGTATCTAACTTAAAAAACATAATTAAAAAGACACAAATAATCAATTCAAATATACTACCATCCACGATCACCCTATATATGGGTAGGTTATATTTGTAGTATTAACACGAAACCACCGATATCACATACTCACGATCATAAATCAAAAATTATATAAAAAATTTAAAGCAATAAAAGAGTGCAGACATCTTTGCAGACATGCGCATATGATAAAGGTAGCTAGTTTAAAACTGATAATAAGCCAGCAAAGGGCATCATGCATAATATGCGTGATGAAGGTAGCTAATTTAAAACATTAATATCGTGCAAGAAAAGATTATTTAAGTTTTATAAAGGAAAAATAATATTATGGATTTAAATTTATAATAGATTTATGAATCCCAGAAATACAAACCAGCTAAAATTCATAGGATGAAACAATATCCAAGTTAAAAGCATAATAAATCAGTATAAAGTCTACAAATTTGATAATAAAATGATTAGAATATCTTTTACTCCTGTTTTTTAACACCTTGACGACCATAATTTCATATCTTCGACAGATCAAATCCGTTTTGCACAGATATGATATCATGAATAGCTTCAAATTAAACAATAAGCGAACAATACCACATTGTAATAAGTGACAATCGATCTCTAACGTTACTGATAAAAGCGGTATTAAACCAAATGCTGATAAGATGATGAATAAAAGAAAAAGAAAAAGAAAACCTAAATATTCATGGTAGAACCACTTTATAAAGCAAGAAAATGAAAAAAAAAACGATGTAGATGAGTGATTTGGGGACCAAAAAGTAATAAAAATTATCTCTTCTGGTGTTGATGATGTCATAACATGTTTAATAAGAAAGAAAGAAGGGGGGAGAGACAACTAGGGTTTTGTGGGGGATGTAGCTAACTTAAAAACATCATTATGGACACAAATAATAAATTCAAAATATACCATCACGATCACCTTATATGGAGATGGAGAAGTTATCTTAGTAACCAGAACCAGATCACACTTACACCTCACGCGTGCATGATAAAGGTAACTAATTTATCATGATTCCCACATCTGGCTTTACTCGGAATGAATAGAAATAGGAAAATAAATAAATAAAGTGAGCGAAAGAGTCCAGCATCCCGAGGGCACTCTTTTATGGAATAGATCTAGGAAGCCCCATAGAGCATTTGTTTGTATTTTGGATTCTCTTCATGTGATATAGGATTTTATTTTTAAAATTTTATTTGTAATGCTAGTATGGCGAAAAGGAGTAGAGTTTTACATTATTTAAAGGAAGTTGATGTGTATGGTTTTGCATGATCACAGGATTGAGCTCAGTCTTGACCAAAGTTCCATCTTATGTTCTCCAGTTTTTATTATTATTATTATTTGTCTTTTAGTTTGTGGAAATCATGTGAGCCTGTTTATTTTTAAATGCGAGACGGTGTTTGTATTATTGATTTTACCTTTATTAAGTGTGCAAGATAGAGGTGGCTAATTTTTTTAAAAGAAAAATAATATTATTGATTCAAATTTATAATAGATCAGTAGATCTAAAATACAAATAACTAAAATTCATATAGGATGAAACAATATCCTAGTTAATAGCATAATAAATCAGTATAAAGTCTACAAATTTGATAATAAAATGATTAGAATATCTTTTACTCCAGTTTTTCAACACCGTGATGACCATAATTTTATATGTTCGACTGATCAAATCCGTTTTGCCTGAATCGTCCTCACTCAAATAAAGCATCATAACAACACGACGAACAATACCACTTTGTAATAAGTAGACAATAAATCAAATGTTGCAATAAAACGATGTGAAACGGGCCAATGTGATAAGATGATGATGAAGAAAAAGAAAAAGCCTAAATATTCATGGAAGCTGTGACACCCCAAAGTCGGGGGACGGGTTGACCACACGTCAGCTTTCTGCGAAACTTTGTGTGTCTCATATCATGAAGCCCATACATAATTAAAATGACCAATAGGGCCCATCATCCCATACTAGTCCATGGTTTGCAAGACCATACATCTATAGATCAAGGAAGTTATTACATCGCACGATTAAAACATATGTCGCATTAGTTGGACTTAGCCTGCTAAATAAAATAAGAATCAGGCCCTGATCTGCACGCTTCATAATCCACGGCCTCTAGGAGCGTCGATGCTGCTGTACACAGTCTGTACACGAAGGGTCCTGACGGGTGAGCTAACGCCCAGTAGAGATAAATCCTACAAGGGATATTCCCCACCTAGGTGCATATGCAAATGATCATTTCACAGTCAAATCAACAACCAATCCGTGCATACATGTTGTCCTATCATGGGAAAAAAAATCTACATGCATGTATGAGACGACACTCTACATGCCCCAAGTCTTGGGTCAGCCTCCAGGCTACCATACCCCGATCACAGTGTAATGGGAATCCATCTTTAGAGTTGATAAGACTCCCATTTCACAACCCATAGTCTATGTGATATTTATTCAATTGTTTAGATATCTTTTTGAGCAGCAATTTTTCGAGGTCCATAGCGGGTCTCTTACACCCTCAGGCATTTTCGGGCTTTCCATTGGATCTGGCTGTCTAACCGGGTTTTGGGCTTTTTCACGAGAGTATACATCCCTACTTGCTACGCGAGCACATTTCATTTTCCATTTTCGTTTAACAATGTGGAACTCAATTGGACTTCATCCCATTCACAGCCCCAGATTCAACAAGCAGCGGTACCAAATGATACCATGAACACACTTTCATGTAATGTGGTGTTCACTTTTACAATCTGTCTGATTTGTGCCCTTCTTGCTCAAACCCATGACAATGTATGAAGACCTCTACATGGACCTTCTACACATTACACACTATGTGTCTGCCTTTATATTACGCACACTCATGTCTAATGCACACAACATTCATATATTTAACATGTACATGCGAGTCATATTAATATTCACATATTAATCAGTACATCATAAGCATGCACTCGTCTTACATCATTCGATTCATTCATTATCGACACATCATTGAAGCATGTATTACAAAATAATTCCAACCTTTACTTAGGCAAGTAATGCCATAATTCATATTCTAGGCGAGACATAGTATATATCGATCATACAACCCAATGCATATAATTACTATAATCTCTATATCTTTATACCTTATATCCTAATTTCACATTTACGTATGAATTTGAATTATCTGATAACACACGTGAATATTCGGCCATAAATCGGCCATAGCAGCTCGGAGGAAATAATTGGACTCGATCCGAGGAAGAAGTCGGTTGCACCCGCCAAGCCACAAACATCCAACACATGATTCCTGCTTTCGGGCCATATACGATCCCAAGCATTTCGATTCTAGTGGTTAAGCAGTTCAGAGAAACCCGGGAAGCCGGACCATTTCCTCAGCTGTCAAAGTGAGCCAGGATATCTTCAGCCTACATTTTGGCTGATCGCTATTTATTAAAATTCTAGACTCAACGAGCTTCCCGTAGAGTCGAGCGGTGAATGGGAGTTGGTTGAAAGTTATGGCGTCAAGTTGATCGCCAATTCACAAAAGTGTGAAATTTAGGCACACCCCGTTTGCCAAATGCAACAGGGTTTTGCCATCCTACTACACTGTGTTCGGTCTTGGGCCAGTCCGAAACCACAATAAGCGGTCTTTGACCATCACACAATCACAAACAAACCACAACATACAAAATTCACGGAAAACCGGGCCCGAAACGTGAAATTTTATGACCTCAGGCATAAAATAACCGAGTAGAATCTTACACACTCTTGTAAGCGCGATTCAGGGTTCTTCTTTGTTCGAGGTCTACTCAACTGCATAACACTCCTTCCTCTTCCTCTTTCTTTTTCCTCCTCTTCTCCCTTTCTTCTTACTCTTTTTTTTCCTCCATTTCTCTTTCCTTTCCTCCTTTCTCCTTTCCTTTCCTCATCTTTTCCTTTTTCCCTTCCTCCTCGGCTACTCCTTGATGCTCCCTCACAGCTGAAATTGAGCTCTGTCCCCGAATTGAACCCCCTATTTATAGGATTTACAAGGCCATGCATGATGACACATGGCATGCATTATGTCTCACGCTGGCTTATACCATGTAATCACATGCATGCCTTTGCCATGCGTGTGACACATGGCTTGCCATGTGTCCCACTCCTATAACTGCCATATAATGCCCATAGTTTTTCATGTGTCCACATATTTCGCCATGTATGTGCTTCACTAAGTTTTCGAAATCGTAAAATTCCGATAATCTGAGAATTCATGAAATTCTGATGATAGATAGATTTCGTGAGGCGATTCCAACGGTGCAATCCGTTTAGCCATCCGAGATCTAGAAAAAAATCCCAACTTTTTCTCTAGACTATTACGTGGCTTCTGATTTGCCCTTTTTATCTGAAAAATTCAAAATTTAAAAATTTTCTGGGTTTACACTCTCCCCCTTAAATAATTTAGTCATACACACACATACACACAATCAAACACATGCATATCTGCGGCCGGTCATTTAAAACATTAATGACTGACGATACACTTGGCGTGGAACAAAGAAGGGATGGTTAGGCGCGCCGCGATGTCTCGCTCCCGCATGTGCCTCCTTGACTCTCAGGTCTGTTACCACAACACCTTTACAAGCCTCCGCGGTCTTGCCCGCGAAGCATATCGGCTATCCATGATGCATGCGATTCCCTCCTCGAAGGTCCCATTAAGTAAGTGTCAGCTCTCCCGATCCCTTATAACTAAGTTGATCTGGTGTACTTCCGGGTATAGGAGCGTGAAACACCTCATGAGCGCTCGACAAACTCGATGTAGCGCTAACGATACCTGACCGGCGCCGCCACTCTCGAGTACCTCAGAAGGGTGTGTCTCTCATTAAAGCTTCCCTCGTTTTTAGAATCTCCATCCGCTCTCTCCTCACCAAGGCATCACCTTCAAATACATGATCTTTCATGCTCGAACTCTAGAGGTCATCGTCAAATATCATCAAGGCGTAATATCTCTTGTCCCGAGCAATAAGGAGGCGCACGGATCCTTCCGCCTTCTCCAGTGTCTATACAATAATCTGGACAATTGCGGTGGGCTCTCTCCCATCTCATCCAACATATCGGTGATAAACATGGCCTCCAGCAGAGAGCCTCATAGGGTGCCATCTGAATACTAGCGATAAGCTGTTGTATAGCGAACTCTACCAGGGGGCAAGTGCTCATCTCGACCCTTGAGATCCAGGGCCCAGCATGCTCACGACATGTCCTCATCCCGAATAGTCTTGCTTTCCGGATTGACCATCAGTCCCGAGGATGGCTTAGGTACTCATCTACGATTTGTGTCCCATGGCGCCAACTCTTGGAGCGAGTCGTAAAGCGAGATCCGGTCGATACTATAGGCCGGCACTCCATGCAACCGTGCTATCTCAGAGTATACAACATGCAGAATTCCTCCAGTGTGAAGGTCATCAGCACGGCCGGAAAATGTCGACGGTGATTTGGTCCATTATAACCACACACCGCATCATGCTTCCGCCCGATGTCAGCGAAATGAGGTCTAGTCCATTGTGATGTGTTCCCACTTCCGCTCCGCTATCTCCAATGGTTGGGTAGTACTCGGCGAAAGCTCGGTGCTCGGCCTTATTACCGTGGCACGTGGACACGTCGGACAAAATCACTGACATGCCCTCTCTCCCGCTCTAGTAATCTCTGGCGACCAGATCTATGATACATCTGACGCCACCTGGATGTCTGACGGGAATCAAGAGCAATGGAACTTCACAGCGATCCTCCCTCAGGTCGTTGGCGGGGGACCACGAACTGTCCACTATATCGAAGACTACCATCACGTGTGGATGGCCCGACCTTAAATCTGTACTGACTATACTCGGTCCTAATGGATACTAGTTGTCTTGCACAGGAATCTAGCATCTGCTGTAGTAGAGGCAGTTAACCATCATGTTTCCCAGTACCACAGGCACGCTCATCGTGCTATGATGCAGGCCCAGCCCCCTTTGTCTCGAAGCATCCACTTCACTCAGGAAGCTATACCTTAGTGCTCCTGCAGTGACACTGGCTGACGCATGACCACCACATTTGCCTTACGGATGGTAATGCAAAGTGAAGTCGTAATCTTCTAAAACTCCATCCCTGCTCTGTTGCCTTATGTTGAAAGGTCTCGGCTGCGACGAAGATGTCTTTTCGAACTTTTGTGAGTGCAGAAAACCTCGAGCGCTTCGCCACATATAAGTAGTGGCGTCAAATCTTCAGAGCGAAGACTACGGCAGCCAACTCCATGTCATGCGTTACTTGCAGGTAATTCGCCTCTTTGAGTTGTTTAATTGTGAGAACCATAAGCCACAACCTTCGGTTGCATGGGACACACCCGATCATCTTGAGGCATAAGCAGTACTGATGTGTACCTCTTGTCCCTTTACGGGACTATTAGAATAATTGAAGTAAGCCTCCTCTTCAATTCTTGAGCGCTTGCATCTACCGCGATCATCCCGCCTGAAACTTGACCTCATCTGGGTCGAAAATCTTGTCATATTTGTTAGCGGGAGAAATCTTCTATAGCCTCCTTTAATACCCTGCAATCCCAAGAACTCGTATCTCGAAAGGCGACTTGGTCTCTCCCTGACTCATCCTAGCCTCGACCTTCCCCAAGTCACGGCCTCCACGAAATTTGACACCACGTGTCCCAAGAAACCCACCTCAGCAAGCCAAAACTACTTCACCCGAACTTGCGCCCTGGCCCGATATGATCCCTCAAAAGCTATAGTCACGATTCTCAAGTGATCCTCATGCTCCCTCCGAGTTAGGAGTAGATCGGGATGTCATCAACAAAGACCTACAAATTGATCTAAATGGGTTGGAACACCCTATTCACTGAAGACCATCAGTTTGCGGTGCAAACAAAATCATCAAAGACATCACGTAAGCTCAAAGTGCCCATACCGCATCTCTGACGCTATCTTAGGATATACTTCCTGACTCTCAATGATGGTAACCGGTCGCGAAGGGTGTCTTGATGAGGCAGTCGTCTCGACTGATCAAAATAGAGTCATCAATCTGGTAATGAATCTAGATTCTTGATTGTAACCTTGTTCAACTGTCTTATGTCGATGCATAGTCGAATGGTCTTATCAGCTATTACTTCTGTCAAACGGAGCACTTATGGTGAAGTGCTTGGTATAATGAAACCCTTGCTTGTGCTCCTGAATTTGGACCTTGAGCTCCTGCAACTCAATCGGCGCCATCCTATGCGGAGTCCTAGAAATGGGCGATGTCCCAGGATGCAACTCAATGCGGAAGTCTACATCCCTCGGTGGAGGTAATCCCGGTAGCTCGTCCGGAAAAACATCCTCGTACTTGTAAACCACCCGAGGTAGACTCATATCCTGTCTTACCTCGTCCTCACAGGTAAAGATCAAGCTAACTGACGATCAACAGCCTTACGATGCCATTGGCGATAGTACGGTATGGGGTGAAACATCGTGCCTATTCCCCTGAAACACAAAACAAGTGCCATCTGGCGTGTAGGCGGTAACTCTCATACGGTCACAATCTATTACAAACCGATGTGCCGTTAACCAGTAATAGACCTAATATCCCAAACCATCCGTTTGTTTCTCGAACTCCTAAGGTTATGTTTCTCAACCCTAGTGTTTGTATTTCCTATATACATCCTACCATGTATATAATTCACGCAATTTGTAACACACAATCATGCACATCAATCAAACATACCGCCAAAGAAAGAAACACCCTTGATGTGATGTGTTCTAATCTGTCTCAGTGAATCACAGGTAGCCTCCTGCCACCAAGACCGCCCGATCTGAACTATCAGTCACGGGATGTATCAATTTTCGAGCACTAGGTAACTCTAACTCAAGCTCCAACACAAAGCTACTGCGGGTTAACGATGCTCCTACACATTAACGGCTATGTCTAGACCCATGCCTGTGAGCCTAGGTATTCGTATACTGGCGCTCGGTCTGTTTGTGACACCCTAAAACCCGGGGTCCAGTTGACCACCGTCAGCTTTGCACGAAGCTTGTGTGTCTCATATCATGAGACCCATACATGAGTAAAATGACCCAATAGGGCCCATCGTCCATACTAAGTCCATATGGTTTACAAGACCATACATCACTAATAAGATCCGAGAGTTACATCACTTTTGATGTGAAACATATATTAAAACTAGTTCGTTTCTAATATAGACAAAGAGGAAACAAGAATCAAGGCCACGATCGACCACCTTCATAATCACGGCCTCTAGGGCGCCAAAGTCTGCTGTACACAAGAGTTCCCACGGCAGGTGAGCTAACGCCAGTAGAGATAAATCCTACAAGAATTTGTTCCCGCCCCTAGGTGCATATGCAAATGATCATTTCCACCAGTTAAATCAACAACCAATCCGTGCATACATGTTGTCCTATCATGGGAAAAAAAAACTACATGCATGTAGGTAAACTCTCGCCCCAAAGTACCGGGTCAACCTCCGACCCACACCAATGAGTCTGGTGATCAATGCAGTTAGTCGACTCCATTTCTGACCCGTAATCTATATGGTATTTTATTCCAATTGTTTTTACGGTGTCTTTTGGGCATGAACTTCGGGGGTCTCACATGAGTCTCTTACACCCCTCGACATTTTGGGCTTTCAAATTGAATCTGACTGTCTAACGGGTTTTCGGGCTTTTCACACGAGGGGGTATCTATCCCTACTTGCTCGCCGAGCACATTTCATTTTCCACTGCGTTTAACAATGTGGAACACAATTGGACTTCGTCCCATTCCCAAACCCTGATTCAACACCAAGCGCGATTGCAAATCGATACCATGAACGCTTTCTGCGTAATGTGGTGTTACACGCGCCACTAATACAATCTTCAATTTGTGCCCTTTCGAACCCATGACCCGATGTATGAAGACCTCTACCCTTGGACCTTCTGCTGTACACTATGTGTGTGATATGAACACTCATGTCTAATGCACGCAACATTTCATATATTTAACATACATGCAGTCATGTTAATATTCCACATATTCAAATCAGTACATCACATAAGCATGCACTACATCTTTCCAATCACTCCGTTCATTCATGTCAACACATCATTCAAGCATGTATTAAAATAATTCCAACCATTACTTAAGCAAGTAATGCCATAATTCATATTCTTAGGACGAGACATAGTATGTCAGTCATACAACCCAATGCATATAATTATTTCCATCTTTATCACCATCTTTATCACACATATATCACATAATTTCACATTTCGGTATGTCATTGAATTTATGGCATTAACACGCATTAATCATTCTCGACCATAATCAGAGCCATTCTTGGCCTCGGAAATAATTTGGACTCAGTCCAGAAAGTCCAGTTTTTGTAAATACCACACCAAACATCCAACCGCAATTCACCAACAGACGCATATATTCGACATTTGGTTACCGTAGGTTCAACAAAGTTAGGAAGCAGGCGGATACATTCACTCATTGTCAAGTGACCCAGCCCAATGTTTTAGCCTACTTTTGGTAGAGCACTTTATTTATTAAATTCTAGACTCCACTTGAGCTTTCCAGTAAGTCAGCCTTGAATCGGAGTTCGGACTAGAAAGTTATGGCCGTCCGAAAGTTGATGCGGCCGATTCACAAAGGGTGTCTTGAAATTTGGGCACACCACGTTTATCGTCTGCTGAGATTTTGCCATCCCCGAACACGTGTTCGGTCTTGGGCGATCCAAAAACCACCATAAGCGATGTTTTTGACCATCACACAATCACAAACAAACCACCAGACATGCAAATTATAGCTACCGACTGGGTGACCCATTTGGAAGCCTTACCAGGCCCCTAAATGTAAATACTTGAGTAGAAGGAAATCTACCTCTTGTAGCGCGATTCAGTTTCTTTCTTCATCGGTCTACTCCTGCGACACTCAACCTCTTCCTCTTTCTTTTCCTCTCTTCTCCACTTCTCTTCTTCCTCTCTCTTACCCCTCCCTTTCCTCCTTCCTTTCCTCCCTTTCTCCTTTCCTTTCCTCCTTAACTTTTTCCTTTCACTCCTCCTTCTCCTTGATGCTCCCCTCCTGGCCCGAAATTGAGCTCTGCACAATCACAATTTGGAACCCTATTATAAGTTTACAAACATATGATGACACATATACCATAATCACCACCGCAACATACATGTCACACATGCATGCCTTTGCCATGCATTGTGACACATGGCTTGCCATGTGTCACTCCACGCCATGTCACCCATGGTTTTCCATGTAATGTCCACATATTTCGCCATGTGTCGCCGACCACCCAGTTTTTCTCGAAATACGTGAAATTCAGTGTTTCAGGAATTCAGCAAGGAAATTAATTTGGGTGATTCTAAAGACGATTCAACCCGGTGCAATCCCGGATTTCGCCGTCTGAATCTCCGAAAATCCCGACTTTTCCTGCCTCCTATACTATTCGGGTAAACTCACCAGGTTTTGCCCTGTACTATCGAAGAATTTAAATTTAAAATTTTCACGGGTTTTACAAGAACCACTCTATTAAGTAAGAAGATGAAAACAAATAGATGTAGATGAGTGATTTGAGGACAAAAATGACAAAAAAAATCACTCCTCCTTACTCGAAGAAATGGATTAGAAGAAAAAAGAATTAGAAAAGAAGGGGAGAGACAACTAGGGTTTTTGTGGGGAGGTATCTAACTTAAAACATCATTATGGACACAAATAATCAATACAAATATATTACCATCATAGTCACCCTATATAGGTGGGTTATATTTAACAAATATAACCACAAACCACTAGCATCGCATACTCACGCGTGCTTTGCTGATAAAGGTAACAAATTTAAAACAATAATAAGCGTGCAAGATTTATCCACATGCATGACATGCGCGCATGATAAGGTAGCTAATTTAAAAGCAATAATAATCGTGCAAGACATCATGCATAACATCGCCCGATGATAAAGGTAGCTAATTTAAAAAATAATAAGCGTGCATGTGAGTTGGCTATATATTTTTATAAAGGAAAAATAATATTTTGATTAAAATTTGAAGATAAGATTGATAGATTTGAAATACAAATAGCTAAAATTCATATAGGATGAAACAATATCAAGTTAATAACATATCATCATTATCAAGTCTTAAAATTTGATAATAAAATGATTATAATATCTTTTACTCGATTTTTTAACATCTTAGCGATATAATTTCATGTCTTGACATATCAAATCCGTTTTGCAGATAAATCCGCACTTAAATAAAGCGTCGGTACGAACCACTGACAGAACCAAATACCACATTGTAATAAGTCGACAATAAATGTAACGTTACCCGTAAAATGATGACCGACCAAAAATCGCGTCAGATGATGACAAAAATAAAAACAGAGAAAACCCTAAATATTCATGGAAGAACCGCTATTAAGCAATAAAAAAAAATAGATGCATAGATATGGTTGAGGACCAAAAATGACAAAAAAATCACTCCTCTTTACTTGAAGAAATGGATTAGAAGAAAAGAATGAGAAAAGAAGGGAGAGACCTTCAGGAGGGTTTTTGTGGGAGGTAGCTAACAAAAACATCATTAGGGACACAAACCCAATCAATTCAAATATACCGAAGCCATCCGATCACTATATGGTGGGTTATATTTGTATTAACACCCAGACCATTGACATCACATGCACCTCACGCGTTCATAGTAAAGGTAGCTAATTTATCATGATTCCCATCTGGCGCACTCTCTCGAATGAAAAGAAATAGGAAAAATAAATAAATAAAGTGAGCAGTCGCATCGAGGCATTCTCTCTTTTATATATAAGATAGATCTAGGCCCCGTAAAAGTTTGTTTATTGTATTTGATTCTGCAATGTGATATGGGTTTTACATTTTAAAATTTTATTTATGTACTAATGTGTGAAAAGGAGTAAGTTTGTTATTTAATAGGAATTGATCTTATCTGATTCACCATGATGCGGGATTGAGCTTAGTGCAGCAAGTACAACATGTTCTCCAGTTTATTATTATTATTATTTGTCCTTCTTTGCTATGATCATGTGATCATGTTTAATTTTTAAATCTGAAGTGTTTGTATTTATTTATTTTACCTTTATTAAGCATTTAAAGATAGAGGTGGCTAATGTTTTTAAAAGAAAAATAATATTATTGATTCAAATTTATAATAGATAAGTAGATCAAAATTCAATAACTAAAAATTCATATAGGATGAAACAATATCTATGTTAATAGCATAATAATCATTATAAGTCTACAAATTTGATAATAGAAATGATTAGGAATATCAACACCTTTCCGGTTTTCAACTTTTATTAATAATGCCTGTTTTATATCTTCGATAATCAAATCCGTTTTGCACAGTCGTCCTCACTCAAAATAGCGTCGTAGCAACCTGACGCACAATACTATGATGAAAATAAATTAAACTAAATAAATCTCAGGATTTACTAATAGCGATGACAAACCAAATCTTTGATAAGATGATGGCAAAAGAAAAGAAAAGAAAGCACACAAATATTCATGGAAGAACACTCTATTAAGCAAGAAAAGAAAACAAATGGATGTAGTTGAGTGATTTGAGGACAACCAGTAGAAAAAAAAAAAGAAATCACTCCTCCTTGCTCGAAGGAAATGGATTAGAAGAAAGAATGAAAAGAAGAGGAGAGACAACTAGGGTTTTGTGGGGTACTCTAACAAAATCTGTTCTGGACTAAATAATCAATTCAATATACTACTGTCACTTGATCACTATGGAATTATATTTATATTTGTAGTAACATAGAGCCATTGGCATCACATGCACCTCACGCGTACATGATAAGTAATAATTTAAAACAATAATAAGCCATTAAGATTTGTCACATGCATAACATCTGTATGAAATAAAAAGTAGCTAATTTAAAACAATAATAAGCATGCAAGATAAGAAGTGTGATTTCATTTTGCAGGAAAATAATATTATTGATTTAATTTATAACAGATGATAGATGCGAAAATACAAATAATAAAATTCAGTAACAAGGACCTGAAAAAATATGTAAGTTAATAGCATAATAAATCTATCTCAAGTCTGGGGAATTTGATAAAAAATGATTAAAATATCTTTTATAGTTTTTAACACTGACGAACCATAATTTCATATCAGCCCGACGGTCAAATCCATTTGCACAGATCGTCCTCATCAATATTATTAGTAACAACCACGATGACGATACCACGATAATAGGTGACAATAAATATCGCGTTGCAATAAGAAGTATTGACAAATTAAATATTGAATAAGATGACTAATAAAAGAAAAAGAAAAAGATAACGTAAATATTCATGGAAGACCACTTTTATTAGCAAAGAATGAAAAAATAGATGTAGATGAGTGATTTGAGACCAAAATGACAAAAAATCATTCATTTGCCCCCAGAAGAGAAATGGATTAAAGAAGAAAAAAGGCTAAAGAAAGAAAAGAAGGAGAGACAACTAATGTTTGCTTGGAGATATTAACTTTAAACATCCTTTTGGACACAAATAATCAATTCAAATATACTTTCCGCCAAATCACTGATCACCTATAGGGTAGAGGTTATATTTGTAGTAACCTGAAGGCCCTCGGCATCACATGCACCTCACAGCGTGCATGATAAGGTAACTAATTTATCATGATTCACATCCCAAAGCGCACTCTCTCGGAATGAATAGAAATGAGGAAAAATAAATAAATAAAGTGAATGAAAAGTCACGCATCCCCGAGGGCACTCACGTCTTTTATATCAGAATAAATCGAAGCCCGCGGTTGTTTGGCAATATTGATGGATTCTCTTCTAGCGTGATATGGTTTTATTTTTAAAATTTTATTTGTAATGCTAGTATGGAAAAAAATGAGTTTTAAATTATTTTAATAGGAATTTGATGTGTATAGTTTGCATGATCGGGATCAAACTCCGTCTGTGGTTAAATATGGATTCTCTATTTATTATTATTATTATTTGTCCTTTGGTTGCAAATCATATATTCAGTTTGTTTTTATCTGAGTGTTTGTATTGATTTTACCTTTATTAGCTTGTCTTTAAGATCAGGTGCTATGAATTTTTTTAGAAATAAATAATGCCATTGATTTATCAGTTTATAATAGATAGTAGATCTAAATACAAATAACAAAATTCATATAGGATGAAACAGCCATCAAGTTAATAGCATAATAGTAATTATAAAAGTCCACAAATTTGATAATAAAATGATTAGAATATCTTTTACTCCGAGTTTTTCCAACACCGTCTTGCCATAATTTTATATGTTATTATTGATCAAATCCGTTTTTTCCTTAATCGTCCTCACTCGATAAAGCATCGTAACAACAGCCGAACAATACCACTTCCTTATCATTAGACAATAAATCAAGCGTTGCAATAGCGATGACAAACTAAATGTTGATAAGATGATAACAAAAAGAAAAAAATAAACCTAAATATTCTGGAAAGAACCACTCTATTAAACATGAGAAAATGAAAACAAATAGATGTAGATGGGTGAGATTTGAGGACAAAATGACAAAAAAATCATTTTCTACCTCGAAGAGTAGTTGAAGAAAGAAAAAGGGAGAAAGAAGGGGAGGCAACTGAGGTTTGTTGTGGGAAGTGTTATCCTTAAAAATATATATTTATGGACACAAATAATCAATTCAAATATACTACCATCATGATCACCCTGTATAGGGTAGGTTATATTTGTAGTAACACAGAGCCACAAGCATCACATGCACCTCACGCGTGCATGATAAAGAACGCAGTTTGAGAAACAATAATAGCGTGCAAGACATCACATGCATGACATACGAGCATGATAAGGTAACTAATTTAAAAGCTCTTAAATAATAAAGCGTCTGGGCATCCACTTGCATAACATGCGCGCATGATGAGGTAATAATTTAAAACAATATTAAGCGTGAAAGATAAAGATGGCTAAGTTTTTATAATGGAAAAATAATATTATTGATTTAAATTTATAATAGATTGATAGATTTGAAATACAAATAGCTAAAATTCATATAGGATGAAACAATATCCAAGTTAATAGCATAATAAATCAGTATCAAGTCTACAAATTTGATAATAAAATGATTAGAATATCTTTACTCGGAGTTTTTAGCACCTTGGCGACCATGTTTAATATGTGACCAGTCAAATCAGTTTGTACAGATAGTCCTCGCTGAGCAAGCGTATTCGGTAACAACACGGCCGAACTATACCCACAATGTAATAGGTCGACAATAAATCTAACGTTGCAATAAAATGATGACAAACCAAATGCTAATAAGATGATGACAAAAAGAAAAAGAAAAAGAAAACCTAAATATTTTATGGAAGAACCACTCTATTAAGTAAGAAAATGAAAAAAAAGTAGATGTAGAAGAGTGATTTGAGGACAAGAATGACAAAAAAAATCCAGTCCCTCCTTCCCTCGAAAAGAAAAGGATTCGCGAGAAAAAGAATGAGAGAGAAAGAAAGAAGGGGAGAGACAACTTGGATTTTTGTGGGGAGGTAGCTAACTTAAAACATCGTTATGGACACAAATAATCAATTCAAATATGCTACCATCACGATCACCGTATATAGGGTAGGTTATATTTGTAGTAACACAGTACAGGCATCATTACCTCACTTGGCGTGCATGATAAAGGTTGCTAATTTAAAACAATAATAAGCGTGCAGGAACATCACATGCGCGCATGATAAAGCTAACTAATTTAAAATAATAATAAAGAAAAAATTGCAAGATAGTGGTGACTAATTTTTTAAAGGAAAAATAATATTATTGATTTTAAATTTATAATAGATTGATAGATTTGAAATACAAATAGCTAAAATTCATATAGGATGAAACAATATCAGAGTTAAAAAAGCATAATAAATCGGTATAAAGTCTACAAACGATAATAAAATGATTAGAATATCTTTTACTCAGTTTTTTTTTAACACCCGTGGCTTGACCATAATTTCATATCTTCGACAGAGATAAATCAAGATTTTTTTGCGGTACGTCCTCACTCACAATAAAGCGTCTGATGCTTTGCTCTGACGAACAATACCATATTGTAATAAGTCGGCAGTAATCTAACGTTCCAATAAAACGATGACAAACCAAATTCTGATAAGATGATGACAAAGAGAAAAAGAAAAAGAAAACCTAAATATTCATGGTAGAACCACTTTATTAAGCAAGAAAATGAAAAAAAAAAAAAAAAACAATGTAGGTGAGTGATTTGAGGACAAAAATGACAAAAAATGACTCCGCTTGAATCGAAGAAATGGATTAAAAGAAAAAAGAATGAGAGAAAAGAAGGAGAGACAACTAGGGTTTTTGTGGGAGGTAGCTAACAAAACATCATTATGGACACGACTGAAATCGAGATTTAAATAATACACCACCAAGATTACCCTATATAGGGTAGGTTATATTTGTAGTAACATAGGGAGCCAGACATCCACATGCACCTCATGTGCATGATAAAGGTAGCCTAATTACCATGAATTCTACACACATCCCAGCGCCTCTCTCGAAATGAATAGAAATAGGAAAAATAAATAATCTAAAGTGAATGAAAAGTCCAGCGTCAAGACCCACTCTCTCTTTTATATATAGAGTATGAATCTAGGAAGCCTGAGAGAAATTTGTTTAGTTGTATTGTTGGATTCTCTTCATGTGATATGGGTTTTTATTTTAAAATTTAATTTGTAATGCTAGTATGGCGAAAAGGAGTAGAATTTTTACTTTATTTTAATAGGAATTTGATGTGTATTGTTTTTGCATGATCTGGCATTGAGCTTTGTGCAGCAAGTTCCATCTTGGATTCTCCGTTTATTATTATTATTATTTGTCTTTTAGTTTGTGGAAATCATGTGATCCTGCTATTTATAAATGCGAGACGGTGTTTGTATTACTGATTTTACCTTTATGAAGCGTGCAAAATAGAGGTGGCTAATTTTTTTTAAAAGAAAAATAATATTATTGGATCAAATTTATAATAGATCGATAGATCTAAAATACAAATAACTAAAATTCATATAGGACGAAACAATATCCAAGTTAAGAGCATAATAAACCAGTGTAAAGTCTACAAATTTGGTAATAAAATGATTAGAATATCTTTTACTCCAGTTTTTCAACACCGTGACGACCATAATTTTATATCTTCGACTGATCAAATCCGTTTTTCCTGAATCATCCTCACTCAAATAAAGCATCGTAACAACACGACGAACAATACCACATTGTAATAAGTAGACAATAAATCGAAGCGTTGCGATAAAGCGATGACAAACCAAATCTTGCGATAAGATGACAAAGAAAAATAAAAAGAAAACCTAAATACTCATGGATGAACCACTCTATTAAGCAAGAAAAAGAAAACAAATAGATGTAGGTGAGTGATTTGAGGACAAAAATGAAAAAAAATCACTCCTCCTTACTCGAAGAAATGGATTAAAAGAAAAAAGAATGAGAAAAGAAGGGGAGAGACAACTAGGGTTTTTCTGGGGAAACTTAAAACATCATTAAAGACACAAATAATCAATTCAACTATACTACCATCACGATCACCCTATATAGGGTAGGTTATATTT
The DNA here is from genome assembly GCA_016808115.1 of Tetrastigma voinierianum. Lineage (NCBI taxonomy): Eukaryota > Viridiplantae > Streptophyta > Magnoliopsida > Vitales > Vitaceae > Tetrastigma > Tetrastigma voinierianum. Next base: position 23,063 of record JAEQBH010001056.1, on the reverse strand, counting down.
GTAGTAACACAGAGCCACCGATATCACATGCACCTCACGCGTGCATGATAAAGGTAGCAAATTTAAAGCAATAATAAGCGTGCAAGACATCACATGCAAGACATGCGCATATGATAAAGGTAGCTAGTTTAAGACAATAATAGAAGCTAACCAAGATATCATACATAATATGCGCCATGATGATGAAGGTAGCTAATTTAAAACAATAATAAGCGTGCAAAGATAAAGTTGGCTAAGTTTATAAAAAGGAAAAATAATATTATTATGGATTTAAATTTATAATAGATTTATAGATCTAAAAAAATACAAATAGCTTCAAAATTCATATAGAGGATGAAACAATATCAAGTTAAAGCGTAATAATCGGTATAAAGTGAGGGTGATAATAAAATGATTAGAATATCTTTTACTCCTGTTTTTTAACACCTTGACGACCATAATTTCATATCTTCGACAGATCAAATCCGTTTTTCCCTAATCGTCCTCACTCAAATAAAGCATCATTAACAACACGACGAACAATACCACATTGTAATAAGTCGGCGATAAATGTAACGTTACCATAAAAGATGACAAACCAAATTGATAAGATGATGAGAAAAAGAAAAAGAAAAAAAAAACCTAAATATTTTATGGAAGAACCACTCTATTAAGTAAGAAAATGAAAAAAAAAATAGATGTAGATGAGTGATTTGAGGACAAGAATGACAAAAAAATCACTCCTCCTTCCTAGAAGAAAAGGATTAGCGAGAAAAAAGAATAGAGAGAAAGAAGGGAGAAACTGACTAGGATTTTTGTGGGGAGGTAGCTAACTTAAAACATCGTTATGGACACAAATAATCAATTCAAATATACTACCATCACGATCACCCTATATAGGGTAGGTTATATTTGTAGTAACACAGAACCACCGGCATCACATGCACCTCACGGCGTGCTGAAAAGGTAGCTAATTTAAAACGATAATAAGTGTCTGAAGACATCACATGCATCACGTGCGCGCATGATAAAAAGCTAGCTAATTTAAAACAATAATAAAGCGTGCAAGATAGAGGTGACTAATTTTTTTTTAAAAGGAAGAAAATAATATTATTGATTTAAATTTATAATAGATTGATAGATTTAGAAGTACAAAATGGCTAAGGATTCTGTATGTTGGGATGAGGACAATATCAAGTTAAAAGCATAATAAATCGTATAAAGTACACAAAAATTTGATAATAAAATGATAAGAATATCTTTTACTCCAGGTTTTTAACTCTTAGTGGCGACCATAATTTCATATCTTGACGAGGATCAAATCAGTTTTTTGCCCGAATGTCTCACTCGAATAAAGCGTCGAAGCGACAACCGCGACGAAACGATACCACATTGTAGCCAAGTGGAGCAATCAATCTAACGTTGCAATAAAATGACCAGACAATAAAATCTTGATAAGATGATGATAAAAAAGAAAAAGAAAAGAAAACCTAAATATTCATGTGGGAGAACCACTTTATTAAGCAAAGAAAATGAAAAATAAAAAACGATGTGAATCGTGTGATGATTTGAGGACAAATATGACAAAAAATTATAAAAACTTGTCGAGAAGAAATGGATTAATAGAAAAGAATGAGAGAGGCAAACTAGGATTTTGTGGGAGGTAGCTAACTTAAAAACATCATTATGGACACAAATAATCAATTCAAATATACCACCATCACGATCAACCTATATAGGGTAGGGTGCATTTGTAATGCAACACTTGGCTCACCAGGCATCACATGCACCTCTGTGCGTGCATGATAAAGGTAACTAATTTATCATGATTCCACATCCCAAGCACCTCTCGACCACGAAATGAATAGAAATAGGAAAATAAATAAATAAAGTGAATGAAAGAGTCCCGCATCCGAGGCCACTCTCTATACTTTTATATATGAGTATAGATCTAGGAAGCCCCATACAGGCTACATTTGGGTATGTGTTGGATTCTCTTCATGTGATATGGGTTTTTATTTTAAAATTTTATTCGTAATGCTAGTATGGCGAAAAGGAGTAGAGTTTTTACATTATTTTAAAAGGAAGTTGATGTGTATGGTTTTTGCATGATCTGGGATTGAGCTCCGTGCAGCAAGTTCCATCTTGTATTCTCCGTTTATTATTATTATTATTTGTCCTTTAGTTTGTGGAAATCATGTGAGCCTGTTTATTTTTAAATGCGAGACGGTGTTTGTATTATTGATTTTACCTTTATTAAGTGTGCAAGATAGAGGTGGCTAATTTTTTTAAAAGAAAAATAATATTATTGATTCAAATTTATAATGAATCGATAGATCCTAAAAATACAAATTACTAAAATTCATATAGGATGAAACAATATCTAGTTAATAGCATAATAATAAATCGAGTATAAAGTCTACAAATTTATTAATGAAATGATTAGAATATCTTTTACTCCGAGTTTTTCCAATACCCAAGTGATGATATAATATTTATATATTCGTGTGAATCCGTTTTGCACAGATATTCCTCTCACTCAAATAAAGCATCATAACAACCTGACGAACAATACCACTTTGTGACAAGTGGGCAATAAATCAAATGTTGCTATAAAACGATGACAAACCAAATGATGATAAGATGATGATAGAAAGAAAAAGAAAAAGAAAACCTAAATATTCATGGAAAATTTCGACACCCCAAAACTCAGAGTTCCGTTGACCACCGTCGGCTTTGCGAGAAACACTGTGTCTCCTTATCATGAGGCATACATGAGTAAAATGACCCAATAGGGCCCATCATCCATACTCGTCCATATGGTTGCAAGACCATGCATCTCTAGATCCAAAAGTTATTACATCGCACATTACAAAACATATATTAAAACTAGTTCGTTCTAATATATAGACAAAATAAGAATCGAGCCACTTGATCGAAGCACGCCTTCTTAATCCTGGCCTCCTAAGGAGCGTCGATACACTTTTGTGCACATCCACATTACTGAAAGGGGGTCCCACGGCGGGTGGTAACGCCCGATGAGATAAATCCCTCGAAAGGATATTCCCGCTAGGTGCATATACAAATGATCATTTCTGATCAAATCAACAACCAATCCGTGCATATGTTGTCTGTCATGGGAAAAAAAATCTACATGCATGTATGAGACGACACTCTACATGCCCCAATTACTGGGTCTACCTCCGACCCACCACCTAATGCAAGTGCCAATGGGAAATCAATACCGAATAATTAAGGCTCCCATTTCACAACCCGTAGTCTATGTGATATTTATTCAATTGTTTCGTGTCTTTTTGGGCAACAGAACTTTTCGAGGTCTCATCGCGGGTCTCTTACACCCTCTCAGGCTTGTTTTCGGGCTTTCCAGAGTGGATGCATCTAACAGGAGTTTCGGGCTTTTCACGGGGGGAGTATCTATCCACCTGCTATGCAGACACATTTCATTTTCCATTTTCGTTTAACAATGTGGAACTCAATTTGACTTCGTCCCATTCCCAAGCCCACACGATTCAACACCAAACGAAGTGCCAAATCAGTACCATGAACACACTTTCATGTAATGTGGTGTTACCGCACACCAACACGCAATTTGTGCCACCGCACTAAACCCATGACCAATGTGTATGAAGACCTCATATGGACCTTTCTACACTCAGACACTATGTGCGCTATGAATACTCATGTTCAATGCACACAACATTTCATATTTAACATACATGCGCCATGTTAATATTCCACATATTCAAATCACAAGACATCACATAAGCATGCACTACATCTTTTCTTATCAGTCCAGCTTCATTCATGTCAACACATCATTCAAGCATGTATTAAAATAATTCCAACCTTTACTTAGGCAAGTAATGCCATAATTCATATTCCTAGGTCGACATACATGTCGGCCATACAACCCAATGCATATAATTATTTCCATCTTTTATCACCATCTTTATCACACATATATCACATAATTTCACATTTTCGAAGATAGTCATTGAATTTATGGTAATAACACACATTACCATTCTCGCCTATAACTAAACACGTTGCCTCGGAATAATTTGACTCCCGTGAAGTCCAGCTTTTGTAAATACCATTCAAACATCCAACACGTTATACCCCGCTCAGGCCATATGCAGTCCCGCATTTCGTTACAAACCTGGCCTCCGAAACAGGTTCGAAACCGTGAATCCACCATTCTCAACCGTCCGTGACCTGCACTACCGTTCAGCCTACATTTTGGTCGAAAGCACTTTATTTTATTAAATTCTAGACTCAACGCAGCTTCCGTGAGTCCAAGAACGGCGGAACGGCGCGCGCCTGATCAGGAAAGTTATGGCCGTCCAAAGTTGATGCGCCGATTCACAAAGGGTGTGCGGAAATTGGCACACCCACGCTTGCCATTGGCGCTGGATTTGCCATCCTATTACACCGTGTGTTCGGTCTTGACAGTCCCGAAACCCTGTGAAACTGGTCTTTGACCATCAAGCACAATCACAAACAAAACCACACAACATACTAAATTCCGCTCTCGAAAAACCTGACGAAACCCGTAGGCCATTACACGGCCCCTAGGCATAAATAAATCCGTATGGGAGGAAATCTACCTCTCAGGCCATAGCTCGGTTCTTGGTCGTTTCTGGTCTACTTCCACCCGCGCAAACACTCTTCCTCTTCCTCTTTCTTTTTCCTCTCTTCCTCCCCTTTCTTCTTCTTTTTTTTTCCTCCATTTCTCCTTTCCTTTCCTCCTCCTTTTCCTTTCCCTTCCTCCTCCTTCTCCTTGATGCTCCCCTCACGAACTGAAATTGAGCTCCTGCACAATCTGAATTGGAACCCCCTATTTATAGGATTTACAAAGGTTATGTATGATGACACATGGCATTATGTGTCACACATGGCTTGCCATGTGTCACACATGCATGCTCTTTGTGCCATGCATTGCACACGGGCCGCCATGTGTCACCTACAGCGGCTTCTCGCTATAAATACTCCACATGGCTTCGCTACGTGTCACCCACATGGTTTTCCATGTGTCATCCACATGGCTCGCCATGTGTCGCCTGACACCCGTTTTCTCGAAATACGTAAAATTCCGATAATCTCAGACCAACGAACCACTCGGGTAGCTAGATTTCCTCGTGGAGACGATTCCAACTAAGTGCAACCGCTTCGCCATCCGAGATCTTAAAAATCCCAACTTTTCTTGTAATTATTCTCGTAAACCAGCTTTGCCCCTTTTTATCTGAAAAATTCAAATTTAAAATTTTCACGGGTTTTACACTCTCCCCCCCTTAAAATAATTTCGTCCCGAAATTCACACACACATACACACAATCAAACACATGCATATGCGACAGTCATTTAAAACATTAATGACTAGAAAGCGTACCTTCCCCGTCGAACAAGAAGGGATAGCCGCGCGCACAGATCCTCGTCTGGTCCCATGTCGCTGGTCCTCACTCGGTGTTACCACAACACCTTTACAAGCCTCACTCGGGCCTTGCCACGCAAAAACCCGCCTCTCGGGCTATCCACATGATACGCACCGGTCCCTCCTCGAAGGTCCCATTCGCGATCAACAACAAGCTCTCCCCAATCCACTATACGAGCCGATCCTGAGCCGCATCGGAACATAGAGACGGAAACACCCCTCATGAACGCCGAATAAACCCGCCGATGGCAACGCTTAACCGATACACAATCGCGCCCACCCTCTCGCACCGGCGGTCCAATGTACCCCATTAAAGCTTCCCCTCGCTTTCCTCGAATCTTATCACTCCTCCCAGTATCACCTTCAAGAATACATGATCACCCGGGTCGAACTCTAGAGGTCATCGTCAGAGATATCGACGTAACTCTTCCTCGCTCTGGGCGTATGAGACGCTTCGATCATACCCACCTTCTCCAAGGTGTTCTAATCGTAACCGACCGCTGATGGAGCCTCTCCCATCTCTCTGGTCTCAACACATCTATGATCGACATCAAGCCCCATAGAGAGCCTCATAGGGTGCCATCTGAATACTCGCCTGATAACTGTTATTATAAACGAACTCTACCAAGGGCAAGTGCTCATCTCGCCATTCTCGAGATCCGTGGACGATGCTCACAAAGATGTCCTCTAAAATCTGAATAGTCCGCTTAGATCAATTCATCCGTCTCGAGGATGAAAAGCGCACTCATCTACTGTCTCCTACGTGGCTCGAAACTCTTCCGTAACCGAGTCATAACCGAGGATCCCGATTCGATACTATGGAGATCGGTGACCATGCAACCGTACTATCTCCCCGTGATATACAACTCCTTAATTCCTCCCAAAGGCGAAGGTCATCCGCACGCGTAAAATGTGTCGACTGGGTGAGTCGGGTCCATTATAACTCCACACACCGCATCATGCTTCAGCACGATGTCCATGGAAAGTGAGTCACAAAGTCCATTGTGATGTGTTCCCACTTCCACTTCGCTATCTCCAATGGCTCGAGTGTACTCGCTGGCCTCTCGCGTTCGCCCGGCCTTATCGGGCACGTGAGACACCGTCGACAAAATCCCTGACATGCCTCTTCATCCCGCTCTAGTAATACTGGCGACGAAGGTCATGATACATCTTCGTGCCACCTGGATGTACAGCGAATCAGGAGCAATGGAACTTCCTGACGATCTCCTCCCTCAAATTCGTTGACTGGGGGACCACAACCTGTCCCCTATATCGAAGACTCATTCCGGTGGATGGCCCACTGGTCATTGCAAACACCGACTATACTCGCCCCTAATGGATACTAGTTCTGTCTCGCACTGGAATCTATCAATCGCTTTTAGTAGACTGCAGCCATCATATTTCCCAAGGTACTCGAGCCCGCCATCGATCGCAGTCGCCTCGACCGGCCCATCGTCTCAAGCATCCGCCACTCCCGGAAGCTATACGGCCAAGACTTCCCGTGGACTTTCGCTTAAGCGCATCGCCCACCACATTTGCCTTACCGGACGGTAATGCAGCGAAGCTCGTAATCTTCTAAAAACTCCATCCACCTACGCCTTTATGTCAGGTCTCACCAAGGTGAAGATGTATTTCGACTTTTGTGGTCCTAAACACCTCGAATCGCTTCTCACCATATAAAGTGGCGTCAATCTTTGTGAGGAAGACTACAAGCAGCCTAACCCCATGTCACAAAGGCCGGGTACTCCCGCTTCTTGATTCTTCAATTGTCGAGAACCATAAGCCACAACCTTCCCGGACTGCATCAGGACACACCCCAATCCATCCTTCGAGGCATCATAATACAATGTGTACCTCTGTCCCCTTTCTGGGACTATTAGAATAGGAGCTGAAGTAAGCCTCCTCTTCACTCCTCGAACGCCACACACGAGTCATCCCATACAAATCGACCTCCTTCTCTCGGGGTCAATTCACATAAAGCGCCGCAATGAGAAATCTTCTATAAACCTCCTTTAATACCCTACCAATCCCAAGAAACTACGTATCTCGAAGACTGACTTCGGTCTCTCCCAACTCATCACAACCTCAACCTTCCCCAAGTCCACTGACACACCTGAAGCTGACACCACGTGTCCCAAGAAACCCACCTCAGCAAGCCAAAACTCGCACTTATCAACTCGTACGCAAACCCACGATCCTCAAAAGCTATAGTACGATTTCCTCAAGTGATCTCATGCTCCACCCGATCGGGAGTAGATCGGGGATGTCATCAACAAAATTCAATTACAAATTGATCTAAATAGTGGCTTGAACACCCTATTCATGAGGCCCATGAATGCCGCCGGCAGCATTCACAATCCAAAGGGCATCACCAGAACTCAAGTGCCCATACTGGCAACTCCGAACGCTATCTTAGGATGTCCGCCTCCCTAATCCTCAACCGATGGTAACCAAGGCGAAGGTCTATCTTGAGCAGACTTGCGCTCTCTCACCGACAATAAGTCATCAATCCTCGGTAATGGATACCGATTCTTGATTGTAACCTTGTTCAACTGTCTGTAATCGATGCATAGTCGAATGGTCTTATCCTTCTTCTTCACAAATAGAACCGGAGCACCCCATGGTGAAGTGCTTGGTATAATGAAACCCTTGCCCAGTAACTCCTGAATTTGGACCTTGAGCTCCTGCAACTCAATCGGCGCCATCCTATGCGGAGTCCTAGAAATGGGCGATGTCCCAGGATGCAACTCAATGCGGAAGTCTACATCCCTGGAGGTAACCCTGAGCTCGGGTCCTAAAACATCCTCGTATTTTCAAACCACCCGAGGTAGACTCATATCCTCGCCTTACCTCGCCCCTCCCGGGTAAGGTGTTAGCCAACCCGTCAACCGCCCGCACTGCGGAATCGCATACGTAGATGGGTGAAACATCGTGCCTGGTCTCTCAAACAGCAACACGCGCCATTCGAAGCGTGGTAGCTGTGAATCCTCTATACGGCCACACCTGCCATAAACCGATGTGCCGCAACCGCACAGACCTAATATCCAAACCATCCGCTGTTTCGAACTCCTAAGGTTATGTTTCTCAACCCTAGTGTCGCATTTCTAAGTATACATCCTACCATGTATATAATTCACGCAATTTGTAAATTAACACAATCATGCACATACATCTAAAGACATGATAAGAAAAACACACAATGCATGATGTGTTCTAATCCTGTCTCGTAGACTCCTAGGTAACCTCCTACCTAGACCTTGATACCGAACTATGATCTGGATATCAATTTTCGAGCACTAGGTAACTCTAACTCAAGCTCCAACACCAAGCTATACCAGGTTGTGATGCTCCTACACATTAACAGCATGTCCTAGACCCATGCCCTATCGAGCCCAGGGAGTCGATACCTAAGCTCGGCTACCAAGTCGTGACACCCTCTTAAAATCCTCGTGGGGTCCCGCTGACCAATCGTCAACCTCCTCATGGAACCTGTGTGTCTCATATCATGAGACCCATACATGAGTAAAATGACCCAATAGGGCCCATCATCCATACTCGTCCATATGGTTACAAGACCATACATCACTATAGATCCAAGAGTTATTACATCACTTTTGATACAAAACATATTAAAACTAGTCTGCTCTAATATATGCATACAAAACAAGAATCAAGGCCACAACCAAGACGCTCATAATCCCGCCTCTAAGGAGCCGCTCCCGCCCCCGTATTCGAAAAGGGGGGGTCCCACTACAGCAGCCAATCACCCAAAGAGAGGATAAAATCCCCACAAGGGCTATTCCCCCACCTAGGTGCATATGCAAACTGATCATTTCGACAAACAAATCAAAACAAACGAACTGGCAGGTATTACACAAGTGTCCCATCAGCGGAAATCTACATGCATGTATGAGACGACTCTACATGCCCTGGTACCTCCCAGTCAATCCACCCACCACACCTAATGCAAGTGCCAATGGAAATCAATGGTCGAAGTTAGTCCTACCCCATTTCACAACCCGTAGTCTATGCGGATATTTATTCAATCAAGCTTCGTGGTCATTTCGGGGCAATTAACTTTTCTGGGGTCTCACCGCGGTCTCGCTACCCCCTCCGACATTTCGGCTTTCACCGCGGATACTGCCTAACCGTGCCGTGCCACCCTGAGGGGCATCTATCCCCCTACTGCTACGCCCGACACATTTCATTTTCCATTTTCGCTTTCAACAATGTGGAACTCCAATTTGACTTCGTCCCATTCTAAACCCACACGATTCAACACCAAATCTGCAAGTGCCAAATCAAGCACTCATGAACACACTTTCATGTAATGTGGTGTTACCGCACACCAATGCAATGCAATTTGTGCCACCAGACTTCAAAACCACATCAACGTATGAAGAGTCCTCAATATGGACCTTCTCACACTGCACACCATGTGTGTGATATGAACACTCATGCTCAATGCATGCAAGATTGAGCATATTTAACATACATGCAGCCATGTTATTCCACATATTCAACGTACATCACATAAAGCGCATGCACTACATCTTTTCTATCATTCGCTTCATTCATGTCAACACATCATTCAAGCACGTATTAAAAATATCCCAAATCTATTACTTAAGCAAGTAGCCATAATTCATATTCTTAGTCGAGCACATAGTATGTCACTATACAACCCAATGCATATACACTATTTCCATCTTTATCACCATCTTTATCACAATATTATATCACATAATTTCACATTTTCAGTATGTCATTGAATTTATGGCAATAACACATTGGGCCTTTCTGCCATAACCCGCCATTCGCCTTTAAATAATTTGGACTCACCCGTAAAGTCCGCCAGAATACCACACCTGAAACATCCAACACGCACCGTCAGCCAAAAACCCACATTGTTACAAACCTGCTCGAAAAACAAGTTCTAAAACCGTGAACGGACTATTCTCAACCCACCGCGACCCAGCCCACCCAGCCTACTTTTTTGGTCTGAGCACTCTCTATTTTATTAAATTCTGCACCCAACGAGTTTTCCTAGAGTCCAAAGAAAGCGCGAATCGGAGTTCTACCAGTTATGGTCATTCCCAAAGCTGATGCGGTCGATCTGGCCGTGGTGCGGGAAATTCGGGGCACACCCATCGCCACATTCAAGCTTCTAGGATTTTGCCATCCCGTAACACCGTGTCTCTGGCCTCGACAAACCCGAAACTCCTCAAACTCGGGCCTTTTGACCATCACACAATCACAAACAAACCACACAACATACAAATTCTCTAGGAAAACCTGATTTAAACCCGTAGGCTCACACGGTCCCTAGGCGTAAATGAACTGCAGAGCAAGAAATTTGCCCTTGCAAATAAGTGGCTCGGTTCTTCAGCATTGGTCCTGGCTCATACTCCTTCACCGCAACACCTCTTCCTCTTCCTCTTTCTTTTCCCTCTCTTCCTCCTTTCTTCTTCTCTTTTTTCCTCCCTTTCTCCTTTTTCTCCTTTCCTCCCTTCTTTTCCTTTCCCTTCCTCCTTTTCTCCTTGATGCTCCCTTCACTTAACCGAAATCAGCCCGCACAATTCGAATTGAACTCCCTATTTATGGATTTACAAAGGCCATGCATGATGACACACGGCATGCCATGTGTCACACACATTATTTCTGCCATGTCACACATGCATGCTCTCGCGCTGATACCGCGGACATGGCTTATTACGTCACTCACATGGCTCGCCATGTGTCACCCACATGGTTTTCCATGTGTCATCCACATGGCTCGCCATGTGTCGCCTGACACCCGTTTCCTCGAAATACGTGAAATTCCACACTCGGAATTCAACGAAATTAATCGGGTAGCTAGATTTCTTGAGACGATTCCAAACCCGGGCAATCCGCTTCGCCATCCGAGATCCAGAAAAATCCCAACTTTCTCTATACTATTCCTGAACTACAAGCTGCCCTTTTAATTTAAAAATTCAAATTTAAAATTTTCACTAAGCCACAAGAACCACTTATTAAGTAAGAAGATGAAAAACAAGATGTGTATGAGCATTTGAGGACAAAATGCATGAAAAACTCCACCTCCCTACCAAGAAACTGATTGTAAAAGAATTAGAAAAGAATGAGACAACTAGTGGTTTCCGTGGGGAGGTATCTAACTTAAAACATCATTATGGACACAAATAATCAATACAAAATAAAAGATATTACTACCATGATCACTCTTATATAGGGTAGGTTATATTTGTAGTAACACGAGTCATTAGGCATCACATGCACCTCACGCGCATGATAAAGGTAGCACCTAAAACAATAATAAGCTGCAAGACATCACATGCATGACATGCGCGCATGATAAAGGTAGCTAATTTAAAACAATAATAATCGTGGACATCACATGCATAACATGCGCCGATGATAAAGGTAGCTAATTTAAAAACATGTTGCACAGACAAGAGTTATTATATTTTTATAAAGAAAGTAATAATTATTTTGATTAAAATTTAGAATACTGATAGATTTGAAATACAAACAGCTAAAAATTCATGTATAGGATGAAACAATATCCAAGTTAATAGCATAATAAATCAAGATCAAGTCTAAAATTTGATAATAAAATGATTATAATATCTTTTACTCCGCTTTAACACTGACGACCATAATTATATCTTCGACATATCAAACTGGTTGGCTCTTAATCATTCCATGACTTAAATAAAGCTACGCAAGAAGAACACGATTTTAACAATACCACATTGTAATAAGTCGAATAACAGAACATGCAATAAATGATTGACAAACCAAATGCCGATAAGATGATGACAAAAAATAAAAGAAATTAAAACCTAAATATTCATGGAAGAATCAATTTATTACAAGAAAATAAAAATAGATGTAGACGAAAGGATTCGAGGACAAAATGATAAAAAATCACTCCTCTTTACTTAGCAGTCTTATCAGGAAGAAAAATGAACAGGAGAAGTGCTAAGGGGAGAGACAACTAGGGTTTTTTGTAAGAGGTGGTGCTAACTTTAAACATCATTAAGGATATAAAATAATCACTCAAATATACAAACTATCAATGAACAATCTCTATATGTAGGTTATATTTGTAGTAACACGTAGCCATCGACATCACATGCACCCTCACGCTGCTTCATGGGTAGCGTAGCTAATTTATCATGATTCCCACATCCCAAGCGCACTCTCCTAATGAAAAGAAATAGAAAACAAATTAAATGAAAGGAACCAAAGAGTCCCGCATCCCAAGGGCATTCTCTCTTTATATATATGTGAATAATCTGTGGAAGCCCCATGTAGGTCGCTTCGTAGTATTGTCGGATTCTCTCTCATGTGATATGGGTTTTTATTTTAAAATTTTATTTGTAATGCTAGTACATTTAAAGGGAGTAGAGTTTTTACATTATTTTAATAGGAATTTGATGTGTACGATTTTGCATGACTGGGATCAGCCGTGCGCCAGTTCTAGTCAGATTCTCCGTTTATTATTATTATTATTTGTCCTTTTGCTCAGGCAAATCATGTGATCTTGTTTAATTTAAATACGAGACTAAGTATTTGTATTATTTATTTTTACCTTTATTAAGCGTGCAAGATAGAGGTGGCTAATGTTTTTTAAAAGAAAAATAATATTATTGATTCAAATTTATAATAGATCAGTAGATCTAAAATTCAAATAACTAAAATTCATATAGGATGAAACAATATCTATGTTAATACGATAATAAATCAAGATAAAGTCTACAAATTTGATAATAAATGATTAGAATATCTTTACTCCGCTTTTCAACACCGTGACGACTATACGACATCTTCGACAACAACCGCTACTCGAATCGTCCTCACTCAAATAAAGCGTCGTAGCAACACGACGCACAATACCACATTGAAATAAGTCGACAATAAATCTAGAGTTGCAATAAAACGATGACAAACCAAATGCTGATAAGATGATGACAAAAAGAGAAAGAAAAGAAACACAACATTCATGCAAAGAATCCACTCTATTGGGCAAGAAAAAGAAAACAAATAGATAGTCGGAAAGGATTTGAGGACAATAATGCCAAAATCACTCCTCCTTACTCAAGAAATGGATTAAGAAAAAGAATGAGAAAAGAAGTAAGAGAGACAACTGGGGTTTTGGGGAGGTATCTAACTTAAAAATCATTATGGACACACAAATAATCAATCAACAGCCAACATCATGATCACCCTATATGTAGGTTATATTTGTAGTAACATGGGAAATATCAGTACCATTTACGCACCCCTACGCTGCATGATAAAGGTAGCTAATTTAAAACAATAATAAGCTGCAAGCATATCACATGCATAACATGCGCCGATGATAAAGGTAGCTAATTTAAACAATAATAAGCATGTAAGATAGAGGTGGCTAATTTTTTTATAAAAGGAAAATAATATTATTGATTTAAATTTATAATAGATTATATCCGAAATACAAAATAGCTAAAATTCATGTAGATGAAAAATATAAGTTAATAGCATAATAAATCTATCAAGTCTACAAATTTGATAAAAAAATGATTAAAATATCTTTTACTCCAGTTTTTTAACACCTGTATCGACCATAAATTTCATATCTTCTCGATGTGCATCAAATCCATTTTGCCCGAATCAGTTCTCACTCAAATAAAGCTGCTAAGAATAACACGGATTTAACAATACCACATTGTGGTCAAGCCGACAATAAATGTAAATTCGCCCTGTAATAAAATGATGACAAACCAAATGCCGATAAGATGATGACAAAAGAAAGAAAAAGATACAATTTAAATATCATGGAAGAACCACTTTATTAAGCAAGAAATGAAAAAATAGATGTAGATGAGTGATTCGAGGACAAATGACAAAAAATCATTCATTTTTACTGAAGAAAATGGATTAGAAGAAAAAGACTAAAAGAAAAGAAGGAGAGATGCAACTAGAAGGTTTTGTAAGATAGCTAATCTGAATATTCCATTTTACACAAATAATCAATTCAAATATACTACCATCACGATCACCCTATATAGGGTAGGTTATATTTGTAGTAACACAGAGGCCTCGACATCACATGCACCTCACGCGTGCATGATAAAGGTAGCTAATTTATCATGATTCCCACATCCCAAGCGCACTCTAATGAATAGAAATAGGAAAAAATAAATAATAAAGTGAATGAAAGAGTCCCGCATCCCAAGGGCACTCTCTCCTTTATATATAGGAATAGATCTAGGAAGCCCCATAGAGGTCGTCGCAATATTGTCGATTCTCTTGTGATATGGGTTTTTTTAAAATTTTGTTTGTAATAGCATGGGGAAAAAGAGTAGAGTTTTTAAAATTTTTAATGGGGGAATTTGATGTGTATGGTTTTTGCATGATCCGATCGAGCCCGTGGCAAAGAAGTTCCATCTTGGATTCTCCGTTTATTATTATTATTATTTGTCCTTTAGTTTGTGGAAATCATGTGAGCCTGCTATTTGTCCTTTAGGATGAAACAATATCCAAGTTAATAGCATAATAAATCAGTATAAAGTCTACAAATTTGATAATAAAATGATTAGAATATCTTTTACTCCGCCAACACCGCGCCGACCATAATTTTATATGTTCGACCGACAAACTGCTTTTCCTTAATCGCCCCTTACTCAAATAAAGCATCGTAAATAACACGCATCGAACAATACCACTTTGTAATAAGTAGACAATAAATCAAACGTTGTACAAAACGATGACAAACCAAATGTTGATAAGATGATAACAAAAAAGAAAAGAAAAATAAAACCTAAATATTCATGGAAGAACCATCAAACAAGAAAATGAAAACAAATATGGATGAGACTGAGGACAAAATGATTAAAACAAATCATTCCTTACTCAAGAATGGATTAGAAGAAAAAGAGGGAGAAAAGAAGGGGGAGAGACAACTAAAGGTTGTCGTGGGGAGGTATTTATCTTAAAAAATATCATTATGGACACAATAATCAATTCAAATATACTACCATCATGATCACCTTGTATAGGGTAGGTTATATTTGGTAGTGTAACACAGAAATATTAGCGCATCACATACCTCACGCTGCATGAACAAAGGTAGCAAATTTGAAACAATAATAAGCGCAAGACATCACATGCATGACATGAAAGCATGATAAAGGTAGCTAATTTAAACACAAGCGCGGTAAGACATCACTGCGATAACATGCGCCGCATGATAAAGGTGTAGCTAATTTAAAACAATATTAAGCGCAAGATAAGATGGCTAAGTTTTTATAATGGAAAATAATATTATTGATTTAAATTTATAATGATCGATAGATTTGAAATACAAATAGCTAAAATTCATATAGGATGAAACAATATCCAAGTTAATAGCATAATAAATCAGTATCAAGTCTACAAATTTGATAATAAAATGATTAGAATATCTTTTACTCCAGTTTTTTAACACCTTGACGACCATAATTTAATATCTTCGACAGATCAAATCCGTTTCGCCTGAATCGTCCTCACCCAAATAAAGCGTCAGTAACAACACGACGAACTATACCACAATGTAATAGGTCGACAATAAATCTAACGTTGCAATAAAATGATGACAAACCAAATGCTAATAAGATGATGACAAAAAGAAAAAGAAAAAGAAAACCTAAATATTTTATGGAAGAACCACTCTATTAAGTAAGAAATGAAAAAAAAAGTAGATGTAGAAGAGTGATTTACAGGACAAGAATGACAAAAAAATCAGTCCTCCTTCCTCGAAGAAAAGGATTCGTTGAAAAAAGAATGAGAGAAAAGAAGGGGAGAGACAACTTGGATTCAGGGTAGCTAACTTAAAAACATCGTTATGGACACACAAATAATCAATTCAAATATGCTACCATCACGATCACCGTGATGTGGTAGGTTATATTTCAGAAAATACGTAGCCACCTAAGATCACATTGCACCTCACACGCGCATGATAAAGGTAGCTAATTTAAAACAATAATAAACTAAGACATCACATGCCGCATGATAAAAGCTTAGCTAATTTAAAATAATAATAAGCGCAAGCATAGTGTGACTAATTTTAAAGGAAAATAATATTATTGATTTAAATTTATAATAGATTGATAGATTTGAAATACAAATAGCTAAAATTCATATAGGATGAAACAATATCCAAGTTAAAAGCATAATAAATCAGTATAAAGTCTACAAACTTTGGATAATAAAATGATTAGAATATCTTTACTCCGCTTTAAATTCATCGCGGATTTAATTCATAATTTCATATCTTTCGATTGATAAAAATCCGCTTTTGCCCGAGTCGCCCTCACTAAATAAAGCTACAAGAATAACAATGACAGCATACCATATTGTAATAAGTCGACAATCAATCTAACGTTGCAATAAAACGATGACAAACCAAATTCGATAAGATGATGACAAAGGAGAAAAAGAAAAAGAAAAACCTAAATATTCATGGTAGAAACCACTTTATTAAGCAAGAAAATGAAAAAAAACAATGTAAAGTAGTGATTTATGACAAAAATGACAAAAATTACTCCGCAGAATCAAGAAATGGATTAAAGAAAAAGAATGAGAGAAAGTTGGCTTGAGAGACAACTGGGGTTTTCGTGGGAGGTAGCTAACTTAAAACACCATTAACATAAATAACTGAATTCAAATATACTACCACCAAGATTACCCTATATAGGGTAGGTTATATTTGTAGTAACATGGGAAATAATCGACATCAGCATGCACCTCTATGCGCATGATAAAGGTATTAATTTACCATGATTCCCACATCCCAAGCGTTAATTTCTCTCAAAATGAATAGAAATAGGAAAATAAATAAAATAGTGAATGAAAGAGTCCCGCATCCCAATACTCTCTTTTATATATAGGTATAGATCTAGGGTAAAGCCCCACACAGAGGTCAGTTTCGATCAGATTGTCGATTCTCTTCATGTGATATGGGTTTATTTTCTTAAAATTTAATTTGTAATGCTAGTATGGCTGCAAAAGGAGTGGTAATTTGCTTTTATTTTAATAGGAATTTGATGTGTATTGTTTTTGCATGATCTAGCATTGAGCTTTGTGCAAAGAAGTTCCATCTTCAATTCTCCGCTTATTATTATTATTATTTGTCTTTTAGTTTGTGGAAATCATGTGATCCTCGCTTATTTATAAATGCGAAAGACTGTTTGTATTATCGATTTTACCTTTATAAGGCGTAAAAAATAGAGGTGGCTAATTTTTTTAAAAGAAAAAATAATATTATTGGATCAAATTTATGTACGCATCGATAGATCTAAAATACAAATAACTAAAATTCATATAGACTTAAACAATATCCAAGTTAAGAAAGCATAATAAACCAAAGGTAAAAGTCTACAAATTTGTACAAAATGATTGTAATATCTTTTACTCCGCCAACATCGTGGATCTAATTATAATTTTATATCTTCGATTGATCAAATCTGTTTTGCCTGAATCGTCCTCACTCAAATAAAGCATCGTAACAACACGACGAACAATACCACATCAGAATGCAACAATAAATCAAACGCTGAAATAAAACGATGACAAACCAAATGTCGATGCGATAATGACAAAAAGAAAATAAAAGAAAAACCTAAATATTCATGGATGAACCACTCTATTAAGCAAAGGTTGAAAACAATAGATGTAGATGAGTGATTCGAGGACAAAATGAAAAACCACCCTCCTTACTCAAGAATGATTAAAAGAAAAGAATGAAAAGAAGCCGGGAGACGACAACTAGGGTTTTTCTGGGGAAACTTAAAACATCATTAAAGACACAAATAATCAATTCAACTATACTACCATCACGATCACCCTATATGTGTTATATTTGTAGTAACACGTAGAGTCATCGATGTCACACGCACCTCAATGCTGCATGATAAATGTAAAGAAATTTAAAGTAATAATAGTCATAAGACATCACATGCAAGACATGCGCATATGATAAAGGTAGCTAGTTTAAGACAATAATGTTAGCAAGACATCACATGCATATGCGCCAAGACGACTTAAGGTAGCTAATTTAAAACAATAATAAGCGTGCAAGATAAAGGTGGCTAAGTTTTTATGTAGCAAGGAAAATAATATTATGGATTTAAATTTATAATATTTATAGATCCAAATACAAATAGCTAAAATTCATATAGATGAAACAATATCCGTTAAAAAGCATAATAAATCAGTATAAAGTCTACAAATTTGATAATAAATGATTAGAAGATCTTTACTCCCGCTTTTTAACACCTTGACGAATTCATAATTTCATATCTTCGATGTATCAACTGCTTTGCCCTAATCACTCTCACATCAAATAAAGCATCATTAACAACACGACGAACAATACCACATTGTAATAAGTCGACAATAAATGTAACGTTGCAATAAAAGATGACAAACCACAAATTGATAAGATGATGAGAAAAGAAAGAAAAAAAAACCTAAATATTTTATGGAAGAACTAATTTATTAAGTAAGAAAATTAAATAAATAGGATGTAGATGAGTGATTTGAGGACAAGAATGACAAAAATCACTCCTCCTTCCTAGAAGAAAAGGATTCGTTAAAAGAATGAGAGGAAAGAAGCAGAGAGACAACTAGATTTTCAGGGGAGGTGAGGCTAACTTAAACATCGTTATGGACACAAATAATCAATTCAAATATACTACCATCACGATCACCCTATATAGGGTAGGTTATATTTGTAGTAACACAGAACCACCGACATCACATGCACCTCACGCGTGCATGATAAAGGTAGCTAATTTAAAACAATAATAAGTGTGCAAGACATCACATGCATCACATGCGCGCATGATGCTTGGGGCTAATTTAAAACAATAATAAGCGTGCAAGATAGAGGTGTGACTAATTTTTAAAGGAAAAATAATATTATTGATTTGGAAATTTATAATAGATTGATAGATTGAAATACAAATAGTTGTAAAATTCATATAGATGAAACAATATCCAAGTTAAAAGTATAATAAATCGCAAGATAAAGTCTACAAATTTGATAATAAATGATTAGAATATCTTTTACTCCAGTTTTTAACACCGTGATCTAATTATACTACATATCTTCATGCATCAAACTGCTACCCGAATCGCCCTCACAAATAAAGCTGGTCAAGAACAAGACGATGAACAATGCCACATTGTAATAAGTCGACAATCAATCTAATCTGTAATAAAATGATGACAAACTAAATGCCGATAAGATGATGATAAAAAGAAAAAGAAAAGAAAACCTGGGGCTTATTCATGGTGGTAGAACCACTTTATTAAGCAAGAAAATGAAAATAAAACGATGTAGATGAGTGATTGAGGACAAATATGACAAAAATTACCCGCTTTAATCGAAGAAATGGATTAATAGAAAAATAACGGTAGAGACAACTAGGTTTTGGAGTAGAAGCAACTTAAAAACATCATTGCGGACACAAATAATCAATTCAAATATACCACCATCACGATCAACCTATATAGGGTAGGTTATATTTGTAGTAACACAGAGCCACCGACATCACATGCACCTCATGCGTGCATGATAAAGGTAGCTAATTTATCATGATTCCCACATCCCAAGCGCACTCTCTCGAAATGAATAGAAATAGGAAAAATAAATAAATAAAGTGAATGAAAGAGTCCCGCATCCCAAGGCCACTCTCTCTTTTATATATAGGTATAGATCTAGAAGCCCCATACAGTCGCTTGGTCATATTGTTGGATTCTCTTCATGTGATATGGGTTTTTATTTTAAAATTTTATTCACGCTAGTATGGAGAAAAGGAGTAGAGTTTTTACATTATTTTAATAAGAATTTAATGTGTATTGTTTTTGCATGATCTGGCATTGAGCTTTGTGCAGCAAGTTCCATCTTGGATTCTCCGTTTATTATTATTATTATTTGTCCTTTAGTTTGTGGAAATCATGTGAGCTCCTATTTTTAAATGCTTAGACTGTTTGTATTATCGATTTAACATCTTTATGAAGCGTGCAAAATGTAGGTAAGTAATTTTTTTAAAAGAAAATAATATTATTGATCAAATTTATAATGATCGATAGATCTAAAATACAAATAACTAAAATTCACATAGATCTAAACAATATCCAAGTTAAGAGAGCATAATAAAACTACAAACAGAAGTCTACAAATTTGGTAATAAAATGATTAGAATATCTTTTACTCCAGTTTTCAACACCGTGACGACCATAATTTTATATCTTCGACTGATCAAATCCGTTTTGCCTGAATCGTCCTCACTCAAATAAAGCATCGTAACAACACGACAAACAATACAGCATTGTAATAAGTAGACAATAAATCAAACGTTGCAATAAAACGATGACAAACCAAATGCTGATAAGATAATGACAAAAAGAAAAATAAAAAGAAAACCTAAATATTCATGGAAGAACCACTCTAATAAGCAAGAAAATGAAAACAAATAGATGTAGATGAGTGATTTGAGGACAAAAAATGAAAAAAAATCACTCCTCCTTACTCGAAGAAATGGATTAAAGAAAAAGAATAAGAGAAAAAGAAGGGAAAGACAACTAGGTTTTTCTTTGGAGGTATCTAATGAAACATCATTAAGAACACAAATAATCAGCAATTTCAACTATACTACCATCGATCACTATATAGGGTAAGGTTATATTTGTAGTAACACGGAAGAACCACCAGATATCACATGCACCTCACGTGCATGATAAAAAGTAACAAATTTAAGCGATAATAGCGTGCAAGACATCACATGCCACCAAAACATGTATGAGTAAAGGTAGCTAGTTTAAGACAATAATAAAATTGTAAGGACATCCATAACTTCTGCATAATATGCGCGCATGATGAAGGTACAACTAATTTAAAACAATAATAAGCGTGCAAGATAAAGGTGGCTAAGTTTTTTTATAAAGGAAAAATAATATTGTAGTTTAAATTTATAATAGATTTATAGATCTGAAATACAAATAGCTAAAATTCATATAGGATGAAACAATATCCAGGATTAAAAACATAATAAATCAGTATGGAAGTCATATAAATTTGATAATAAAAAAATGGATTAGAATATCTTTTACTTCTGTTTTTTAACACCTTGACGACCATAATTTCATATCTTCGACAGATCAAATCCGTTTTGCCTGAATCGTCCTCACTCAAATAAAGCATCGTGCTGCTCTGACCAGCGATACCACATTGTAATAAGTGACAATAAATATAACGTTACGTAAAGATGACGACCAAATTATTAAGATGATGAGAAAAAGAAAAAGAAAAAAAAAGAAACCTAAATATTTTATGGAAGAACCACTCTATTAAGTAAAATGAAAAAAAATAGTGTAGATGAGTGATTTGAGAATGAGGCTGACAAAAAAAATCACTCCTCCTTCACAGAAGAAAGGATTCGGAAAAAGAATGAGAGAAAGAAGGGAGAGACGCTAGGATTTTTGTGGGGAGGTAGCTAACTTAAAACATCGTTATGGACACAAATAATCAATTCAAATATACTACCATCACGATGCCTATATAGAGTGGGTTTATATTTAGTAATGGCTCACGGAACCACAGGCATCACATACCTCAAATGCATGATAAAGATAACTAATTTAAAAAAACAATAATAAGTGTGCAAGACATCACATACTGCATCACATGCGCATGATAAAGCTAGGTAATTTAAAACAACCATAAGCGTGCGAAGATAGAGGTGACTAATTTTTTTTTAAAGGAAAATAATGTGAATTAAATTTATAATAGATTGATAGATTTGAAATACAAATAGCTAAAATTCATATAGGATGAAACAATATCAAGTTAAAAGCATACATAATAAATCGATTATAAAGTCTACAAATTTGATAATAAAATAGTTAGAATATCTTTTACACCGGGTTTTTTGCTCACGTGTGACCATAATTTCATATCTTCGACGAGGATCAAATCAGTTTTGCACGAATCGTCCTCGCACTCAAATAAAGCGTCGGCAACAGCAGAAACGAACAATACCACATTGTGACAAGTGGAACCAATCAATCCTAACGTTGCAATAAAGTATTGACAAACCAAATGCTGATAAGATGATGATAAAAAGAAAAAGAAAAAGAAAACCTAAATATTCATGGCAGAACCACTTTATTAAGCAAGAAAATGAAAAATAAAAAACGATGAATGGAGTGATTTGAGGACAAATATGACAAATTACTGCTTTAATCGAAGAAATGGATTAATGAAAAAAGAATAGAGAAACGACTAGGGTTTTTTGGGGAGGGTAGCTAACTTAAAGAAACATCATTATGGACACAAATAAATCAATTCAAATATACCACCGTCGATCGGCCTATAGGGTAGGTTATATTTGTAGTAACAAATAAACATCACATGCACCTCATCGTGCATGATAAGGTAAGGCCCCAATTTATCGTGATTCCCACATCAGCGCACTCTCTCGAAATAACAATAGAAATAGGAAAAATAAATAAATATGAACAGTGAATGAAAGAGTCCCGCATCCCAAGACCACTCTCTCTTTTATATATGAAATTTATGAATCTAGGAAGCCCCATA